>JAIGNY010003914.1:305000-349027 GCA_020152595.1 Chiridota heheva | reverse complement strand
AAAATTGTTTTTCACCAACAAATTTCTTTAATAAGTCCTCTATCATATAAATAGCAATACAAACTCACAGGAATATTTCTTTAACAGCATCTTAAGAACATTGATGAATTTGTACCAGAGATTTAAAATTATATCAGTTGTGAAATTGTGCGGGGCCATGTTACAGCCAATGGTGATAAATCATATTATATTTGTAACATAACCCTCGTGGCAATGCCATTGACTAGACCTATAGTATTCAATGACTTTAAATAAAAAATTAATCGTTTTGTGTTTAAGTTCATACAATACATATGGCACAATATGTAAAAAAAAACTTGTTCTAATGCACTTAGTACAATCATGTACATAAAAATAAGAAAAGTGCATACAGTAACAGATAATACAAGACAAAGATACAGATTACAACTACAGAAGTGAGCACAAACTAAAAGATAAATCTTAACCCTTCAACACCACGTGGTACCAAACGTGACTGCTATTTTTCGGAACTGAGTTTTTTCAAAATTAATTTTCACAACTTTCCTTTCATTTTCTATCACTACAAGTTTGGTTTATATGAATGCTAAGACAACAAGAAAGCAATCCTTCACCTTATATGAATATTCCCATGGATTTTCATTTTTCATATATGATAGAGAAAAAAATTAGAAACAAAGTGGTGAAAAAACTATGTTAATATCTTATTCCGTTTAGAAGTTACAAAATTTTGAAGTATTTTTGAATTTGGACAAAAATGACTGATTGGCGACATCTGTGATGTCATAGAGACAATTTCAACAAAACGTCTTTTGTATTTCCTTAAATATGATATGGATTTTTTTCTCATTAAAAATGTGATGTACACCTAGAAAAACAAAATCTTCTCTTGTAAATTATATTCCACCCTAACTCTATACTGAACCAAAAATGTATTTCAATAATGTAAAAAAATGTGATTAAATTTATAAGAAGTACATAACTGTGCTGGAATTGCCTTGATGACATCACCAAGCTGAAGGACATATACTTTCGGAATTTGAAGTGGGACAAAAATGTACACATTAGTTCATAATTACCCCTTAAAATCACATATTTGATCTTTGACCCTTATCACTGAAACAACATCTGAAAATGTTCACATTTACCCTACTGTATGACACCGTTCATGCTAATGTCACACTTACCATTCCATAACTATAGTGGAAAATGGTGAAAAGTGGTCAATAGCTCGGTGACCTTAGACCTTTTGACCCCACAGTCTACGTGACACAATTTCATGTACCAAGGTATCATAGTACAACATAGGGTTGGTATAAGTCTTTTATTTTTTTAGTTTAAAATGCCACAAAATTTTGCATAAAAAGTACTTATTTGACCTTTGACCTCTAATCATTTTAAAGATTTGTTAGTGTTAAACCCTACCCACCTATGCAAGTTGTAAAGATCCTATGTAATTCCTTCAAAAAATACAGCCATCACCAAAAACTTGTCCCATTTGACCCGTGACCTTTATATCCCCAAACCTTGGAGACAAAAGTTCCAGGCGAGGGGTACCCATCCACCAAATTTGGTTCATGTGTGTAGTAGTTTTTGAGTTATAAGCGACACAAAATCAATTGTTGCATATGCACACACACACACCCAAACACACAGCAGAAGCAAAACTTTGTCCCATTCCAAATTTAGTCCCGTTCCAAAAACTTATGACCCCTAACATGAGGTCATCATATGAGACCTCCTGATATATCAAGGGGGGTGGCCATGTAGTGTAGGAGGTACAGGCAGTTATTAGCCTATACAGCAAAGTGAATACCATATCTCATCCCCACATATATGTATATGTGGGTGATGAGATAATACACTTTTCAATTAAAAAAAAGTCAAAATAAAGAACATATTGACATAAATTTGCAAATTTTTTGTGCTTGTTTGTTTACTAATGAATAATGAAAATGGAAGATTGTTTTACATATTTAGAATGATTGTGAAATTTCCTTTCCATTGATACCAGTCTAATTTTTTTTTTTTTTTTTTTGGTGCAGCTAGAGCTCGAACCTGGGTCGTTACATTGTAATCTTGTACTAACTCACCGCTACACTAGAATGTGTACGTTCTCAGTGTGTGGATTAGTTTAGATACTTAAATTTTGCTATGAATAAAGGGGAGGGGGAGAGGGGAGTTGCTCTTTATGTTTTTCTCTGTCCGTAAATGTTGTGTATTTAATTGTTGTTGTTGCAAAATTTCTATCATTCTTTTTCTAAGAAGTCAGAAGAAATTATCAAACAAAATGACAGGACGTGGTAGTCTTTTCCTGACTTGTTGTTTTTCATCTTACTTTTGTCTGTCTGTATGTATTTTATCATCCTCGGTAGTGTTTGGCAGAACCTGGCAGTCACCTCTGGTGACTGAAAGGAAAATGCAGGTAACTACCGCATCTATCCGTCAATGTTGTGTATTCAATTGTTGTTGTTGTTGCTTTGTTTTTAATTGAAAATAGGTGAAATGGCTAACAGTATATTTCGCGTAGGGAAGTTGTATCATGATCAGAAACTACAAATTTTGTCTCAAAAAGGCTAATTTTCCCAGCTTTTGCCAAATTAAAAATATTGCTGATAGGGGCAGTCAAAAGTTGACCGGAATTGGATGCATTGATGTCTTTGCCAACTCCTCACAGGTTTTCAGGCAAAAGGGAGGTCTGTAGTATGGCAAGTTAAGTTATTGAGAGAAAAAATCATTCTTTCAATAAATTATGTACATTTTGTTCATTTTTCTAGTTCAACCCATTTTTTCTCAAAATCTTCATCATGACCCCCATCAAAAAGTTACATTTTCTGAAAGAAATATTAGAGCTCTTTCAAATGATACCAGGATCACTGCTGTGGGCCTACTTGACAAAAGCAAAATAACTTTTTGAAAAGTGCATGTCCAAACCAGTTGTCGCACAACCGGTTGAGCGTTTAATTGTTAAGTAAATGTTGGACTTGTTGAAGGAATAAAGCAGATTTGATTGAAATGGGCAGACTATTCCATAGCTTTAATCCATGAACATTAATTTTACCTACCAAACAAAGATCTAATTTGGGAACTACAAGACAAAAACATTATCTTCGAAGCTAAGGCCGTATCTAGTTGCTTTGTAATGAAACATGCTGGACAAATAAACTGGGCAATGTAATTGAGAAGAGGTACAGGGGTTCAGTGTCGATTCCTACCTGTCCTTGAGTTTTAAAGACAGTTTACTTGCTCCAGTCCACTTAGCCCTAAAAGGAGAGTTGACCTGTGATGGTCTGGCGTCCTCTCCAGGGGTAGTCATGTGTTCTCATTAAGGTTGTAACAGTGTTGTTGTGCTCCTTAAAGTTTCAAACAGTCAGACCCAACCTGATAAGTTAGCAGTTCGGGTCAGACTTCTCCTCTTTATTTTCATTATTCTTAAAACCACAAGTAATTAGGATCAAATTTCTCTTATCAATGGTGCCATTGTAAAGTTCTCCTGTTGGTCCTGGGTTGTTGTGGAAGTTGGTGTTGAGTATCATATTAGCAATGGATGAAGTCCTTATTGTGTGGTTGAGCAGTTATTTCAATTAAGTAAGTGGTCTCATTATTTGGTACAGTAAGTTTGTGGTTATGATTTGCTGGAACAAATTTTAAGCAAAAGGATAAGTCATTACAGTCGTGACGGTCGGTTAACCGTTTGACCGTAAGTGATGACGTAATTATCTAGTGACGTAATATTCTATACTGTTTATGTGCGTTAATCACTCACATTATGCATGTATATGTCATTCCCTCACGCAAACTTGCAAAGCCTACTGCCGTTTTGGGGATGGATTGCGTTTCCATGTTGGGGTAAATACTATAAACATGTGGAAACGAGAGTGGTAAATTTATATGATAACTGATAAATGCAAGGCGAAAGTTCATGGAAAATAAATGGTACAAATGGAAAAGGAACGCGCACCACAAGGGTTCAATCATTTTCGTTACACATGATGAAATGTCTTCAAGAGTGTGCAATACTGCACACTAACAAACCTAGTTTTCATTAAAGAAAATATGTAAGGAACATACCGTAAGCAATCCTGCAAAATAATTTAAAACAAAACTTTATTTTCAATAATTCCGATAACAATCCAAGCACTGTCAACAAAGTTAAGCAGTTCAGTAGCCAAAACTGCCATAAAATATACTGCACATGTTCACGCACACAACAAGTCTGCAATACCTGGTGATTGAGATATCCAGGGGTGTCTAAAGACATGCGCAGTTTGGATTTAACGTGGGATTCCCCTCAAATATTGCGTGGCCCACTCAATGATTCTTCCATGTGGAATGTAAAAAAAGTTAGTAAGGTATTCCCATGACTTTGTTTGGAGTTGCAGCGTGGCTGTGAGCAAAAGATTTGCACGTGGGCCAATCAGTGCTTGGGAGATGTGTACTGTGATTCAATAATGAATGGATATGGGGGGAAATTTCTTGTGTGTGTATTCGACTTTAATGATTGCTAGCCAGGACCTTCCTTATGAGCACAAGCTACTGTAGCTGCGTTCCATCCGATCCCAGGTACCATGGAAATGTTTAGTTTTATACATATAGACCCTGTGTGAAATGTGAAGGCAATAACTTGGTGGGTGAAGATTGACATGAGGAGAAAAAGGTTGGTTAAATGATTTTGTGAATTTATGCAAACTTTAAAAAACAAACATAAGAATTGAAATAACATTCGTTTACACGGAGCATGATTTCCTAAATGGATAATAGAACAAACAGGCGAGTAAACGGTTAAACGGATAACTGTCACAACCTTACTTCTCATCCACTTACGCGATGGAAAATGGGGATAAGCACCGGCTCGATGGGTCTTCATGGCTCTAGTGTGGATTTAACTTATATTATTGAGAGATTTCCACAAAAGTACTAAGCTAAAGTACCGCATAAAGTGCCCTACTCTAAAAACCGCCCACCCCGCATTTTTTGACTGTTAATATAATTTATTTGACTTATTATGTACAATGTAGTTCACATAGCACACTGTAATATTGAGAGATTTCCACAAAAGTACTTAACTCAGTAAAGTACCGTATTCAATGTATGACGCACTACTTTAATAAACGCCCATGATATTTTGACTGTTAACATAATTTATTTGATTAATGAAAATAAATGTAAATAAGAAAAGTACAAATATAGTAACAGATAATACAAGAAAAAGATACAGAATAAACTACAGAATTGAGCACAAAATAAATCTTAAGTAAATATTGGACTTGTTAAAGGGATGAAGAAAATTTGATTGAAAGGGGCAGACTTATCATGTACAATTAGGGAGCTGTTACTTGGTACAATGCAGTTTAAATAGCACACTATACGTGTGCATTTATTAGGAAGAAACTTCAGGGCTAAAAAGTGGTGCATTTCTATATTGGTAAGCCTTCTGGACGCTTATTACATCGTAAGCCTTCTGGACGCTTATTACATCAACTACGGTACTCTAGTATTAGTATACTTACATCCAAGGTTTCTCCAATATTCTCGATGACCTTAAGGAATGGTGCGTTTCTATTTTGGTAAGCCTTCTGGACGCTTATTACATCAACTACGGTACTCTAATATTAGTATACTTACATCCAAGGTTTGTCCAATATTCTCAACAACCTTAAGGAATGGTGCATTTCTATATTGGTAAGCCTTCTGGGCGCTCTAATATTACATCCAAGGTTTCTCAATATTCTCATGACCTTAAGGAATGGTGCATTTCTATTTTGGTAAGCCTTCTGGATGCTCTAAATATTAGTATACTTACATCCAAGGTTTCTCCAATATTCTCGATGACCTTAAGGAATGGTGCATTTCTATTTTGGTAAGCCTTCTGGATGCTTATTACATCAAGTGGAATGGTTTCTCCAATATTCTCGATGACCTTAAGGAATTTTTCTATTTTGGTAAGCCTTCTGGACATCAACTATGGTACTCTAATATTAGTATACTTACATCAAAGGTTTCTCTATTCTCAACAACCTAAAGAATTAGTATACTATACAATCAAAGGTTTCTCCAATATTCTCAACAACCTTCAGGAATGGTGCGTTTCCAAAGCTTATAAAACTGTTGTAATAAAACTGCCCTACAAGAGGGTAGTGATAACATGCATATATGAAGTCAAAAAAAGTCTCCGCTACTGGCACCACACGTGCAACACGATGAGACAGCTCTTTAGGAACCCCAATGAAAATATCAATTCCTGTGAAATAGGATAAAAATTTGGAAAAATAATGCTAAAAAAGACTTGTTGATGATTGTGAATCAGAACATCAATGATCAACCCTCCCCTTCACCCCCTCACCCCCAACAATTGTGCTTGCTTTGTGGTCGCCAACTCGGAAAAATACTGGCAACCATGTTTCCTCATTTCCAAAATTGTGATCATCAAAATTATTATGTAGCCCGCCAGAACAAAAACCTGTTTTAAATTATTAACCCCCATCCTGCCCCCATGGCTTTCCTGCATGTATAATTTAACTGTTTTTCATTTCAAAATGCACAGAACATTTATCAAAGTAAAGACTGAACAACAAACCAAACAAAATTATCATTTTCTATCAGGAAAGTGATAATAAATTTTGTTAAGCACCCCTCTGCAGGTATTATGCGCGCTAACAGGACTACGTATGTATACAGGTATAGGCATACTGTTGCTCAGTGATTATGTGATATGATATCATGCATTTCGTATCGCTGCCATGGGGCCTTGTGGGGACAAAGTTACAGTGTAAATTTTTTTAATTAGGATTGCCAGTAATTTGGGGGCAGTAAAGAATAAAGGCATTTCATGCTGCCGAAATATTTTTTACTGTTATGTTGGTCGCCAGGTGAGACATAAAGTGTTATTTCTCTGGGGAATAAAATCATCATTTTTAAATTTTTTGGTGGCAAATATGGCAACAGAAATTGTTGAGGGTTGTCAATGATGTTAAAGCTCAACTGTATTGCAAAAATGTTTAGAGTAGAAAAGATGATATCGAAGGAGGATGAAATGGGAGCTCAAGCTTTATAACTCACTGATCAGGCAGAAAAAGAACATTTTTTGGGCTTTTTAAAATTTCTCACCAACAGATTGATGACATTTTTCTATTATGATCGAACATCTAGAATGTGTCTGCTATTTAAAGATTCATTCAAATTGAATCTGTATGCTTTTCACCAGAGTAATTTTCTAGCTTAGTTTACAGATTCTTCCACTTTATATCCTCAAGGACTAGTCATCGTTGAGCTAAAACTGATTCCAGGAGGGACTTACAACACTTGGAGACACACATTTACAGGTATATGGACAGGTAGAGATTTCTTAGTCACTTGTTTACCAAATATATCGACCATGGGTGCTCTTTTGTACCGTGGTGTGACTTTGTCCCCCCCTCTCCCCTACCCTAAACCTCTCCTTCTACTTTACCCCTCCCTTCCCCTCCCCTTCTATTACACAAATTTGATGCTAAGATTTTTTCCTGCTCCCTCTTGCTTTTGGTAGAAAAATCCTTTACAACTTCAAGGGTAAATACTCTGAGTAAATCCCATTTGTATACTGACTAAATCCTTAGATAGGATAAACCTTAAATAGGATAAACCCCTAAGTAACACGTGTGTATACCCAGATAACATCTACTTTGCATACTCAAAATTTATACTTAGAAGTACACTCACCATGTGGCCCGGCAATTTCTTCCTGCAGAAACTGGCCAACTGTCCGTCCCTTCGGGTCTACCCTCCTGATGATGGCATTAACCAAGTACCCGTAAGATAATACATGGTACCCATGTTTTGTCCCTGGTTCCCACATGGGTTTGCTGTCAGCCAAAACTTGATCAAGTTCATCTAGATTTGACAACATTTCCCAGGTTTGTTGCTTAGACACCACCGGTAGCCCCGCCTGCAGAACAAAGGAGACGCATAAGTATATAATGGTTATTTTGATAATGAGTAGCACTTTTCTTTAATTAAATATCATTCTACTTCTTGGAGGTGATCTCATCAGTCCATGACAAGCCTTGATTAAACACCACCAATAACCCCGCCTGAAGATGGAAAGTTAAAGGAATATTTCCATGGTTTTTTATTTAAAAATTATTTGAAAGAGTGCCACTTTTAGAGCCAATTTGGTACAAAAATCAAGTTGATATTATATTCCGTTTAGGGGATATGGATTTTTAAGATTTCTCAAATGCATTTTAAAGTTTTTGTACAGTATGATGAATGCGTGTTTGATGATGTCATAGAGACAATTCCATTGCAAATGTTTATGAATTTCTTTGAATCTTAATTGGTGGTTTCTGTATGATTAGAAACAATTTTACAAAAGTTATTGAGTAGGGTATATTTGGCAATGTATGTATGTATAAATACCTTACTTTCATCAACTTATTTTTCTAGCAGGTTTTACAAATAAAAAAGGATGAAAGATTTGAATGAAATACATAAACTTTATGAGAGAATGGGTTGCTGTGATGTCATACTGAGCTTTTTCCTATTCGTTTATTGCCATTTTTTGTGAATATTATTAAAATTAAAATATGAATATATATGAAAATATATGAATATATATGAAAATATATGAAAATTTGAATATCTCCTGGTAGGAATAACATATAAATATGATTTTTGTTGTAAATTGTTTCTAATATTTTTTCTTCCTTATGAAAGGTTAAAAAAATGGGAATATTCCTTTAAGTTACTTAGCAAGGAAAGTGTACTATAGCTTTTCAAGTAATTTGGGTGGCCCTACCTCTATGTAAGGATCGAAAAATCAAGAAACAAAAACACAGTAACAAATTTGTAATTGTCCTGAAAGTAAAAACTTTTGCCTGTGGAATATCTTTGCATACGTACAATGCAAAAGTTATCCATTCAGGCAGGTCAGGTGAATTTCATGGTTGTCAGGATAAGGTTTTTGGTTCTCCCAGGCAGCCGGACATATGATTTGCAACCCTGCCTCTATGTATCCAAATACCTTCAGGGCATGACATGTTCTTTTCCTTAAAAATTTGTTCCAGCAAATCTTAACCACAAACTTTCTGTAGCAAATAATGAGATCACTTACCTTAATGAAAATAAGTGCCCAACCTCACAATAAGGACTTCCTCCAGTGTCAATACCAACTTCCACAACAACCCAGGACCAACAGGAGAAAGAATACACTGGAGCCATTGATAAGAAAAATTTGATCCTAATCACTTGTGGTTTTCAGAACAAGGAAAATAAAGAGAAACAGTCTGACCCAACCTGTTTATTTATCAGATTGGTTTGACTGTTTGAGACTTTAAGGACTACAACAACTAATGGTCTTATTTTTGTTCATTAGAGCAGTCAATTAGAGCAGTCAATTATTGCGATAGCGTGATATCGCTTATTCCATGATATCAAATTACTCTGGCCAACAGGGTTCTAGCTACGGTGAGCAGCGCTGGACGGGCCCGCCCAGGACTCACAATTCCCACCCACCACTCGGCTCTAAGATTCACTCTTCCGCCCAGCACTCAAAAGTTCAATTCGGTTAAATAATTAAGTGTTTAAACAGATCTCCTTTTAATCTCCTCTATTTATGTCATCCGCTAATTTACACACATAACATAACATACATTACGAACATTAAATTCCGATCAAAACAACTGAACTATAGGAATATAACGCAATACTGTATTATTATAAAATCACCCACACACAAAGCTCTTTGCATAAACGTAGGTAAATGCACAGACTTCAGGTTCATATTTTGATCCTTGTGAATCACTGCTGGCAGCTTGCCAAGTCCGTCATTTGCCATACAAACAAACTTTAACAAAGTAGAAATTACACCCCCAAAGGCCCAAGGCGTGCTTATAGACCAGTCCAAATGTAAGTAACCAATCGCATTTGTTATAAACCCTAAATTCACTTTACATTATAACGGACTGATCGATATTCTTTTGATTTGTGGGGGATTTTATATTGATAAAAGTTGTTGCGTAGTTCATAGGAACATGTGCCACATGGCTTTCGTCGCACAATACTGGGACGAATATAAAAGCAGTAAAAAGTTTGGGCAAGATGCATAATAATGGAAATTGAGAGAAGAGTTTCCGGCATATGTTTTTTTTTTTTTTTTTGGCTGGGGGGAGGGCGCTTTGATAGTTGAATATCCGTTGTATTTTGAATATCCATTGTACATAAAAAAATACTTTGTAAATCCTTCTACCATTCCGATTAAAAAAATAATAATTCATTGACAATTTGTCAATATAAGTAGACTAAATTTGAACAGTTCTTCATGTAAGGGGGGTCTAGGTCACCTTGGATTATTACTAGAGCGCAGCACTCAAACTTATCTAGCTAGATCCCTGCTGGCCAACACATCATGATGCCCCATTTCATATATAAACTGCAACTAACAACAAATATTTGGAAAACAGAACAAGTTTCAGAAACATTTCTAATGAATGAGACTTAACAGACTACTTACAGAACAATCTAATTCTTGTAATTAAGCTTCTAGATCTTAAATGTTATAAGATCTGCACACTGAATAGTCTGGAAGCGTGCCTATTAATAGGAACATTTATTACACACGAGAATATTGAAGTCATGCAGCCACATAGTTCAGATGTTGCGATAAAATGTCATAGTTTCTAATTTATGTACTTGAAATATTAAAAATCATTGTGTTGAAAAATATTTGATTTTTCAAAATGACTGTTTCGCCCCTAAAAGCCTAGCTCTATTGTCTATTTTTTACAATATTTCGAAAATGGCATGGTAAACATATCAAATGGGAGTGGAAAAGTTTTAGCCATGACAGCAATGAAGTTATTTTCATGAGTTTTATGTTTCCCCTAGCAAAGGTATTTTTCCCAGACGTATTTCAAATTTGAAATATGTAACATTGCATAAGGCTTTAACGTTAGGATAGCAAAGGATCATGGGAAATATCACAAAATGACGGCTTCCCTGTAGCAAAATAATCCCATTTTTAGGAACATTTATGTTCCCATTAATAGGCATGCTACTGGACTGCTGAAAATGAAATTTAAGCGGTTTACCAAAATTAAAAAGGGAATCTAGTCTTAAGAAAATTCCTCAATAGATCTGATCATAATGGTAACGTCACTTCTGCGGCAGTAATTAATTGGAATTATTGATCCATGGTCGGTAATTGTGTAAATATTTTGATCAGTCAGAAAAGTTGGATTGTATCATATTTCTGATCTACACTTTAACACGATATCTGGCTTTTAATAATCATATCAGTGGCGTAGCCAGAGGGGAGTAAGGGGGCGATTTCCCCCAATATTTTGATTTGTCGGTTCAGATTTTAATCCGTCGGTTCAGATTTTAATCCGTCTGTTCAGATTTTAATCCGTCGGTTCAGATTTTAATCCGTCGGTTCAGATTTTAATCCGTCGGTTCAGATTTTAATCCGTCGGTTCAGATTTTAATTCGTCAGTTCAGATTTTATTCCGTCGGTTCAGATTTTAATCCGTCGGTTCAGATTGGTGCCGTTGCTTCAACAAGCTCTGACATTCCAGGTGCTTATTATGTTTTTAGATTTCAAAAGGGCACTTTCTCAGAAAAATGCTCTTCGGTAATAATATATTAAACATTTGTGCGATTTTCTATTTAAATACATGAACTTAGACAGAGAGAGGGGAGAGAGAGAGAGGGGGGAGAGAGAGGGGAAGGTGGGTGTCTGAGTGCACGTGATGCAGAACAGGCTCATTTTAAAAGTTTGACAATATTTACACGTTTGTAGTAAATTATTGAAAACCTTTCTTTTAGACAACACATATCTTTTAAAGAGTGACGATAAACCTAACCATTTACAAAAACCATAAAACATATTTCCACATGCGTTTTCATGATTTTGTGCTTTGTATATGGTGTATTATAGCTCTCTTTGACATGAATTTTGACTTGTATAATACATTGTGACATATACGTTTTTGCCCTTGAAATGTCAAATTTGCGAAAACTACCGGGGCCCTTAAGCGGGGCCCTTAAGCGGGGCCCTTAAGCGGGCACCTGGACCCCACGCCGATAAGTCGAGCGCTTTGTGCTTTCATTTTGTATATGGTGTATTATAGCTATCTTTGACTTGTATAATACACCTTGTATAATACACCTTCTTACTATGCGTTGTGACATACTTTCTTGACCTTGAAATGTCAACTTTGCGAGAGTTTCTGGGGGATTCGCTTCCTGGACCCCTACTGGGGATTCGCCCCCTGGACCCCTACTGCTCTGTCAAAATTTCTCAGCAGGTATCCTAAACCTATTCATACTCACCTCATGCTCCACCACCATCTCTACCGTGATTTTATCTTTACCGTGCGCAGCAAACTCCGGCCAGTAGTGAGCCACAGGTTTCTTAAAGTCAAGGAGACCACGGTCCGCAAGCATACCCAGGCATACAGCTGACACACCTAGAAATAAAGTAAACATTGCACGTGCTTGTTCAATTTTGCAGTTGGTCATATGAATAAAAACAACAACCCTGATATCCACTTACCTACTCGACGAGTGAACACACAATTACAATGACGGGGTCGTCACCTGCATATTCGGTTATGATAGTAACAATGCTATCATGAAACGCTTAATACGACCTGGACGAGAACACAGGTACAACGTACGGACAGACATGATAACATCAACAACCAAGTCAATGTCCACTGCCTTTGATAACCAGTTGTGGTGCACTGGCGTGTCTACCCAACCCAGGCTTGAACCCAGGGCCTCGTGGTCTGTAGACATGTATCATAAAAGCTAACCACAGTAGGTAGAACTTTACCTACTTACTTCCTGGGTGTTTATATAGTGCAGAATCCCCAGGTTCTCTGCACTTAACAAAACAAAACGGAAACCCCATACACAAATAATACAGCAATAAGGTAAAAATACGAAAACAAAAGAGATGAATACAAAACATTCTGGAAGTGTTTCTTGAAGAGAGTCTTTAGGTGTTTTTTGAACACATCAATGGAGGAACTGTTTCTGATTTTAACGGGTAATTCATTCCACAATGGTGGGCCGGCGTGATATAAAGCTTGGTTCCCTACTTTCTATTTTGAGAGGAAAGTTACTAGTGTGAGTTTATACTGTATACTGACATATTCTAAAAAAAATTATGAAATCATTGCTTTAAACTATTCGGGGGGTTTTATGACAAAAAGATCAATTAAATATTTATACTTTGGAATTTACCTGTGATTTCACAATCTTTTCTCTCGCCACGAAGTTGCAGGAAAAAACAATGTTGATGGATTTTAAAAAGATAGGATCATACATAATGAGAGCATTGTGGAGGAAAAAAGGAAAAGGGTGGGGGAAATAGGTAAAAGGTAGAGGAAAATAGGGCAGGGAGGAAAACAGGGGCAGAGTGGGGAAACTATGGGCAGGGTAGGGAAATAGGGAAACTAAATAGGGACAGGGTTGTGGAAAATAGGAACATGGTGGAGGAAAATAGAGGCAGGGTGGAGGAAAGCAGGGGCAGAGTGGGGAAACTATGGGCAGGGTGGGGAAATAGGGAAAGGGTGGGGGAAATAGGGACATGGTGGAGGAAAATAGGGGCAGGGTAGAGGAAAATAGGGGCAGGGTAGAGGAAAATAGGGGCAGGGTAGAGGAAAATAGGGGTACGGTGGAACACTCTTATGAAAAAGCTTTCAGACATGCTGTCTGTTCTCCAGTTACTGCTGCAAGCCCTGGTGATCATCACTCTACCTTTAGATGTTGAATATATGATTCCTAACGTGTCCTCTTTCCATAGAATACCAGCTTCATGATCAGAGTAGCCAGCCCAGATGTCCACCACTTTCTTGCCCTCATAGTACGCAGCAAAAGCTGATCCACCTTCTTTTTTGTCCCATCCCAGCTCAAAATTCTCTCTGAAAAAAAATGTAGCAAAGATATTAATTTAACAACTGTCAGAGGAAAAGTACGGGCTTATTGAGGGAAAAGTATATACAGAAATAGGGCTAGTAGGTGCAGATGATTTCAAATTACTTGAGCTTTGAAAGATGCACTTGCATTTTCATTTGCTTTGTTAATTTTCACAACATTTTACTACAAGCTTCAAAATATCTTTAAGCTGTCCCAGATATTTTAAGACAAAAAAGAAACCCAGTAAGAAAACATGTAAAAGCTCATGACTTGTCCTTCACCTTAAAAATTTGTTGCAGCAAATCATAACCACAAACTTACTGTAGCAAATAGTGAGACCACTCTAGTTTAATCAAAATAACCACACAATAAGGACTTCATCCATTGCTAATATGATACTCAGCACCAACTTTCACAACAAGTTGGTTAAAATTTTCTTTGTTGGTTGGTTAAAGTTTTCTTTGTTTGTTGGTTAAAGTTTTCTTTGTTTGTTGGTTAAAGTTTTCTTTGTTTGTTGGTTAAAGTTTATTTTGTTTGTTGGTTAAAGTTTTCTTTGTTTGTTGTTTAAAGTTTTCTGTGTTTGTTGGTTAAAGTTTTCTTTGTTTTTTGGTTAAAGTTTTCTTTGTTAGTTAAAGTTTTCTGTCTTGGTTAAAGTTTCCTTTGTTTCTTGGTTGAAATTTTCTTTGTTTTTTGGTTAAAGTTTTCTTTGTTTGTTGATTAAAGTTTTCTTTGTTTGTTGCTTAAAGTTTTCTTTGTTTGTTGGGTAAAGTTTTCTTTGTTTGTTGGTTAAAGTTTGTTTTGTTTGTTGGGTAAAGTTTTCTTTGTTTGTTGGTTAAGGTTTTCTTTGTTTGTTGGTTAAAGTTTTCTCTGTTTGTTGGTTAAAATTTTCTTTGTTTGTTGGTTAAGGTTTTCTTTGTTTGTTGGTTAAAGTTTTCTCTGTTTGTTGGTTAAAATTTTCTTTGTTGGTTTAAGTTTTCTGTGTTGGGTAAAGTTTTCTGTGTTTGTTGGTTAAAGTTTTCTGTGTTTGTTGGTTAAAGTTTTCTTTGTTTGTTGGTTAAAGTTTTCTTTGTTTGTTGGTTAAAGTTTTCTTTGTTGGTTAAAGTTTTCTGAGTTTGTTGGTTAAAGTTTTCTTTGTTTGTTGGTTAAAGTTTTCTTTGTTTGTTGGTTAAAGTTTTCTTTGTTCATTGGTTAAAGTTTTCTTTGTTTGTTGTTTGTTTAAGTTTCTGTGTTTGTTGGTTAAAGTGATCTGTGTTTTGGTTAAAAAATTTCTTTAAATAGTCGAGCTAAAAAGTATTAAGTGAAAATAGAGTAGCTTGTCATTTTCTAGAATGGAGAATATGAAAAAAATATCATATTCCCAAAATTTTTCATTATGATATACATGATAAAGGACTATGTAACAAATTGCTGTTAAAACCAAAACCATGTAAAAACCATGTCTTATTCCATTAGAAGTCCTTATATTGCAAAGGTTTCACCAGTAAAATGACCAGGGTTACTGTATAAAGTGTGATGTCATAATTGTAAATTCAGGACACTTTTTATATATCTAAAAATTAATTGTCTCTTTCTCAATTATTGGAAACATTTTTTGTGTAAGTAGTGAGACGAGGTATACAATAATAAAATAATCATAAAATAATACTCCGTTTTTATAAAGCGCTTTCCTACATCGCAATCAAGCGCTTATACAGTACCTGAAACTTTCTCAAGTCCCTGGGGACTATTCTCAACATGCTGCGTGATGCCCGGTGGTTTTTCGACCACAAATTTCCACTGCTCAGCAGTATTTTCAAGACTTGATACAACTTCCACTACTGCCAATCATTCTCTCAAATCATTCACACTCCAGGCACACAGTTTCACATTACCATGCGTGACTGCCAACAGAGCCTGCAAAAACAAACAAAGACCCAGTCTTTAATTGTACCATGGATCTATAACAGTAACCCTGATTATACGCATTTCATGCTTCATTGGGTCAAAAGGGTATTGCGTGGTTCTTGTTGTGCCAGTGACTGACAGACACAATGTAAGCTAATCCCCTAAGCTGCATGAAGCAATAATAATCACACCATTGAAACCTGATCTAAAAAGCATTGGAAAGTAACACATGACCGTGCAGCCATGACGGCGCAGCGGTCGTCACATCATGACCGTGCAGCCATCACGGCACAGCGGTCGTCACATCATGACTGTGTGCAGTTGTCACATCATGACCGTGCAGCCATCACGGCGCAGGGGTCATCACATCATGACCGTGCAGCCATCACGGCACAGCAGTCGTCACATCATGACCGTGCAGCCATCACAGCACAGGGGTCATAAATCATGACCATGCAGCCATCATGGCACAGTGGTCGTTAGACCAATCATATATTTTTAACCTGCTTCTTTCCCTATTGTTTGTTGAGCAGCCATCGAGAAGGCAGCATATCCCATTTTAAGCTCAACATCCTTTTCAGGAATTTGAGCTTATGCGATGACTAATTAAGAGTGTGGTTCTTGCCCGGATACCTTCGGATTTTTGACAGTCCCCTGTCAATAACTTGTTTTTTGTTTGCAAAGCTACAGACTGTATTACTTATGCATAAATCCATAAATTCTTAGTGGGAGGGGGAGGGGGTGCCAATACACAAAATGAATCCTCTCATAAATTTTTGACTGGTTATATATCCCCCCCCCCTCCCCCGGGTAAATTTTGCTTTCTTTTTGTCAATTTTCATAACACTTTCATGAATTTTTCATGTAGTTTTTTTCAATTTTCGGGAAATTTTCTTCATTTTGGGAAAATGTTGCTTATTTTCGGAACATTTTAAGTTTAACTTTAAGTTTATTACACTTATATGGCGCATTATCTAAATAACTTATTCTAATGCGCTTTACAAAATATGCATATAAAGAAAATAAATACAAATGTGTAAATAAGATAAGCATGAAATATAAAGAAAACAAAGAACAACAAAATTATAAAGAAGACTTGAAAGCACAATTAAATAAGTGAGTCTTAAGCAAGGTGTGGAATTGTTTAAGGGATTGAGCAGATTTGATTGAAAGAGGTAAGTCATTTTAAAGTTTTGGGCCAAATATTTGCAGAGAGCGATCGCCATATGTAAGTTTACTTTTTGGAACATAAAGGATGAGGCGGTTTTGAGAGCGTAGGCGGTAACTACTTTGTTTATAATGAAATATTTTGGTCAGATATAACGCATAACAGGCCATGTTATGAAGGGATTTAAAAATGAGTATCAAAATTTTAAATTTAATTCTATATAAGACAGGTAGCCAATGAAGATTTTGCAGTAGATAAAGTGCTGGAGTGAAACGGTTGCTTTTTGTGATGAACCTTGCAGCATAATTCTGAACACGCTGCAACTTTTTTTTCACTGTAACACCTGGCACCCCTGCAAGGAGGAAATTGCAATAATCTATGCAGCTATGCACAAGTACATTTACAAGTGATATTGCAGAGCTTCTGTCCAGAAACTTCATGCACCTTCTAATCTTAAATAAATGGTAAAATGCAGTTTTGCATTTGTGATTGACATGGTCAGCCATTGTCTTACCTTGTTCTAACCAAGCACCCAAATATTTGACAGTGGAAGATAATTTCACACTGTCGTTACCAATAGCAATACTGCCAATATTTAATTTTGTTAGTTGGTAATTGGATCCAAAAATAATGACTTCACTTTTTGAATCATTCATTTTTAGTTTCTTGCAAATCATCCAATCTTTCACATTTTCAAACCTTCAATTTCAGCTATGACTGAGATCACATTTGTAGATCATTAGCATTGAACGACATGTATAAGCTGTGGTCATCAGCATAACCATGAATACTGGGAGAAACGGCTATCAAAGCATTAAAAATAGAAGATGCATACCATGTGAATAAGAGGGGTCCACAACAAGAGCCCTGAGGCACACCAAATGCCCTTGATTCAGCATTGCTGATAAGGATTTTTTGTTTCCTTTGAACTAAATAGGATTCAAACCAATCTTAGACGGTTCCACAAATGCCAAAACACTTATTTAAGGTTTTGAGAAGCATACCATGATCAATTGTGTTGAATGCCGCACTTAGGTCAAGGAGTACTAGAATGACACATTCTTGTTTGTCTAGTTGCAGCAGTATGTCTGACTGAATTTTAGCTAAAGCAGTTTCTGTGCTATGGAATGGGTGAAACCCTGATTGACAGGAAGGTAATAAGTCATGCTGCTGACTATGCTTAATCATTTGTTCAACAACAGCGCGCTGAACTATTTTAGACAAGAAACTAAGATTGCTTACTGGTCGATAGTTATCATATGTTACATCAAGCCCTTGTTTTTTTAGTAATGGCTTTACTACTGCTTCTTTCCATTGCTTGAGGAATTTCCCTTGTTGCAAAGAAAGATTAACCAGTTTAGTAAGAGTTGGAAGGAAAACATTGATATTCTCCTTTAATAACCAAGTGGGTAGTGGGTCGAGGATGCACTGAGTAGATTTTGCTTTTAGTATCAGATTTTGTACATCCTCCTCTGTCAAGAGCTGAAATGAAGTCCATATGAGAAAATTTCTCCAGAACTCAAAGGGTGTGATCACAACCTCTCTATCCAGCTCATGTTTAATCTTGGCAATTTTTGCAACAAAGAACTCGGCAAATTCTGAGGCAAGATGAGAAGCATTATTGTGAGGAGGTAGTGGGGTGATGGGCTTTCGATCAAGCAGAGTATCCATGATTCTAAAAAGTTTCTTTTGATCACCATTTGTTTCACCAATAGCATTAGAGTAGAATTGATGTCTGGCATTTTTCAACTCGGTTGTGTAGATGTCACGCTTTTCTTTAACCAATTTTGGGGTAATTTCCTTCAGTTCAAGACAACTTTCTTTGATGTTCAGAACATTTTTGTCAAAATTTCTTTCATTTTCGGGTAGGCCTACTATTTTTTATTTTCGAAAAAAATTATTTAATTATTGTAAAAAAAATTGCTCATTTTCGGGAAATTTGGCTCATTTTCGGAACATTTTGGGGGTAAATTCTTTCATTTCCAGACAAATTCCTTCGATTATAGGAAACTTTTCTTCCATTTTCGGGAAAATCACTGTTATATGTGATGAGTATCTTAAAGGATTCAGGGGTTAAGTATATTAGAGAGGACTTCAAAAGATAAGATCGTTTTAGTCATATTTTGTTATAATGATTGACACTTGGACTTTTGTGGGATGCTGGTAGGTTTAGATGTTTATATTGATTAATTGTGATTCATTAATTGCTATAAATAATCAATTGCTCAGAATGGCTAATACATTAGCAATAGTTAAAATCATCATGATGTCTTGTTGCAAGGATGTAAAATCCATCTAGATTTTATACAAAAGTATTTTGCTGTTGGTATGTCCGTTTATGATTTCTATTTCACTTAAAAGCAAACATTGTTAATAAAATTTGCATTATATTGATGTTGAGGCTTAATTGAAAAACAGTTTTCACATATTCAAACGATATTAAAGCTCCCATACGCAGTGGGGCAACTAGAGTCCTGGGGGCCCGTAGGATTTTGGCCTCGATGTCGGAACCACGGCGGCAAGAGTACGGGGGCAGAAGGTACCCTTTTTTAAGTTGTGGATGGACCTGTCTGGATCCTTGAGGCTTTTGAAACTTTTAAAACATATTTGAAGTTATTCTAGGTCATTCTTGAAGTTTGAAAACAAATAGATATCCACTCACTCACAAATACTACAGTACATGATGCATAAAGGTTGTCACAATTAGTATTCATTTGACATAATTAAAGCATATCATTTTACCAGGGGCACCGACACCGAGGGCCGTGGTGGGAGGATGTATGCCCCAATAATTTTCTAAGCAGCGATTTTCAAAAGAAGCTTTTTACTTGTTCGCCCGATGGGTAATTGTCAACATTGGTCCTGGCTCCCCAATCTTTAAACCCATAGGCAGAATTTGCCTACCGAAAGGTATGGAAAAGTCAAAAGTGACAAGCAAAAGCTGTCAACTTACAAAAGTGCCCCTTTTGAAAATGAAAAGTTCCCCTCAATTACTGTCAAAAACCGCACATGAACTTGATTTTCTGCTCTCTCTTCCCCGAGTTCCTTCCAACACCTCTGGCGCTTTGGGTCCCATAACAAAGATATTGCCACTGTCACTGTTCAGGGCTGGACCCAATTCAATTTTGCCCAGGGCCTGTAAGGTTTACCTACCCTTCCGGGCATTCCCAACCATTTGTTGCACCACTACTAATCAAACTTTTATTTCTAACAACCTAAGCCTACCCAATGTAACTCAGGCTCCCCTCCAACAAAAAGAGTCTTATACCCACCCCAAAAACATATATTGAGCTACTACATCATTTATGTTCTAGCATCACATATTAAAGCTCCTGCTTGCATTTTCCCTGAAAATAAATATCAAACATGTATTTCTTTCCTAACAACCCAAGCCTCTCAAATTAACAACCCACCAACAAAAACCAGGCTTGTAACCACCCCAAAAATATGTTAGGCTACTACATCCATTGATGTTCTAGTTTAAGTCTTTGGCATGACCCGGCCGCGGATTGAACTCACGACCTTCGGGCTGGAAAGTGGGTGCTACCAATTGAGCTTATTAGCCGGTATATTATGTATGCACTATACAAAAACATGCTACAGTATGTCAATCTGGTCAAATATTTTACACTCTAAATAAACTTAGTGTAGTATTCTCAAAGAAATACATAGAAAATATGTTAGAAATGTATGTATATCATAACACTATACTACTATGGTCATGTTTCAACACAT
This sequence comes from Chiridota heheva, assembly GCA_020152595.1. Taxonomy (NCBI): domain Eukaryota; kingdom Metazoa; phylum Echinodermata; class Holothuroidea; order Apodida; family Chiridotidae; genus Chiridota; species Chiridota heheva. The sequence goes on along the minus strand of JAIGNY010003914.1, from coordinate 328,359 downwards.
GTTTCAATCTTTGAAATAAAATAACTTATATTAAATTAAATAATATATCAATATGGTGTTTTCACCAATTTGTTTCTTTAATAGCCATCTATCATCAACTGGATCAGGATCAGAGATTGGATCGGAGGCTGGATCAGAGACTGGATCAGCGACAAGATCAGAGACTGGATCAGTGACAAGACTGGATCAGAGACTGGTTCAGTGACTGATGAGACTGAATTAGTGACTGGATCAGAGGTTGATCAGTAAAGAGATTGAATAAGAGACTGGATCAGCGGTGAATGCATCATAAATTAGATCAGTGACTGGATCAGACACAGGACCAGAATCTGGATCAGCGACTGGATTAGTGACTGGCTCAGAGACAGGATCAGAGACTGGATCAGTGACGAGACTGGATCAGAGTCTGGATCAGTGATGAGACTGAATTATAGTGACTGGATCAGAGGTGGATCAGTGAAGAGATTGAATAAGAGACGGGATCAGTGACTACAGTACCGATGCGAGCAGTTTGACAATTGCACCGATAATTTTAACGCCGGTAAATAGTATTAGTTTTCATGCAACTTGTGATTTAATTTTTCAATACAAAGATACTATTACAAGCATTATCTTCCAATCACAACTCTTATTTCTTTCAGCGAGGAAAGTCCTCGGTTTACTGTGTGTAATATTTAACGTCTGCACACGTACCGAACTTGCAAATTTCTTTAGTTTCAGATACGTTTAAACTGATACAAATTGCCGTTTTAAGCAAAATTAAGTATTTCATTTCCAGTGTCTTTTCAAAGGACACAGATCAGCCCACAATAAATTGGTAACGACAATGCAGAGTGTACCACAGAGATTTACGATCATTATTTATTTTCAATAAGTTCAACAAAAATTCACAACCTGAAAAGTAAGGAACCGTGGCAACGCAACTTGTGTCTGCACTATCGGGGCGGGCACGGCCATTTTTTTTTATACATCATAAAATGAAAATAGAATAAAATAATATAAACTAAAACTAAAATGATAAGCGAAATGAAAAGGATCGGCGCAATAAAAATAAACAAGTTTAATTTACTGAGATTTCCATGTTTTATTCCGAAATATACAGTATTCCAAATAGTGGAGTAAAATTTTAACTCGTGAAATATTTCCACCAAAATATTAAGAAACGTTGTCAAAAACTTTTTAATAAGTAGTTCCATATACAGTAAAAGTGAAACGCGAAAGAAAATAGAAAAAATAAAATAAAATGAGAAGAAATACAATTCTGAATTAAGCACTCTTTGCTCAGTGTAGACCCCCATGTTGAAAAGAATACATCACAATCTATGTCCAAAATCAGCAACGTAAGTAAACAGAAACATACATGTTGCTCTCACTATTTGATAAGCCCAGGTGTTAAATTATTTCTTTATAATTAGATCGTGCGAAAATGTCTTTCCTTCCATCAGATATATTCTAATTCTTACCCGAAACTTACGAAAAAATAAACTCCATTAACATTAATCTCTATGAAACACATACCGCAAAAATACGGCAAACTTCTAAAGAGTAATAAATAATACCGCTGCACCATTCCCAGCACCTTTAACAGATTTGTTTACAAATTGACGCCAGCTGCGTCTGGACTTTGCCCTAGCGCGGTCTATTTAATTAAGATTGGCACATTTAAAGGGGAATACTTACGATTTTCACATTTAAAGGGAAATACTTACAAAGGTAAGTTTATAAATGCCCCTTTCCGATTTGCATCTTGTCTTCTAAATATTTAAAGTCTACAGACACAAACTTACAGAGTTTGGTGGTTATGGGTAAGGGACCAGGGATCACAGTGGTTTATAATAGCGATTTGGAGGGGTACTCCAGAGTGATTCCTTCTTCTACATGAATAATCTATTATTATCAGGCTATCGAATTTAGGGTGGGGGCATTCTCCTTTATGAAAAGTAGAGCAGCCAGGTTCTGTATGGCAGACTACTCTTATAAATCTAGTGTAAAAAACATGCTTCATAAAGTAGATTGGCCCCTGTTAAAAACAAGAAGATACAACTATACCAGCACCCGGCTACATATGCAATATAAAATCAATAACAATCTTAGACTTGTCACCATCAATAAAGATGAACTTATCCCCACCGTCAGAACTAATACAAGAAATAATCATGACCTTAATTTCCTATGCTAAAAAGAATGTATATAAACACTCTTTCTTCCCTCACACACTAAAGGATTGGAATGCTTTACCATCAGACATTGTACATGCACCAAGTCTCAACTGTTTTATAGCTAAACTTACTAACACTTGTATTGCTAACTGTTTTTTTTTTTTTTTACTCATACTTTTTACACTTGGTTGGCGTTCATGTCCTTTTGAAGGATTTTTGCCGACTTAACCGATACAGATTCAGAAAACGTACAGTAATTTGGTAGATTATCTCGTCCCCTCTCCAATTTTCTTTAATTTCTCCACAAAAATTAAAGTATTACGACAGCAAGAACGGGGCGGGGAAGGCGAGGGTGGCGGGGGAGTGGATCTTTGATATGATCTTCTAGCTCGTTTGCAAATTGACGCGACAAATTGGGATCGTTAAACTATTTAATTTGGGGTGGGGGCAATCTCTCTTATGAAAACATAATCTTGTAGATCGTATCGTCCCCTTTCCCATTTTCTTAAATTTCTCTACAAAAGATGGAAGTATTACAAATAGGAAAAAGGGGGTATATAGGAGCGAGGTGGGGGCTGCAGTGCCATGGTTCTTTGTTAAGATGTCTTCGTTTCAGGTTACAAACAGCAAATTTGATCACCAAACATTGAATTTAGGTGGGGGAATTCTTTTTACTATGAAAACATACTTGGTATATGATATTGTCCTTCCCCCTCACCATTTTCATTTGTTTTTCCGAATGAAGATAAGGCGATGCTTCCATCATCCCTCTCCCGTGATCGGTGAATTTCCTCATATTTCTCACTTTACAAAATGGTATATGTCGATCCCCCTTCCGGTTTTGGTATTGTTGTCTTTTTTTTTTTTTTTTTTGTTACAGCTTTCCTCCATTTTGAATGTTTACATAAAAAGTTTCATGCATGCAGTATGTCTTTCAACAACTTAGCGCCACGTGGCCAAGGAGTTCGAGGAAACCTGTCGCCAGGTTATAAACCACCCAGAAGTAGTAGCATGTGAAGGGGGACGCGGGCGGCATATCATTGAACGAGATATTTGGTTGTTTTTCTGACACAGTTCTAATGATTTTGCGTTAAACAGTAGAATTTACACTGATGCGATGTGTGGTAATAATTTGCTAAACAATAGCTTGGCGGCCATTAACTGGGGCGACAGCTCCTACTCGGAAGGAATGTACCACTGGTTTATGGAAGTTTTTTTCATTCTTTGTTATGTGCAAAGATGAAAGTAGAAAATATGTTTTCAAAACAAGGAAATAGCATTTGTTTGCAGTTTTACAGCTTTTATATTTTTTGTTTTCTTTTATTTTCTATGATGGAGAAGTTTAAAAAAAATTTTCTTTATCTTTGGAATCTTGTTTTGTTAAAGTTTTAAACATTTTTTTTTTGAACCAGGGCTTTAATATTCGGAATATAAATATCTGAGTAAATTGATGTTGTTAATTTTGTTGATATTCTCCCATACTTTTTTCAAGTGCGATTTGTACATATTTTCCCGTAATTTCAAAGTTCTAACAAGTTGCCGTTCGCTGCAATAAACAATGCGCAGCTTTTTCTGTCTCGTCTAAGGAATTGCATCTTTTGAGGTTGGAAAACAGTTTTGCTAACCTTTTTTAACTTGACATGCTTTCGAAATATTCCATGAATCAATTATATGGCAAAAATGTTTGCTTTAAATTGTTGGTTATACAGTACATATATCTATTTCACCGAGATTGAATTTACATACACAAATGTAGGTTACAAAATGTTGGAATTAAAAATAACAGAAAAGGAAAAAAGTACAAGCAATATTGCCCTAGCGATTAAAAATAATCTGCACATTGAAAAGGAAAACACTAAACTCGGAGGGTAGAAACTTTATTTCCAGTTATGACTTGTCATTATTAAATTCATGAATGAATCTAATTATTTCGATGTGATGTTCTAATATTCTGATCTGAATAATCCGATGTGATGTTTACATACAATTGATGTAGGCCCTTATAATACTTCCATATGATGTTTTAAACTCCTATTGCGCTTCTGATATTGTCAAACGTTTTCACTCAATTCAGACCTTTCATTGATTCCTTAACTGAATGGGCACGACAGTATTTTGATGTTATAAAGACACTGTTTTAACGATGCTAATATAATTTGTTTCGCAGTGGCAAGGCTTGTAAAACTGAACAAAATATCTCCCGATTTTGTCATTTTCAAACTCGCCTATAAAGCACCGGTGAAGCCGCCGGTAAAGCTCCGGTAAAATGCCGGTAAAGCACTGAAAAAACTCGCCGGTGTCAAACTGCTCGCATTGGTACTATACATCATAAATTAGATCAGTGACTGGATCAGACACAGGACCAGAGACTGGATCAATGAATGGATCAGAGACTGGATCAGAGACAGGATCAGGAACAGGATAAGAGCCTGGATCAGCGACTGGATCAGCAACTGGATCAGTGACTGGATCAGAGACTGGATCAGATACTGGATCAGAGACGATCAGATACTGGATCAGAGACTGGAGCAGAGACAGGATCAGGGATGGCCCGGACTGAATGAAAGATGATCACTGACTGGATCAGTGACAAGACTGGATCATTGACTGGATCAGAGATTGTATCAGAGACTGGGTCAGAGATTGGATCCATGCCTGGATGAGCGACTGGATCAGAGACAGGATCAGAGATTGTATCAGTAACTGGATCAGTGACTGGACCAGTGACTGGATTAGAGACTGGATCAGTGACAAGAATGGATCAGAGACAATCGATTGGATCAAAATCTGGATCAGAGACTGAATCTGCAACTAGATCAGAGACTGAATTTACGACTGGAACAAAGACAGGATCAGAGACAAGATCAGAGACTGAATCAGTGACAGGATCAGAGACTGGATCAGTGACAAGATTGGATCAGTGATGACACTGAAACAGTAACTGGATTAGTGACTGGCAGGGGCGTAGCTAAAGGGTTTTGAATGATGGGTTGTAGATGTAGTTTTTGCAGACAAAATATCGCTTTTGGTAAAACGATGGGCCACCACAGGGGCACTGCGCACACTTAGCATGTGTATGACAACATAGGGTCCAGGGGCCCACATAAGCCCTAATAAGGTATAGATGGCAAATCCCCCAGAAGTTCTGTAATTTTTGTGCCCCAAAATGGCTTAAAATTATACAACAATTTCAATGAAGTTTACATGAGGACATGCATTTTTGGCAGTTCAATTGATAACTAAAAGGTAAATACCGTCATGGTTCGCATGCCCATGCAAATTGACACCCATATCATATGATCCGGCCAATTATAAAAATGGCATCTCACACTTAAGTCCCACATGGCATCACCCCATGTCCCACATGACATCCCACCCCATGTCCAACATGGCATCCCACCCCATGTCCCACATGGCATCCCACCCCATGTCCCACATGGCATCCCACCCATGTCCCACATGGCATCCCACCCATGTCCCACATGGCATCCCACCCCATGTCCCACATGGCACCCACCCATGTCCCACACAACATCCCATCCCATCCCATGTCCCGCATGGCATTCCACCATATCTCCCACATGGCATCCCACCCCATGTCCCACATGACATCCCATGTCCCACATGGCATTCCATCATATGTCCCACAGGGCATCCCATCCTATGATCCACATGGCATCCCACCCCCCATGTCCCATGGCATGGCATCCCACCCAAATACCATGTCACCACATGGCATCCAGCCAAAGTTTCAAACGATGTTTTGAAAATAACCAGAAGAAAAGTGTGAATTGGTGAAAGGAATGGCTTCTGTTATTATAAAGAAACATCCCACATAAAAAGATTTTTTGTAAGAAATGGTATTTGTGATTATTATTTAATATAATTACCCATCCCATCTGTCCCCTCATGCTATGGCATTCCACCATATCTCCCACATGGCATCCCACCCCATGTCCCACATGGCATTCCACCATATCTCCCACATGGCATCCCACCCCATGTCCCACATGACATCCCATGTCCCACATAGCATTCCATCATATGTCCCACAGGGCATTCCACCATATCTCCCACATGGCATTCCACCACACAGTGTCTCACATGGCATATTCCACCATATGTCCCACATGGCATTCCATCATATGTCCCACATGGCATACCATGCTATTACTCACATGGATCCCATCCTACAGTACCGATGCGAGCAGTTTGACACCGGCGAGTTTTTTCGGCGTTTTACCGGCGCTTTACCGGCGTTTCACCGGCGCTTTACCGGCGCTTTACCGACGGCTTCACCGGCGCTTTACAGGCGAGTTTGAAAATGACAAAATCGGGAGATATTTTGTCCAGTTTCACAAGCCATCGCCACTGCGAAACAAATTATATTAGCGTCGTTATAACAGTGTCATTATAACATCAAAATATTGCCGTGTCCGTTCAGTTAAGTAATCAATGAAAGGTCTAAATTAAGTGAAAACGTTCGACAATATCAGAAGCGCAATGGGAGTTTGAAACATCATATCGAAGTATCATTAGGGCCTACATCAATTGTATGTAAACATCACATCGGATTAATCAGATCGGAATATTAGAACATCACATCGAAATAATTAAATTCATTCATGAATTTAATAACGACAAGTCGTAACTGGAAATAAAGTGTCTCCTCTCCTTCGAGTTTAGTGTTTTTCTTTTCAATGTGCAGATTATTTTTAGTCGCTAGTGCAATATTGCTTGAACTTTTTTCCTATTGTTATTTTTAATTTCAACATTTTGTAACTTACTATTGTGTATGTAAGTAAATTCAATCTCGGTGAAATAGATATATGCATAACCAACAAATTTAAGCAAACATTTTTGCCATATAATTGATCGGAATATTTCGAAGGCATGTCAACTTGTTAAGAAAGGTTAGCAAAACTGTTTTCGAACTTCAAAAAACGCAATTCCTTAGACGAGACAGAAAAAGCTGCGCAATGTTTATTGCAGCGAATGGCAACTTGTTAGGACTTTGAAATTACGGGAAAATATGTACAAATCGCACTAGAAAAAAGTATGGGAGAATACACAACGAAATTAAGAACATCAATTTACTCAGATATTTATATTCCGAATATTAAAGTCCTGGTCCAAGAATTTTTTTTAAACTTTAACAAAACAAGATTCCAAAGATAAAGAAAATTTTATCGAAACTTCTCCAGCATAGAAAATAAAAGAAAACAAAAAGTATAAAAGCTGTAAAACTGCAAACAAATGCTATTTCCTTGTTTTGAAAACATATTTTCTACTTCCATCTTTGCACATAACAAAGAATGAAAAAAACTTCCATAAACCAGTGGTACATTCCTTCCGAGTGGGGAGCTGTCGCCCCAGTTAATGGCCGCCAAGCTAATGTATAGCAAATTATAACCACACATCGCATCATGTACTTTTTAACGCCAAATCATTAGAACTGTCAGAAAAACAACAAAATATCTCGTTCAATGATATGCCGCCCGCGTCCCCCTTCACATGTAACTAATTCTAGGTGGTTTATTACATGGCGACAGGATTCCTCGAACTCTTCGGCCACCAGCGCTAAGTTGTTGAAAGACATACTGCAGGCATGCATGACACTTTTATGTAAACATTTTAAATGGAGGAAAGCCGTAAAATAAAAAAAATAAAAAGACAACAATACCAAAACCGGGAGGGGGAGTGGACATATACCATTTTGTGAAGTGAGAAATATGAGGAAATTTACTGAGCACGGGAGAGGGATGATGGAAGCATCGCCTTATCTTCATTCGGAAAAACAAATGAAAATGGGGAGGGGGATGGACAATATCATATACCAAGTATGTTTTCACAGTAGAAAGAATTCCCCCACAAATTCAATCTTTGGTGATCAAATTTGCCGTCTGAAACGGGGAGATCCTAACAAAGAACCATGGTACTGGCTCCCCCACCTCGCCCCTATACACCCCCTTCTTACTATTCGCACTACTTCCATTTTTTGTGGAGAAATTTAAGCAAATGGGAGAGGGGACGATACGATCTACAAGATTATGTTTTCATAAAAGAGATTGCCCCCATCCCAAATTAAATAGTTTAACGATCCCAGTTTGTCGCTTCAACTTGCAAACGAGCTAGGAGATCATAACAAAGATTCACTCCCCCGCCGCCCTCGCCTTCCCTGCCCACATCCGCCCCCTTCTTGCTGTCGTATTACTTTAATTTTTGTGGAAAAATTTAAAAGAATTGGAGAGGGGACGAGATAATGTACCAAATTACTGTATGCTTTCATTAAGGAGAATGCCCTCACCCTAAATTCGATAGCCTGATAATATTAAACTAAACATGTAGAAGGAATTACTCTGGAGTACCCCTCCAAATCGCTATTAACTGATGTGATCCCTGGTCCCTTACCCATAACCACCAAACTCAAGTTTGTGTCTTTAGACTTCAAATATTTGGAAGACAATATGAAAATCGGGAGGGGGTATACACCTTTGTAAGTATTTCCCTTTAAATGTGAAAATTGTAAGTGTTCCCCTTTAAATGTGCCAATCTTAATTAATTGGACCGCGTTGGGCAAAAGTCCAGACGCAGCTGGCGTCAATTTGTAAACAAATCTGTCAAAGGTACTGGGAATGGGGGCAGCGGCATTGTTCTGTTGTTTATGATTCTTTAGAAGTTTGCCGTGTTTTTGCGGTATGTGTTTCATAGAGATTAATTTTAATGGAGTTTAAAGTTCTTAAGTTTCGGGTAAGAATTAAAATATATCTGTTGGAAGGAAAGACATTTTCGCACGAAATAATTGTAAAGAAATAACTTACCACCTAGGCTTATCAAATAGTGGGAGCACATGTATGTTTCTGTTTACTTACGTTGGTGATTTCGGACATAGATTGTGATGTATTCTTTTCAACATGGAGGTCTACACTGAGCAAAGAGTGCTAATTCAGAATTTTATTGTTCTCATTTTATTTTATTTTTTCTATTTTTTTTCGCGTTTCACTTTACTGTATATGGAACTACATATTAAAAAGTTTTTTACGTTTCTTAATATTTTGGTGGAAATATTTCACGACTTAAAATTTTACTCGACTATTTGGAATACTATATATTTTGGAATAAAACATGGAAATCTCAGTAGGTTAAATTTGTTTATTTTTACTGTGCCAATCCTTTTCATTTCGCTTATCATTTTAGTTTTAGTTTATATTATTTTATTCAATTTTCATTTGATGATGTATATACAAAAAATGGCCGTGCCCGCCCCGATAGTGCAGACACAAGTTGCGTTGCCACGATTCCTTACTGTTACTTTTCAGGTTGTAATTTTTTGTTGAAGTTATTGAAAATAAATAATGATCGTAAATCTCTGTGGTACACTCTGCATTGTCGTTACCAATTTAAAGTGGGCTGATCTGTGTCCTTTGAAAAGACATGGGAAATGAAATACTTAATTTTGCTTAAAACGGCAATTTGTATCAGTTTAAACGTATCTGAAACTGAAGAAATTTGCAGGTTCGATACGTGTGCAGACGTTAAATATAACACACAGTAAACCGAGGACTTTTCTCGCTGAAAGAAATACGAGTTGTGATTGGAAAATAACGCTCGTGATAGTATCTTTGTATTGAAAAATTAAATCGCAAGTTGCATTAAAACTAATACCACGTTTTTGGCTTAGAGAACGGATTTTTTTTCGGCGCTTTACCAGCGGCCTCACCGGCGCTTTACCGGCGGCTCACTGGCGCTTTACCGGCGGCTTACTGGCGCTTTACCGGCAGCTCACCGGCGCTTTACCGGCGTTAAAATTACCGGCGCAATTGTCAAACTGCTCGCATCGGTACTGTACATGTGTGTCCCACATTAATCCAACCATATGTACCACATGACATCCCTCCCTATGTCCCTCATGGCATCCCTCCCTGTGTCCTGCATCAGTGGCTTCCCACCTGATGTCCCACATGGCATCCCACCATATGTTCCACATGGTATCCCTCCCAATGTCCCAATGACATCCTACTCTATGTACCACATGGCATCACATCCCATGTTCCCATGGCCTCCAACCCTATGTCCCACATAGCCTCCTACCCTATGTCACACATGGCATCCTACCTTATGTCACACATGGCATCCTACCTTATGTCACACATGGCATCACAACCTATGTCACACTCTGTGTTACTCATGGCATCCCACTATGTCCCACATGGCATTTTACCGTTCCACATGGCATCCCACCCCATGTCCCACATGGCATCCCACCCCATGTCCCACATGACATCCCATAGGCTCCATAAGAAGTCTCTTCCTAGCTATCACAGTCACTTATTGAGCATATTATGTATGAAAGTGTCAGTTCATATAATAACTTATATGCAAATGACTTGTTGAAATGGGGTGGGACGCCATGTCCCACATGACATCCCATGTCCCACATGACATTCCATCCCATGGCAATCCACCCTATGTCCTGCATGGCATTCCACCACATATTCTACGTGGCATTCCACCCTGTTCCACATGGCATCCCACCCCATGTCCCATATGGTATCTCACCCCATGTCCCACATGGCATCCCACATGTCATTCCACCCTATGTCTCACATGACATCCCATAAGCTGCTCCATAAGAAGTCTCATCCTAGCTGTCACAGTCCCTGATTGAGCATACTATGTATTAAAGTGTCAGTTCATATAATAACTTATATGCAGATGAGCTGTTGAATAAGAAAAAAAGGTGGAGTCAAATAATTGCGCCTGATATAGCCCTTGGTGTATACAACATGGTAAATATTAAATCATATGTCCTTCATGGCCCCCATCCATGTCCTACATGGCATCCCTCCCTATGTTTATATGCAATCACATCCTGTCACACTCCCTGACTAAGCATGCTAAATAAAACAGTCTGGTCAGGTCATATACTGTAGTAACTTTATGCAAATGAACACAATAATAAAGGTGGAATTTGAAAAATCATGCCTGATATAACTGTTTGGTGCCCAAATATTTTGAAGAATTTTAAGGATTTCAAATCTCAAGTGCTACAAGAGAGACTTGAGGATCTCTGAAGAATATTGGAAAATTATATCATTTTACAATTATCTTCTAAGAAAATATCAAATGTATTGTAGACTTTTTAAGGAACTAGTCTTTAATCCTATCTTAAGTACTTCTGAAAACTTTAACATTTTATAAAGAAATTCTGAGGAATTCTCAAAAAACTTTACTATTTCTGAGGAAATCTCAGGACAAATCTGTGGACGGCCGGACAGACTAATCGCCATTACATAGGTTCGCATAAATGCTTCGCATGCGAACCAAAAAAAGATTTTTTATTTGTTAAGTTAAAATCGATCAAGGGCGAAGCCCTGGTAGGGATCCAAGGGGTGAAGCCCCAGGAGGCTCCTTAATCCCATATGTTATAACCTCCAATTCCCAAGATCACAACACCCCCATCACCCCACCCTTCTCCCCCCACACCCACACAATCCCAAATCAAACACCCACAGGCTCCTATCCCCCTGATTTCCAATCCAAAATCACACAACCCACCCCCCAGAATCCCAATTCAGTCCTGACCCCTCCCTTTATGAATCCCAAATCATGGGCCCCTAAATCCTATAGGCGCCCCCTCCCCCCTTCCTCGCCTCCCCACACCTGTTTGTAATACTAGAATTTAAAGGAAACTATAAAGTTTAACAAAAATGCACTTTTTATCATACTGGTTCTGAGCATTTATGGGTTAAACTTAAAACTTGTTCACTTTCAATAAGATTAACTTATTTGACCACTGTACGGATCCTTTAACTTAACACTGAGCTGCTAACCTGTACAACTTTGACTTCTGACATTCTCCGACTTTTATGTTTACTTTTCAAGAGTATAACGTAAAGTTTACTTTTCAAGAGTTTGTGACGTGTACACGGCATGCACAATACTGTACACGTATGCTTATTTTCGCGGAACTACTTGCATCAGTAGCTTAATAAGGTGAGTTCTAAAAGAATACAAACTAACCTGAACACGTCTTTCACGTTCTCAAATCCCGGAGCAACATAGCCTTTTACTTCTGGAATAGGGTAAGATTTTTTGAAGAAGGAAGTAAGATATATCACAGCCACTGCTGTAACAGCGACGAGAATGGCTTGCCTCAGTAGTGACATTCTCGAGGTCGGGTCGACGTGCAGCCGATAGAGTCTTAAAGTTAAACCGAGTGTCTTTCGTTTAAAATTGTACCCTATTCTAACCTATTGACGTCAAAAAAGACACAAGTTAAAGATCCTGTCAAACGCATGTAACCGCTGTACTGAACCATGAGGTAGCACGGAACTAATTGTATTCCATACAGATTCTTACAGATCCTCAATTTTCTGGTAGAGGTGCTTCAACCCTCACAATTCCGGTCGCCATGGTGATGAAAATTTAAATCTTGGCGACCAACAAATTGAAATATGATGATTTGTATTCGCCAAAGAAATAACACTTGAAATTTTGGACAGCCTTTTGGGGAAAGTTTGGCGGTCATTTTGGCCAGTATGGCGGTCATTTTGGCCAGTTTTCTGGAAATTTTGGCCAGTTTTCCTGAAAGTTTGGTCAGACCGGAAAAGAGATGGCTCGACCGGGAAAACAAAATCCCGTCAGAAAAAAGCTTGCCCCCTCCCCCGCCTCCTACGCCACTGCTTTTACCCTCTTGGAAGACCAGATGCAGATAGCAATAAGTGGGTCTGCATTAGAGGAATTTTACCTGTTGACTCATCCCAGGCGATAAATAATTGGTTCTGGGAGCATGATGGGAGAACGCGTGAACATGGTCACCGCAAAGCAAAGAAAGTAAATCTTGAAGGTTAAAGTAGTCATGATCAAACTGAGAGTGAAATTAAGGGCGATAGTTAATAATTGTTCTATTATCAAGAATTTTTGTGCTCAACTATGTGTAAACTGCGAGCATGATTTTGTTCATTAATATTATACATGTCAACCCATTTTTGTCGCGAATCTGGATACGTCCGTATTAGGCCTATCCTTTGGCCTAAGTGACATGTTTTAGTTTATAAATTTGTTTCATGTTTCAAAATTTTGATCGAATAATTATATTGGAAAACATTCTTTGCGAGAACTTGAAATTTTCGGAAATATCAGGCATACTCATCTAACTTTACGTTGGTAGCTCAGTAGCTGTGCTTATAAATTCAAACAAAAACAAATATCTTTCTATCGAACAAACTCAAAACAATAGGTCACTTTTTTTCCTCTCAAAAAAAACAACCCTGGAAGTCAATGATGTAGTAGCTCAACATATATTTTGGGGTGGTTACAAACCTGTTTTTTGTTTTGTTTTTTTGGATGGGTAGTTAATTCGAGTAGCGCTGGCCTGGGGATGTTAGGAAAGAAATCCATGTTTGATGTTTATTTTTTTGGAAATGCAAGCGAAAGCTCTAATTTCGATGTGATGCTAGAACATCAATGACTTAGTAGCTCAATATATGTTTTGGGTAGTTATAAGAAAGGGAAGAAATACAAGTTTTGATTAGCAGTGGCGCAACAAAAGGCTGGGAATGCCCGAAAGGGTGGGTAAACCTTACAGGCCCCGGGGAAAATCGACTTGGGTCTAGCCCGGAACATTGGAACTGCAATATCTTTGTTCTGGAAACTAAAACGCCAAAGCTCGGCCAAGGGAGAGGGAGCAGAAAATCAAGTTTAAGGGCGATTTTTGAGAGTAATTGAGGGGGCACTTTTCGTTTTAAAAAAGAGGGCACACTTGTCAGTTTTTGAAATTGTGGATAAAACGTGTCCCCTACCCCATGGTTCCTATTCACATATGGTTTGAGCATAGACGGGATTTGGGGGAGGAATTGGGAACACTTCCCCACCCTCACTTTTTGTCCAAATGGCTACTTTTATATGGTGATGTTACGTACCTTAGCGTGATTTTGTGATTCCCCCCCCCCCCCTCTAAACACAATTTTGATTTATCCCCACTTTCGGTGGGCAAATTCCGCCAATAAGTTTGAGATTGGTGAGCCAGGACTAATGCTGACAATTAGCCATCGGGCGAATAAGTAAAAGGCTTCTTTTGAGAATTGCTGTTTATAAATTATTGGCGGCATGCCTCCTTCCACCACGGCCCTCGATGTCGGTTCCCTGGTAAATGATATGCTTTAATTGAGTCAAATAAATACTAAATGTATGTAACAACCTTTACGCATTATGTAGTAAGAGTGAATTTCGAGTCAAGCTTCATGAATGGCCCAAAATAATTTCAAATAAATTTCAAAAGGACGCCTCCTGACCTGTCCGCCCTCAGCTGTCAAAAGGCACCTCCTGCCCTCGTCCACACAATTTCAAAAAGGCATCTTCTGCCCCTTACTTTAGGTCTAGGCGCAGTGCCCCCCCTCCCCCATTAACGCCATGGTTCCGACATCGCACAGGTAAAAATCCCCACGGCCCCAGGACTCTAGTTGCCCCACTGCGTATGGAATCTTTAATATCGTTTGAATATATGAACACTGTTTTTCAGGTAATCCTCAGTACAACAACTTAATCTTCAACAGCAATAATGATGCAAAGTATATTAACAATATTTGCTTTTGCGTGAATAAGAATTCATAATACGGACTTACTAAACAGCAAATTACCGTTGTATAGAATCAAGATGGATTTTCCATTCTTGCAACAAGACAAGATCTGTATTGCAATTTATGAATCACAACTAGTCAATAATTGCATCCCACAAATATACTTCCAAGTTACAATCATTATTTTAAAATATGAATTAAACGATTACATTTTTTTCTTCTCGAAGTCCTCTTTCATATAAGACTTACCGTTGGCACCTGAATTAATCCTTTAAGATACCCGTCATAGATAACGATGATTTTATGCACCAGTTTTTATCATTTCCACGCAAACAAAAGACTCCCTGTGAGCAGGAAGTTGCACCAGCCGATGCATATGATTTGAAAGGTGTTTTTCATCAGTGAGTTATTTACACTTTGGTGGTTTTATAGTCAGACATACTCATAACATAACATAACTTTACAAGATGACGGGCTAAGAAGGGTTAGTCACCCCATAAAAAGCCCAAACTAACACCACCACTACAAAAAAACAAAAAACAAAAAACGCCCAGAGTTAGTAAAGAACTTATCAATGTTGACTTCGAAATTGTGAACAGAACTGGAGCTAAGTACCCACTCAAGCAAACCATTCCACTCATTAACAACTCTTTACGAAAAGCTAAAACGCCGAATATCTATACGTGAGAACTCTTTGGTCAACTTCAAACTATTACCACGTGTTACATGAGTATTAGCTGAAACATAAAAGAAAACAGGAAGTCAAAGCATCACTACCAGATAGGAATTTAAAGACCTGAATCACATCGCCACGCCACATCACTCTTCTCAACTCAAGCGTGGTCAAACTAAGAATTTGCAACCTAGATTCATAAGAGAGATTCCTTACTTTGGGAATAAGTCTAGTGGCTCTTTGCTGAACCTGCTCCAAAATGAAATTGATTCTTCTCATAAAAAGGACCCCAAGCCTGGATATCATACTCAAGATGAGGCCTGACCGTGACTAACCGCTTACAAATTAACAACAACTTCTCTACCAAGAAAACAAAAATTTCTTCTAATCAAACCAAGCATCCAGGCTATTTGCCCTTGCAGCTGTTAAAACACACTATTTAGAAGGCTTCAGATTGCTAGTAATGACAACACCTAGATCCTTTCTTCTCAACACAACCAAGATTTCAACCATTCATGCAGTAACTAAAAGCCAAATTGTTCTGACGAAAATGAATAACTTTGCATTTATCAACATTGAGTGACATCTGCTACGTATGGGACCAAGAAACTATTTATCCAGATCAATTTGCAAAAGTGAAGAATCACTAGCATCATCAACAATCCTGTAGTACAGCTTGGTGTCATCAGCAAATTTACAAATCCTGGAGCCAAGGGAAACATAAAAATCATTAATGAAGATTAAGAAAAGAAGCGGACCCAACACAGAACCCTGAGGAACACCACTTGTAGCTTTCTTCCATGGAGATACTTATTGGGAGGATTTGGCCCTTTCCCCACTACAGACTGACAGAGGAAGGCAAAATCTTAGTATCTTGCAGAAAGGAGAAAAACCTGCTATTTTTTGACGCTGCCAGAAATTTTCCTCCAATTTGTCCATTTCCCCAAAATATAAAAACATTAATACATTTTGGGTAATTTTTTGAAAGTGGAAATGTTGTTGCTATATTTAGTCAAATGTCATCAGGATGCTGACAAGAAACAGTGATCTATAAGGTAGTTTACAATTTGTTTTGGTATTGTCTTACTGAAGAAGTTTATAATGATATTGACGACATATTCAGACATCAGAGATTGAAATACACATAATAATGCACTGGATTGATTCCTTCTTGTCTTTTATTACAGGCCACAATCGTGCCTTAGATATGGTGTCATGATTTCCACGTGTGTTTATTGGTTGGTTTCAGTGGCCTAAGTCTGATAGTCAGCGTCCAAAGTGTGTGGAGAGAAAGGGGTCATTGTGAGTTTGATGTCAACGTCAAACAAGCGGGGTCAAAGCAAGAGCATGATTTGGGTGGGGGTGGGGCGGGGAGGTGCGAAGCATTTATTGGCAGACCTTTTTAACAGCTTTAAACCCAGTTGTTATGTAAAATTAGTGGAGTGCAGTACGTATCCCAGTGGTTAGGGCGTCGCCCTTACAAAAATATTCTATAAACTCTATATAATGCTCTACAGAGAGTCATATTTTCTATTTAAAAAAAACAAAAAATATTTAGAAAAAAATCGTTTCTATAGAAAATCATAAAAAATTAGTTTGAATAAAAATTGATAAACGAAAATCTGTAAAATTTCGTAGAAACATGCAACAATAATGTTGGGAAATACGTCTGGGGCCAGTAGCCAACGTAGGGACTCAGAGGGTTGCAGGGCTTAACTCTTTGTTCATAGAGTCATAATTCTGGTTACTTTATTACAACTTTAGCACAGTGCTAATCAAGTCTGTGCCCTCTACATACTATAGCTGCAGCCTTTTAAGAAAGAACAAAATTCCTCCCCGCCATCATTTTCGGTCACAGGCTAATATACTCATTGTCTTTAACATCATCCATAGGGTCTCTGTGCTATATTTTAAAAACAAATATTTGAACCACACAGTTCATGATTCAAATCAGTGCCAGATTAAGGGCAACATGTGGGTGCCGGATGCAGTGTACTGATATTAAAGGGTCCTCGCAGAAGGTCCCGTCTTTGCGGTTGTTAATATTTGTTCTGGATGCTTTGACTTTAAGGTAAGATGCATAATACCTTCCATACCTTTGTAAAAACCAGGGCCAAATAGATTATCTCTGTGACCGTTGCCCAAGCCAGGCCCCATGCACATCTTTTGAATTTCTATTGAAACTCCATAGGATTTCTATTGAAGTTTGTATAGAGTTTCTATAGGATTTCTCCTATTCTATAGAAATTCTATAGTTTTCTTTAGACTTTCTATAGTGTTTTCTAAAGAAATTCATTAGGGTTTCTATAGATGTATTGAGAGTTTCTTTAGAAATACTACAGTTTTTCTTTAGAAAATCCTATAGAAATTCTAAAGAAATTCTATAGAGTTTCTTTAGAAAATCCTAGTCTGATCCTTTTGGAGGACTTTCCAGTGTGAAAATGTACATATATGTAAAATTATATGAAAAATAAAAATGTAATTTTAAGATAACAAGTGAATACAAATTGATATAATATGATTTAGCATGCAGATCTGACAATAATGAGGAACTTGGTACGTTTTCTGTGGGTGGCTCTGATTTTCTTAAGCATCTCCCAACAAAATATTAATTAGGCGGAGTCACATTTATTGACACCATTAATGTTCATGAGAAACAAAGATTGATAACTGCATTAATATTTCTATTTAGAGAATTTATATGATTAGTCTAGTGTCTGTTTACTTAATTCTCGTGGTTTCATTCCTTTTATAATCTGATAATAGTTTTTTTTTTTTTTCTGACAGCCTGATGAAAGTAAGGAAATAAATAGATATAAACACAGAACTCCATTTTGGCGACAAGATTGACAACACCGACGTGGAATTATGGTTCTTGCCGATGACGTGGATCATCATAAGTAACAACAGCCAGGATCTTAATGCTATGTTGGAAATCACAAATGTATATGCGACTGAATCCAAACATAAAGTTAACCCATACAAAAAGTGCGGTAATAATCTTTAGACCCAAACCAGTCACCATCACATCAATCCCAAACTGGACTTTCGGCAACAACTCGATCCCGTCTGTGGACTTCTACGCTCATTTGAGGATCCAGAAATCCGCCCAAAACCAAAACATCGTAGAAGGCATATCGTAATGTGGAAGTCGTACGCTCTATGCCCTTACAGGATCAGGTGTTCATCAAAGTGGCCTACCAGGGTCAGGTGCTCATCAAAGTGGCCTTACAGGATCAAGTGCTCATCACAGTGGCCTACCTCCTTCCTCCATCTTTGATCTACATCCGTCTTAAAATGCTGTATGGAGTGGAAATATACACCTTAAACAAAACGCAATGGAAACTAATAAACAAACTGCCTATGCATATTCAAGCAGCTTCTGCCGGAACAACAATTTGAAAAAATAAAAAAAAAAATGAACAGAACAGCTACTCATCAGCAAAATCCTTCTTGGCTTCAAGCAACCCACAAAAATACGAAATACCAACAATCCTAGAGAATCACACCATCAAGACATCGAACACCTGCTACTCCATCCTCCAGAGACTGGTAAAATCTGATATCTGCCTTCACAGCCCAAACTTTCCTAAAGACCTCACTTCATGACTGCTGTACAAAGTCAAGCCTCAAACTATCTGGAACCAAATTCTTGACTCCATCAAACCAAAAACGTGCTATCAGGGGCGTCGCTATACAATGTTTAATGGTGAGATTTGGAGGAGGGGCAATTAGTTTACCGATAAACCTGCCGAAACTATATGACGTCACTACATGAACATTACAGTACACAGCATAATCCCAAGCCAACATGTTTTTGTTGAATATATGATATTAATTTTAGGGCATTTTTTTACGGAGCAATGATGATGATATTCTCATCCATGACATCATCAGATCATAGGCCAAAGTCGTTTGGATATTGTTTTATTTAACAAAGTGATAAGTTTTTGTTTCTAAAAACAATGACTTTTTATTTTAAAATGACAGTTTAAATGTTGTGTGCCCATGATTGTTCCTTTGCTCTTACCAGCAAGTCTTCATAAATCAGCAAAAGTTCTTTTAAACCTACAGTAATCTTTTTTGTCTGTTTGTACAAAATGTTTTGAACATTGAAGATATGATTTGCCCATCGCCTAGGTTTCTGGGCCCACTTCGATAATAATTTCTGGTTATGTCCTTTTCATAGAAGGAAGGGCCAAAGGAAGGGGTGGGGCATTTGTCTCTAAGATTTTTCTGATGATACTTTTTTACCATGAGATAACTCTTAGTTATGGTTTATTTTCATTTTTTCGGACATTTCAATCAATTTTGGAAAATCTTTTTTTTCCTTTATTTCTTTGTTAAATTTGGTGTTTTCCTCCAATTTTTGTGGATTTTCTTTTTTCAATTTTGGGCAATATTATTAATTCTCGTGCAATTTACCTCACATTGTCGGAAAATTTCCTTTATTTTGTGGCAATGTTTTTTCGATTTTAACTAATTTTTAATGTTTGATAAATTTTTTCTTTATTTTGGTTTTCCATTTTTTGGCATTTTGATATCATCATGCATGTTTTGGTTTGATCATCTTGGCTTCGCCCCTGTTTCACAGGTCATTATCAGCAAGGGCGTCGCGACCTGGGAGATGTGGGGTGTCACCCTTCCTCCCCCAATATTTGAGAATGAGGAAAAATTTGGACAAAATGAACTAAAAAAACAGGCAAAAACGTGTGGATTATTGAAAGAGCTGTAGCGTAGCTTTTTTTTTCTTTACCAGTGATGATTTCTTACCCAGTTGTAGGGCTATATTCCAATTTTTCAGAGCAAACACCTGAAATTTCCCGATCTTGCGAAACATGCTACCAAACTTCCCAATTTTTCAAGATCTTAAAAAAGCTGAATTTTTCGAATCCGGATAAATTTTCCGAATCAGGCTCTAAAATTTCCCAATTTTTTCAAATCTTGTTCTTAATTTCTATGTTTCCGAATCAGATTCGAAAATTTGAAGTCATGATATTAAATTTTCCGATCAATCCGAAAATTGTTATCAAACTTCTTGAGTTTTTGAATGAGGTTCTTAAAATACCCAATTTTTTCGAATCCGATTCCAAAATTTCCCGATTTTTCCGAATCAGGTTCTAAAATTTTCCTATTTTTCCAAATCATGTTTTTAATTTCTTTGGTTTCCGAATTAGATTCGGAAGTTTCCTGATTTTTTCAAGTCATGATATCAAATTATTTTCAAGTCATGAAATCGAAAATTGATGTAAATTTTTAAAAAAAGTCTGCCTAATTATTCAAAAAAATTGTTTAGTTTTCGGATTATTTATTACATTTTCCATAAAATCATACCAAATATTTTGGTTTATTTGCTACAAATTGCAGACATTTCTTCAAAAGTTAATCAAAAATTTCATTATTTTGGGCTAAATATTCGAGTAAAAATTCCGAGTCCTGCTTTTTAGAAATTTTACTTTGTTCCACTGTGCACAACAAATTTTAGAACTAATTAGGCATAGCATATTTGGTCGTAATAATCTTCGAGATGCCCTGGCAATAACGCACATACCTGCATACGTATGCAGCATGAAATTTAAAGAACCATTTTTCTCAGATCAATTGATATTGTTGATAACAAATTTTCAGAGATAGTAACACAAAAATTGATAATTATAGGCTAGGCCCATCACCCGTGCGTCGAACCCTCTATCTCAGTGGGCTAGATGGGGGAAAGGGGGCAAATGGCATAAGCAGTGTCTTACCATGCACCCACGAGTTACTTGCCATGTCCAATAATTTACCAACTGGACATAAAATACCAAGTCCCACCACAAGGTTTGCTCCTGGGTCAAGAGATACCTTTAAAAATTGAGGTATGGTGCTTTTTCCAAAACTATTTTTTAATATCATCTCATGCCTCTGCCTGAAAGTGAGGGACACCACAGGTCACCCTAATATCATAACCCTGGTATGGCGATAACACAATCTTGTTATGTTGCCCCACAATATTTTGAAATTCAATTATCGGAGGATTGCAAGACTGGCTGTGGCTAAACCGGAAAGACAAGGGGAAGTAGCCCCCACCTACCCCAAGTTTATAAGTCTTTACCCTAAAATTCTGACTGCACCAATAAAAACTGTTCATCACCATTGGTTGCAACGTGTCCTGCCCCATAAGTAAGAAAGGCTCTTCTGAACTTGTGATGCTCTCTACACTACTGATAGCATAAATATTAAACCCTGCTTTGTGGGTTTGAAGAAAAGAAAATCATACAAACAATTTGTTTCTCAATTTTTATTACACACTTACTAAAAAAATAAGAATCATTATTATTTCAGAATCATACAACCCGTAACCATTGTAACTTGACAAAGATCAAATACATTAGAAATAACTTTGCTTTAAACCAGGGACACTCGGACCAGCCCTGAAGCGGAGCAAGGCCGGTCGAAATAAAAGTTATATATTTCTTAAACCACAAAAGTTGTGATCTGTGTAACACTCCATACAAGCTGTTCAATGATTCATGTGCATTTTCACCCAACACAAATATTTTTAATTAAAGGGAGAGGAAGGGGGGGGGGGGGACAGCACCTCCCAAGGGGGTATGAAATCTTCTTTAAAAGCAACGTTCATCTTGTCGGATGTACGTACAATTTGTAGCTTTAAAATTGCAGAACAAGTTTTAAAGCAGTGTCTGTACTAATGATAAATCCCACTGTTTACACTAGGGATGAACATTGAGGGGGAATCATTGGTTTGATCAACTAATCTATGCTGAGGTGTACATGTCATGTGCTAAAGCAATAGGATATCCTGCCCCCCCCCCTTCCCTCCCTCCCTTTTTGGCTTGCTATTCTGGTACATAATTTATTTAAGTACTAAAAAAGGAGTATAATGGTAATGTTATGGATTTACTCCAGTCCATTTTAAAAATAGAAATCCATTTTGAAAATAGAAGCTGTTAATAGTTTATTACAAATAAAAACCTTTTACCTACAGCTCCATTTCAAGTTATGCTCCTATGCAAAAAGTACCAGAATTATCCCATACAACCTTGCTCCAGTCCACTCAGCTGTAAAATGAGTACCATGCTTGAAGGAGACGTAATGCTCTAATTCGCTTGCACCATCGAAATGGGGATAAGCACCAGCCTTATGGCTTGGAAAAAATGAACTATAATCTAACAACTCCATTTCGTATGAATAACTTAAATTGACCTGATTCTGTTTTATTGTTCATTTAACGTAGACCTGTACCATAACTTACTGGAGGCAGCATTTTAAGTAACAAATAGGAAAAATTGATTATTGCACATTGTATCATTTGGATATATTTGTTCCACCTAAAACGATTTTAAAGTAGGTTTTTGTTTACAAAAATATGAAAACATGATTTGGAAAAATATTGGTTTGTGTAAGATTAAAAAAATATGATGAAGAACTTGAAAAATGCTTCTGAAACTTTTCATCATGATTCAGAAAATTTACCCTTGGACCCTGGAAGAAGCATCAGTATGCCACTAATTACTATTTATAGTATATTTGTTGGAGGTTTTTTTTTTTTTTATAATTCTGTAAAATTACTTTCATTAACTTTGTCTTTGAAATTGACGAGAATGTCTTATTAAATCCAACCCCGCCCCTGCCCCCGCCCTGCCCCCTCTTCCACATACACAAACTTTAGTACAAATTAAATGTTTATGGTCCAGAGTTGTAGATTTTGTTTAAAACTTGTTTAAAAGGTCACACACTCAATAAATATCCTTAGAACATGATGATTTGTATATAGCATAGCAAGGTTTAATATCCTGAAAGCATTCAGTGCTGGACATTATATCAAGACGGCCATAGCCTTTGATAACCAGTTGTGGACTCACTGGTTGCAGACCCACCAAGATTTAAACCCGGGACGTGCGGGTAAAAGGACAAAGCACTAACCACTACACCACGCAGGTCTGACG
>JAIGNY010003914.1:250000-300000 GCA_020152595.1 Chiridota heheva | reverse complement strand
CCCCTTGGTATTTATAACTCTCAGCCCCTCCCCTATGGTATTCATAATTCTGAGCCTCCTCCCCTATGGTATTCATAAATCTCAGCCCCCTCCTGTATGGTATTCTTAATTATGAGCCTCTTCCCCTATGGTTCTCATAATTCTCAGCCCCTCCCCTATAGTATTCATAATTCTCAGCCCCATCCCCTATAGTATTCATAATTCTCAGCCTCCTCCCCTATTGTATTCATAATTCTCAGTCCCTCCCCTATAGTATTCATAATTCTGAGCCTCCTCCCCTATGGTATTCATAATTCTGAGCCTCCTCCCCCTATGTTATTCATAATTCTCAACCCCCTTCTCCTATGGTATTCATAATTCTCAAGATAACAGCTTCTATTTTCAAAATGGATTTCTATTGTCAAAATGGACTGGAATAAAGCCTTCACATAACCTTTATACTCCGTTTTTGGTACTTCATAAACTCTTTACCAGAATAGCTATCATAATTTTTGCATGCTATTTTGGTACAGTTTATTAAGTCCCCAAAAAAGTAGTATAATGGTAATGTGAAGGCTTTACTCCAGTCCATTTTAGAAATAGAAATCCATTTTGAAAATAGAAGCTGTTAGCTGT
The DNA here is from genome assembly GCA_020152595.1 of Chiridota heheva. Classification (NCBI taxonomy): domain Eukaryota; kingdom Metazoa; phylum Echinodermata; class Holothuroidea; order Apodida; family Chiridotidae; genus Chiridota; species Chiridota heheva. The sequence continues at coordinate 299,385 of JAIGNY010003914.1, read as the reverse complement.
TAGAAGGACTCTGCTAGGCATTTAAATGACCCACTACACATTAGTCTGTGATTTTAAGCAAAAATAATTATGCTACTTTTCACTTGTTAAAGGAATATTCCCATGGATTTTCATTTTGTTATATACATGTATGATAGAAAAAAATTGTAGAAACAAAGCTGTGAAAAAACTATGTTGATATCTTATTCAGTTTAGAAGTTATAACAATTTAAAGAGTAGAAAAGTGTTCTTAAAATCCCCATGTACAGTATATGTCCTTCAGCTTGGTGATGTCATCAAGGCAATTCCAGCACACTTCTTATGTATTTCTTATAAATTTAATCACTTTTTTTTACATTATCAAACAGCATTTTTGGTTCATTATAGAGATAGAGTGAAATATACAATTTAAAAGAAAACATCTTTTTTGTATTTTTTTTGGTGTACATCACATTTGCAATAATTAAACAAATCCAAGTCATTTTTAACAAAATACAAAAGACGTTTTGTTGAAATTGTCTCTATGACATCACAGATGTCGCCAATCAGTCACTTTTGTCCAAATTCAAAAATTCTTTTAAAATTTTGTAACTTCTAAACGGAATAAGATATTAACATAGTTTTTTCACCACTTTGTTTCTAAAAAATTTCTCTATCATATATGCAAAAATAAAAATCCATGGAAATTCTAACATACAGTGGAGCTGATTTTAAAGGCCAAGATTTGGTAAGGACAGAGCAACTCATGTGTGCAATTACAGGATTCATTTTGATGGTGAAAGGATGTTTCCATCAGTGAGGTACAGCACCACTGCTCTGTTGGATTTGAGCGAGTTTCCAAGTTTGCCAATTTCCAAGAAATACTCGAAACTCATTTTGCTTGAATTCGAGGCATGCAAATTTAAATCAGGAGTACAAACACTACCACCTATAATGCAGAGTAGACGATATAGTAATAACGTGGAATAACAATCTATCATATGTGTTCGATTTACCTGTTTACATACCATACATGAGCATCAACTTGCATCGTACACATCACACATAATCTATCACCCTTAAAGATAGTGAAAAATAACCAAATTTGGATCCACTACAAGCCCCCAATTGTCACAAGGTTTAATTTCCCAAAACGATTATTGGGCATTACGTGTGTGGTGCCGTGGATTCAAGCAAAATAAATTTTGAGAAATTCTTGGAAATTGGCAAAAACATTGGTTTAGAGGGCATAGAATTGGTTCAGTTTGCAAATAATAAAGAGAAATTTACCCTAGAGAGGAAAGGAGACTAGAAAGGAAACAATAAACTAAGTGGCTAAACAGTTAAAGCGCATCGCCTGTGTGGCAAGTCACGGTCATTTTAGGTGTAACAGGACTCTTCACCTGGAAGTGATATTGTATAATTAGCAACAGCTCTTAGCAAAGGACTCTTAGTGAAGGACTCTTAGTGAAGGACTCTTAGCTAAGGACCCCTAGTGAAGGTCACATAGCAAAAGGTCCCTAATAGCACACTAGGAGAGAGATGCACCAGAGTTTAGGTTACTTTTAATTTCCATTATATGTATGTATATATTTATATCAATTGTTATCAACAACCAACAAGAGTGTATGTTACAACATATAGTTCGTTTGTGTGTTTACTTACTGTACCATATCTTGCTTCAACCCATTGGCACCGTACACCTATTGCCCAATAACTGTTTTAGTTAAATTGAACCTTGTGACAGAAAGGATGTTTCCATCAGTGAGTTATCAACACTGTTGGATTTGAACAAATAGAAAATAATCCCCACAAACTGTGTTTGTTGTTTGTTTGATGAAGGCTTAACGACACCAAGACAACGAGGGTCAAATTGTGCCTAAGAGGTTCAATCATTCCAGAGGTAGGAAGGAAAGAAAACAGGGGGAGATTGAAAGAAACACGAGAAATAAAAGTCAGAAAGCTGGGATCGAGAGAGGAGGTGCATGGGTGAGAGAAAAAAAAGTAGAGATGGCCTGATCAAGTGGTAAAATATTTTGAATAGCCAAACTTATTCATTTCACTCTAGAGAGTCATTTAAATGAAAGGAAATATTCCCATGGAATTTCATTCTGATGTATTCTGATTAATTTTCAAAAAAATACATAAAAGAATAGTACAGGTAGTGCTGTGATGACATAATAATGATGACTAAGTCCAACAATCTCTTTTACGCAGACAAGGATAATCTTTAAAATTCACCAAAAGTTACTTTTATTGTCCGCTGTCAAAAAATTCAAATTCAAATTCCATGGGCATATTCCTTTAACGATGAATCGGCCTTACCTCAGCATGCTTCTCCATACGCATTCCATACTTCCACAATATTTTAGCCGGATACAAGACGATGTCCTCGGTCTCCTCCTTCTCGATGTTTTCATAATTCTCAAGAAACTTTTTGGACAGAACCGTCTTATTATTCTCCAAAGAAGTTCCTCCATTGGCAAGAATTCCAAACAGTTTTGCCAAGCCTTCTGCAGTAGCAAAGCCATTGGCAGCAGGCATTTCTAGTTTCCGAATATCAGCATCACAAAATTGAGCAAACTGCAAAATAATGTGAAGAGCAGTAGAGTACAATACAAGAAAGTGAATTTGCAATACTTTATTGAAGATTATAATTCAGTGATGAGAAGGACAAGATTATGGTGTAACATTTTTTTCTTAAGACAACTCCTAATTTTTTAATCTACAGATGTTCTTCTTATTATATTCTGATCTAGCTTGCCTATATTGCCTATTAAAAAGAGTTTGGAGTGGAACAATTTTGTATTTTCCTGGGTCTCATGTATATATCTCTGGTTGAAAATTTGTATCAATAAAAAATACAATTATTAATAAAAAGTTCCTAACCTGTAATACACATATTCACTCAACACCCTCAGCAACATGTTTGGAAATTATGAATAACAGACTTGTTATGGTCCCTAACAACATCAAAATAAAACTCAACCGGTTGCGTTCAAGGGTTGGACAGTCTAAGGTTACAATGTCGGCAGCAGAATACATTTCACCTGGTGCTGAAGAATCCTGGCAATACTGGAAGTGCCTCAACCGGTTGCGTTCAAGGGTTGGATGGTTTAAGGTTACAATGCCTGCAGCAGAATACATTTCACCTGGTGCTGAAGAATCCTGGCAATACTGGAAGTGCCTCAACCGGTTGCATTCAAGGGTTGGACAGTCTAAGGTTACGATGCCGGCAGCAGAATGCATTCCACCTGGTGCTGAAGAATCCTGGCAATACTGGAAGTGCCTCAACCGGTTGCGTTCAAGGGTTGGACGGTCTAAGGTAAACAATGCCGGCAGCAGAATGCATTCCACCTGGTGCTGAAGAATCCTGGCAATACTGGAAGTGCCTCAACCGATTGCGTTCAAGGGTTGGACGGTCTAAGTTTACAATGCCGGCAGCACAATGTATTCCACCTGGTGCTGAAGAATCCTGGCAATACTGGAAGTGCCTCAAGCGGTTGCGTCTAAGGGTTGGATGGTCTAAGGCTACTATGCCGGCAGCAGAATGCATTCCACCTGGTGCTGAAGAATCCTGACAATACTGGAAGTGCCTCAAGCGGATGCATTCAAGGGTTGGACGGTCTAAGGTTACAATGCCAGCAGCAGAATGCATTCCACCTGGTGCTGAAGAATCCTGGCAATACTGAAAGTGCCTCAACTGGTTGCGTTCAAGAGTCGGACGGTCTAAGGTTACAATGCCAGCAGCAGAATGCATTCCACCTGGTGCTGAAGAATCCTGGCGATACTGGAAGTGCCTCGAGCGGTTGCGTTCAAGGGTTGGACGGTCCAAGGTTACAATGCCGGCAGCAGAATGCATTCCACCTGGTGTTGAAGAATCCTGGCAATACTGGAAGTGCCTTAACCAGTTGCATTCAAGGGTTGGACGGTCTAAGGTTAAAATGCCGGCAGCAGAATGCATTCCACCTGGTGCTGAAGAATCCTGGCAATACTGAAAGTGCCTCAATTGGTTGCGTTCAAGGGTTTGATGGTCTAAGGTTACAATAAAATAATGGGGCTGTGACATAGCATCAACCCTCTCTTACTACGGTCCTGAGCCCCAGACAATGCAGAAAATATTCCCATACCCACTGCTGCAGGATCCATGCTCTACAGTTCCGAGCCGCAGATGATGCAGAAAATATTCCAATACCCACTGCTGCAGGATCCATGCTCTACAGTTCCGATCCCCAGACAATGCAGAAAATATTCCGATACCCACTGCTGCAGGATCCATGCTCTACACTTCCAAGCCGCAGATGATGCAGAAAATATTTTGATGCCCACTGCTGCAGGATCCATGCTCTACAGTTCCCAGCCGCAGACGATGCAGAAAGTATTCTGATACCCACTGCTGCAGGATCCATGCTCTACAGATCCGAGCCCCAGACGATGCAGAAAATATTCCGATACCCACTGCAGCAGGATCCATGCTCTACAGATCCGAGCCCCAGACGATGCAGAAAATATTCCGATACCCACTGCTGCAGGATCCATGCTCTGCAGTTCCGAGCCACAGATGATGCAGAAAAAATTCCGATACCCACTGCTGCAGGATCCATGCTCTACAGTTCCGAGCCGCAGATAATGCAGAAAATATTTTGATACCTACTGCTGCAGAATCCATGCTCTACACTTCCGAGCCCCAGACGATGCAGAAAGTATTCCGATACCCACTGCTGCAGGATCCATGCTCTACAGTTCCGAGCCCCAGACGATGCAGTAAACATTCCGATACCCACTGCTGCAGGATCCATGCTCTACAGTTCCGAGCCCCAGACAATGCAGAAAATATTCCGATACCCACTGCTGCAGGATCCATGCTCTACAGCAGACCTTGCCGTGAACAATGCTGAAGCCCAGAACTGTTAATCATTGGATGGATATTGTTTAGTACAGCGTTTGCAAGTTTTTAAGCCAGAGATCCAAGGAAACTTTCAGGCACTTGACCGCGACCCACCCACGGATCGAACTCCCTGCTGCAAAGGTGATGTCATTTTACATCATATATATTATGAAGTAATTGCATTAAACAAAAATAAAAACACATAGGAAAATAATGATACTTTGTGTTTATTAATCACACTTAGCCTAGGTTGTGAGTATCATTCATGTTGGAAGTAAATGATCATAATGATCACAATGAAATCATTCTAAAAATAAAATCCACGCCTAATTTTATCATACTTCAACCGGCATTGGGATACCCACGTGGTGTAACAAACAGCAAACAGGATGCTATCTTTTTGTTTGTACAGCAGCAACCGCAATATTATTAATCTCTTCATGTGCTACCCATTGATGAGGACCCTTGCCAAAATGTCAATCAGCAGCGTGTGAATAATTCTTTGTTTGAACTCTTGATAACTTTGCCACTGTTTACATACATAGCACAATTTGATCATTTGTATGGCAATCTTTGTTGCTGACAGAATGATAAAAATTGTACCGATAAATTTGAGTGATTTTGACAAAGTTTGGCAACCCACCTGAATTTTTTGGGTCGCGACCCATAGTTTGCGAACTGTTGGTTTGGTGTATGGGCACGATAGAAGGAAGATGATTTGCACAATAAACCACACTTGCTCCAACACAATAGTTATTTACTTTGGTTTTTTAGGGCTGAGTGCACTTAAACCACATTGATGTATGATTTTACAGCTGAGTGCACTTAAACCACATTGAGGTATGATTTTATGGCTGAGTGCACTTTAACCATGTCGAGGTATGATTTTACGGCTGAGTGCACTTAAACCACGTTGAGGTATGATTTTATGGCTGAGTGCACTTAAACCACGTTGAGGTATGATTTTACAGCTGAGTGCACTTTAACCACGTTGAGGTATAACTATTTTTCACCAAAGGAATATCACTTTAAAAGTCTTTTTTTGGCAGTTAGACCCCTCCAACCCGACACCCTCGATTTTCTCAAAATCAGGGGTAATCTACACCATTCACCCGGAGAGATTCTTCATACACAACACAGGTGGTAATCTATACCGAATTCCAACCATGGAGCTATTAATCGTATAATAACTCTATGTTCCAACTGACAGTATCTTTATAGTCTATTCATACTTCACTTGTTACCAACCAGTTACTGTTACACTGTACACAATAGGTCATTTATCTGAGGCTCAACACACATAACTGCTGTGCAGTGATGTGAATCAGATTAGTCCTTGGTTGAGCCTAGATATTAATAAACATTATATGTTTGGGAGGACTTTGTGCAAAACCCATGAATGATTGATGGACCATTCCTCCTAAAGATGGTTATTTCCTCATGTATACTTACATGCATTGTTTCTCCGGCATTCTTCACAAGCTTGGCAAAAAGAGAATCTCTGTAGTTTTTCAAATTGTTAAAAAAAACTCGCATCACGTTGGGATAGTGATAGAATGAATATAAGAAGTCAAAAGTTGATTCAGATACTGGCACCACACGAGCAACACGATGAGACAGCTCTTTAGGAACGCCAATGTAAATATCAATTCCTAAAGAAAAGAACATTTGGAAGATAATGCAAACAAGGTTTTAGATTACGTGATGATGGAAATTAATTCAGGAGGATACTAATACTTAAAGATGGACTACAATCTTGGCCAAACTGTTCAGACAATTCAGCGTTTTGAGATCTAAATAAGTAATAGTGCTACGTTTCTTTAATATTTTTCCGAGAATTGTAACACCCTACCCCCTAGCGTTTTGAGATCTAAATAAGTAATAGTGCTACGTTTCTTTAATATTTTTCCGAGAATTGTAACACCCTACCCCCTTCTCAATGTTGAATTGACTTCTTTCTTTAACATCATTTGCAGAAAAAAACAGTCGCAATGGCCAACATTGGAAGGAGGGGGAAGAGAGGACGTCAAATATAGTTAAGTAAGGGGTAGGGACACTAGCAGGGTCAATGAAATGATAAAATGTCCTTAAATTTAAAAATATAAATTACAAATGAAAGAATAGGGATTAAAGAAGCAACAGAATACAATTTTCCCCATTTATGATATGTCTAATGTGGAATAATTTACAAAAGAAAAGTAGGTTCATGAAAAGCATCACATAATTTCATTAAGTGTCTCAGCGAGTTTTTCCACGATTGTAGATGTGAGGTCGTCTTTTTGGTGAATTTTTCAAATATTCCTGACCTGTTTCGCCTACCTAAGTGATGAAATTTTATTGCTTATGAGTCTCGGATAGAATACTTGGTAGCAAGACTGATGTTATAGAGGTTCCATAGGTCAACACAAGGGTCAAATGCTTTGCTGAATATATGTGTCTTTGGAAAATTGCAGCCTCACTTTTCAGTCTAGGGCCCCTTAAAAGATTTGTAATCCTTGAAGAGCACCCATGATTTATTTTTACTCTGTGCTACATAGAGGTGGCCATTCTGGCTGCCATTTTGGATAACTAGAGCATACAGTCCCCATGTTTCTATTCAAATAGGAGCCTAGAATATACTATAGATTGCCTGAATGTATTGGAAGAGGAAATCATATAACATGTAAGATCTGTCCACTATGCATTAAATGATATTCAATGTTTTCATACCATTAACATGTATACATTAGCTAACATCATAATTACACCAAATATGAAACAAAACAGACGTGTGATTCTAAAAATATGAGCATTTCAAAATGTTACATTAAACCCGGCTGACTACACAATAATATACATGACATCACCATAAAAAAAATAGGGCCCATCTATTTACCATGGCATTAGGAATTTTTGGCCCTTAGACCCCTCCAACCTGACACCCCTGATTTTCTCAAAATCAGGGGTAATCCACACCATTTAATCCGAGAGACTCTTTACAAGTCAGTAACTAGCAACCAGCTATTGTTACACCATACACAACACAGGGGTAATGTATACCTTCTTAACTGACAACATCTTCATAGTCTATTCACAGTTCACTTGTTAGCAACCAGCTACTGTTACACTGTACACAAAAGGTCATTCATCTTGGGCTCAAGACACATAACTGCTGTTCAGTGATACGAATCAGATTAGTCCTTGGGGGAGCCTAGATGAAAATATACATTATATGCTTGGGAGAACTTTGTGCAAAACCCATGAATGTTGATGGACCATTTTTCGTAAGGATGGTTATTTTATCATGGACTATCTGTGTCCCATGACAAATCCAGTTTATCGTTCTTGAAAACTTACAAGCTAAGCGTCACACACATACATATGCACACGCATACACACGCCACCATGACTTCATAAGTTCCTGATGCTATTGCATCCGAAACCAAAAATGTCCATATTTTGCCAGTTACTGAGAAGCAAAAATAAAAATAAAAATTAACAATATACCAATTTAAATATTTGGATGGGGGCTCTGGGATATTCTTTCAAAATAATGGTGGATTGCATTAAAGTCCACAAATTGTTCACTTTTCTTTTCCATCAAAATAAATCCCCCCCCTCCCCCCTAAATTTCATACACTTTTCAACAAGCTTAGAGGGCTGAGCACCCTCTGAAACACCCTTGTTTCAGCTCCTTGATAAGGTTACATTTAGGTTCCATAATTATGCTAGAGTAACTTGGATAAGATCCACTTCAAAACTGAATAAGTTCAAAAATATCCTCACAAGCATTGAGCAACAAAAAAGGAAATTTTGAGTAATTCTGTAAATGATGTAAAACAGCTGTTTCTTGAGGTGTTCATCAACTCTTCTAAAATAACTAAATAATAAATGGTTAAATAATGATGACACAATTTTGTTAAGGATAATTTTACCTTAACTTAGTATTCATGACCAAGACTAGGCTAGTGTAAATATGTGATTTTTCTTCTCAAAATTTTCCTTCTTCATATTTCAGAAGGATTTTTGTTTTGTTTAAATTGTTTCATGACCACAGATGTGGGAGTATTAAAAAACCAGAACCAAAACGTTTTGTGGTTTCTCTGCTTTGTTTTATACATTGATTGATTTGCAAGTTTTGTATTAACTGTCATTGCATATCATGAAATATTTTGTCCATGATAATGTAGTTATTCATGAGCCACGCCCACCATGCAGATCAATAAAAATAGATCCAGTTGACAACATTAGCTGAAAACTGTAGGTGTTATTGGGTTGGTACTTGTCACTTAAAGGTCAAATAATTTATTCTAAATGGTAAATTTTGGTTTGTTACGTCATTGGAAAACTGTAAGTGCAACTGAGTTGTTACTTGGTGAGTTGTTGGAGGTGGATGCAAAGTTGTGTCGTGCAAAAGATGTGATATATCGCTTCAAGGTCAAACAACAATTGTTTGTTTGATTAGAGCTTAACGGCACCCAGACAACAAGGGTCAAATTGTGCCTGAGAGGTTAGATCATTCTAGAGGTAGGAAGGAAAGAAAATAGGGTTGTGTGCCACACAAAATGGGACATGTCAATTGAAGGAAAACAGTCAGAGGTCAAATAATTTACATGTATTAAGAAATGATCAATTTTGGTCAATCAAGTGTCAGGAAAACACTGTATGTTAAATTAGGTTGTTACTTGGTGGGTTGATGAAGCCGAGATGATGTAAAGTTGTGTCTCGTAAAAGATGTGACAAGTCACTTAAAGGTAAAATGTCAGAGGTCAAATAATAATGGTAAATTTTGTGTTGCATTTCATTGGAAAATCTTAATTGGGTTGGTACTTGTTGGGTTGGTGAAGGGTGATGTAAAGTTGTGTCTTCCTCCAGATACGACATGCCACTAAATGGTCAATGGTCAATTAATTTATTTGAAATAATACATCTCAATGTCGATCATGTTCCTGGAAAAACAGGTGATCAATTTTCAAATTATATGCAGCCGAGGTGAAAAGGTCAGTAAGTTAGTGGAATACCATCTTGTTTTTTTTTTTTTTTTTTATCATTTCTGTGCATTTAAGAAAGAAATGATTTACACAGAATATAAAAAATAAATATGTAAAAATTTTTGAATTACCTGTGAAATTGTTTATAAGTCTCATGATACCACTGATATCATCTTATCAAGATGACATCAGTGGTGTCCTATGATAAGGACGATATGATATCACGATAAGGCCAAGAAAACCAAATGTTTGTTTGCCTTTTCTTGTTGAAAATTGTAAGGCAGAAGCAGACGGATGTTTTTTTTTTTTTTTTTTTTTTGGAGTTCTTTTTTTTTCTTCTAAGCTCCCTCAGAATAAAGTATCAAGAGCACTTATAAAACAGAATTGAAACACTTCACTTCATTTTCAGATTGTTGGTTCCTTTTCATTTTGCTCAGTTTTATATCTCACTGGTGCTTTTTGTGTGATCTGGGAGTTTCTTTCCCTTGAATGACACACTCGTTACAAACAGGCAGGAACTTTGTATTCTCAAGTTGTTGTGGGCTTCTTTTTCTTCGCACTAATAGCAACAATCAACAGGCAAAAGTTGTTGCCATGCCAGTTAGAAAGAATTTTTTCAAAGCGTAGGGATTTACAAAAATTACAAACAAAACTTAACAAAGAAATGTTGCCCCAATTTCTTGGCGAGTTAGAAGCGGCGGAGGAGGCAAACAAACAAAAAATGTAGTCTTTATATCGCGATAACACATTTAACATGGTAGTTTTTATATAGAGTATCTATGTTAGTTTGTTGAGGTTTGATGGCACTGTGATAGTCATAGTCACTGTGCTAAGAGAATATCATAAAATCATGGTGCTAGAATAAAGAGAAGAGTAAAGAAACAGTTTTTCGATGGGGAATATGGAGGGTTGAGAGAAGGTGAAAAGAATGGTAAGCAGATCAAGGAAGATGGGAGAGAAAGAGGAGGATGGAGATTGTAAAGAGCAGACTCGTAGCTTGATGTAAAAAGGGGCATGGTGCTAGACTGGTTGATGGGCACATTAATGCGCGTGCAAAGAGCTGCATCTTTTCGGCGTGGAGTCCAGGGGTCCCCTTAAGGCTCAATCCCCTGGTGAAGAAGCTCTGGGATTTTAGCTATAATTATACATCTCAGAATGAAGTTATTCTGACTAATAAGGACCAGTCATTAGCCAAACAGGACAATTGCATACTATGCTATCATTCTGTGTTCTGTATCCATGTAAGGTATTTCATCTATGAGGCTAATTAAGATTATATGAAAGTTATAAAATAAAAAATCTATAAAAAAACAATAATACAAATTTTCTCATGAGGGGCAGGGCGGACCCCCAGGGGGTAGGGCTAAGCAAACCGCCCCTGTGAAACAGCAAAGCTAGGGGTCTGATTAGAGATTGGGACAATCATACATAATGGGATTATTTACTGTTGAAGAACAAGATGTCAGAGGAAGAGTTTTTCTCAAAGAGATCTGAGATGGAAATGAAGGGGATGAGAGAGGTTCTAAAACTGGGAGTATAAGGGACAGGTAAAGAAGATATGTTTGACCGAAAGTTGTTTTTGCAGTTGAGAAATAAAGTCTTGGGAGAGCCTGATAAGAGATAGTAGTGATTGTGTGAGAAAAATATGACCACGCCGTAACTCAAGATGTACGGTATACTGTACTCACCATGCGGTGCAGCAATTTCTTCCTGCAGAAATTGACCAACTGTTCTACCCTTCGGATCTACCCTCCTGACGATGGCATTTACCAAGTACCCGTATGTTAAACCATGGTACCCGTGTCCTGTACCTGGTTCCCACATGGGTGTGCTGTCAGCTAAAACCTTATCAAGTTCATCTAGATCTGACAACATTTCCCAGGTTTGCTGCCTGGACACCACCGGTAGCCCCGCCTGCATGCAGAATGAAGGGCAAGCATAACATAACATAACATGATGACGGGCTAAGAAGAGTTTGTCACATCTAAAAAGTCCAAACTAACACCACCACCACCACAAAAACTCAAAGACGCCCAGATTTAGCAAAGAACTTATCAATGTTGACTTAGAAATTGTGAACAGAATTGGAGCTAACCATGCACCCACTCAGGAAAACCATATCACTCATTACAACTCTTTGCAAAAAGCTAAAATGCTGAATATCTATTCATGATAACTCTGTGGTCAGCTTCAAACTGTTACCTCGTGTCACATGAGGATTATTGGAAACATGCAAGAATTAACAGGAAGTTAAAGTATCACTACCAGATTGGATTTTAAAGACCTGAATCATATCGCCACGTACTTTTCTCAACTCAAGAGTGGTAAAACAAAGAACTCACAACCTAGATTCATAAGAGAGATTCCTTACTTTGATTTGATTGATTTATTTTCCATTTTCATGCATATATTACAATATTTATAATGAATACAAACTTTGAAAAAACAAATGAAAACATTGGAATAAGTCTAGCAGTTACACGCAGGTAGCACACTTATATAACAGTTATTTTGTTGGTAGGTAGTACAGTACTTTTCTTTAAAGGTATATGGACATGTAGCAATTTCTATATTAGTTGGAAAGTGTATTAAAATCTGAGCAGATCAGTTTTTGACTTTTGAAAATAACACTTTTAGATTTTGAGTTGAGACCATAGAATTACATCAAAGGGAAAAGGCTGAGCTCCCAATGACTGCTGTGATAGCATCATACCTTCATGTATTTCATCTCCACTTAGTTTATGATTATATTCGACCTCTTATCTTTTTTTACCCAACCACTTTATCAATTTTCCCCTAGGCTTTGTTATGTTACCGGATTGGAGAGCAGGGGAAGGGGGTGGGGGGGAGTGGGGAGAAGGGGAAGGGGGTTCCTCTTTTCCTTCTATTTTCACAGTTTCACTTTTCTATACATTTCCTTTATGAATAATTATTAAATCTAAGTTATGGTGGGTTTCTTGTAAAAGCTCCGGCTTCTAAGCCCTTCCACCATTTTCTTATAAATTGTTATGTGTATTCATTAAAAATATTGTAATATATGCATAAAATGGAAAATATATCAATCAAAAAAAAAAAAAAAAAAAAGCATCATGTAAGAAAAGACAGTTTTTAAAAAAGTAAAGTGACATTTTTAATTCGTTATCATTACATGTTGGCTTCACTCACCGATCGATCTCAGCATACTCCTAATTCTATGGTTGCGGCTGATCAAGGTTTGATCAATTTTTTTTTAAATTTATGCGAAACTTGTGATGTATGACTGGGTGGACATCTTAAAATATCTATGCAATCATTTTCAATTTCTTTCCTAAATCTTAGTTACTAACCAGAACCAAGAGGTTTTGTGTTTCCGATGCTTTTTTCATATGCTGATTGATTTGCAAATTTTGTATTAACTGTCATGTCATTGTATATCATGAAATGTTTGTTCCAGGATATTTGTAAGCCACGACCACCATGCATGATGCAGATTAATAAAATAGACATACCTATTGACAACACTAGCATGTGCACAATAATTAACAACATTATCATAGCAAGTATGATGCAAAACAGACATACAGTTGCTCATGTATCATATTTGAAGAATTTTAGGTTAAGACTCGCTTACTCATTAATATGCATGGTATCACCTACAAAACCAATAAGGCACATCCACAGACCATGGGCTATCTGTGCATCACATATGACTTGAATCCAGTTTATCATTCTTTAGATACCGTGATTACAAGCTTTTTTTCAGCAAAATCATATGAAGCCTCGCCCACTATGCATGCTAATGAAATTCAACATATGTTTACCATGAACAGGTACACATTAGCAAACATCATAACTGTACCAAATATGAAACAAAACATATAGTTTTCAAAATATGAGCATTTCAATTTATTTTACATTAAGCCTTGCCTACTCATTAATATGCATGACATTACCACCAAAAACTACAGGGCACATCTATGGACCATGGGCAATCTGTGTATAACACATGACATGAATCCAGTTTATCATTCTTTAGATATCATGTTTACAAGCTCTTTTCAGCAAAATCATACCATGAACATGTTCACACTACATGTACAGTAGCTAACATCATAATTGTACCAAATACATTAAAAATGGCTTTGCTTAAAACCAGGAATATCTTAACCTGCCCTCAAAATGGAGCAGGGCCAGTTGAAGAAAAAGTTATATATTTCTTTGTTTCCCAAACCACAAAATTGTATACACTTTTACCATTCCAAGGCTCCTTCAAGATAACAACTACTCCCACTGGCGTTACATGGTATTTTTAGTGACACACATTTAAATATAAGGGTATTCCTTTGTAATATAAGTAGTAACCGTAATCAATGCTGGCATTGTTTGTCTTTGCTGCATGGGGAAAGGCGAAATGAACTATGAGCATAGAACTATTTATACCTCAATGTTATGATGCAAAGTTATTCATGTGGAATGATGTGGTTAATTTGTTGCTTCAAAATTGCAGGCGAACTTTTTAAGCAGTGCCTTTACTAATAAAGAGCATTTCAAGATTTTTACATTAAGCCCGCCTTACTCATTAATATGCATGACATCACCATCAAAACTATAGGGCACATTTACGAACCAGGGTCTGCAAGTATACCACATATGACATGAATCCACTGTGCTGTTCTTCAGATATCGTGTTTACGCGCTGCTGTCACATACACACATACATACACACACACGCCATCATGACCGCATAGGTTCCTGATGCTACCGCATCGGAACCAAAAATGATTCTTGCTAGTATTTTATTGGGGGCATGGCAAAGATTTGAAAACTTTTGGTTAGAATTTGCTACACAGCTTCAAAGAATTATGATAGACATTTAAAAAAACAAAGGAATTACAAAAGAAAATACCAAGGTCACCCTGTAATACATCACAAAATTTGCATAAAATATGTTTGTTTGTTTGTGTTTAATGGCACTTTAACAGTTAAAGTCATACTGTATGTGCCAAAGGAAGCAATACATGAATGGGATAGTGTTTGGTGCTTGATCTGAGTGCAAAGAGAAGTGTCAGTGTTGTGGCAGTACTATGAGGTTATAGTATTTCTCAGGACCTCTAGTCATTTACATCGGCCTACTCACTTCATGCTCCAACACCATCTCTACCGTGATTTTATCTTTCCCATGCGCAGCAAACTCCGGCCAATAATGAGCAACAGGTTTCTTTAAGTCAATATGCCCACGATCCGCAAGCATACCGATGCACACCGCTGACACAGCTGGAAAGAAAATAAAGAATTCAGTGGTTTGTACAATTAGATTATTGTTATTATTCCAAGTTGGCATCTTATCACATGCCCAAAAACATTCAGACATGTACAGTATATTACGCCTATACATCATCACATAGCCCCACAATATAAGTAGGTCAGATCCCTGTAACTGTAATCCATCCAAGCCATTAGGCTTGTACTGTAGGTCCGGTCTACATAACTATAGCAGA
Source organism: Chiridota heheva (assembly GCA_020152595.1). Lineage (NCBI taxonomy): Eukaryota > Metazoa > Echinodermata > Holothuroidea > Apodida > Chiridotidae > Chiridota > Chiridota heheva. The sequence goes on along the minus strand of JAIGNY010003914.1, from coordinate 284,092 downwards.
TGAGAGCACATGACTCACCCCTCGATAGGTTTGTTTGTTTGATGAGGGCTTAACGGCACCATGACAACGAGGGTCAAATTGTGCCAGAGAGGTCAGATCATTCCAGAGGTAGGTAGGAAAGAAAACAGGGCTAGATTGAGAGAAACACGAGAACTAAAAGCCAGAAAGCTGGGATCGAGAGAGGAGGTGCATGGGTAAAAAAAACTAAGTAGAGAGATGGGGGTGGGAGAGGAGGACTAAATATGGTTGTAGAGGGAAGCATTATGAAGGAAGGAGATAATTTTATTCGAAAGGTTTTTCTGGAAGAGCTCGGCTATTGAGATGTGGAGAGCTAGGGAAGCTCTGGAAAGATTGTACAGCGGGCAAGCAAGGAGAACATGATCACTTTGAGGGTGCAATGGCAATTGTTGCAGAGGGGTTGGGGAAGCCAATAAGGAGGTGGGAGTGAGTGAGGTGGGTGTTATCTATTCTAAGATGGGTAATATGAACGTTGTCGACACGAGAGAGGTCGTGGATGGTGGGTTTGATCGGAATGGTGGGCTGGATGACGTGGAGTTTGTTATAAAGTTGGGAGTCCCACCAGGTTTGCTAGTGGTCACGAGCAAGGGAAGCGATAAGCGGTTTGTTGTCAGAAAGGGTTTTGGGAAATTGGGTAGGGGGAGGTTGAGGGCAAGCTTGGTGGCTGCATAAGCCCTGTCATTGCCATGAATGCCAACATGGCTGGGTATCCAGAAGAAAAGAATACTTTTCCTGCAAAGTATCTCATTTAAGATAGGACACCAGTCCATTGCAGGTCATCTCCTCAGCAGTGCTGATATTCATTTACAGCTGAGTGGACTGGCAAAGGTAAAGTGCTTGCTCAAGGACAAAATGCAGCGTTCACAACGAGAATCACACGCATTACCTTTGGCATACGAGCATGACTCCTAAACCACTGAGCCACTGCACTTTGGGAAAATGGCATGAAATTACCTTACTCAAGAAGACTAAAAGAGCTTAAAGTAGGTCGAGGCACAGAGCGTTTTCAGGCATTGTCTACCAACTGTGGTGTAGCGGTTATCAAACATGTCTACAGACCACAAGGCCCTGGGTTGGGTAGACACGCCCGTGAACCACAACTGGTTATCAATGTTTGTTTGTTTGTTTGATGAGGTCTTAACGGCACCACGACAACGAAGGTCAAATTGTGCCTGAGAGGTCAGATCATTTTAGAGGTAGTAAGGAAAGAGACCAGGGGAAGAATGAGAGAAATTCAAGAACAAAAGCCAGAAAGCTGTGATCGAGAGAGGAGGTGCATGGGTAAAACTAAAAACAAAGTAGAGAGGGGGTGGAAGAGGAGAGTTAAATATGGTTGTAGAGGGATGCATGCTGAAGGAAGGAGACTTTTATCTGGAGGATTTTTTTGGAAGAACTCAGCAATTGAGTTGTGGGGAGCGAGAGAAGCTCTGGGAAGGTTGTACAGGGGGCAAGCAAGGAGAACATGTTGGATTGTGAGGATGCAGTGGCAATTGTTACAGAGGGGTTGGGGGGAACCAATAAGGAGGTGGGAGTGAGTGAGGTGGGTGTGACCAATTCTAGGACGGGTAATATTAACGTTGTCGATACGAGAAAGGTTGTTGATGGTGGATTTGATCGGGATTGTGGGCTGGATAACATGGAGTTTGTTATCAATTTGGAAGTTCCATAAGGTTTGCCAGCGGTCACGAACAAGAGAAGCGATAAGCGGTTTGATGTCAGAGAGGGTTTTGGGAAAAGGGGAAGGGAGGAGGTTAAGGGCAAGCTTAGCGGCTGTATCAGCCCTGTCATTGCCAGGGATGCCAACATGGCTGGGTATCCAGAAGAAAAGAACACTTTTCCTGCAGAGGGTGGGAGAAAAGAGTTTCGGAGGAGGAGGTGGCAGGTGAGGTTATCCCATTTAAGATTGAGTAATGAAGTAAGAACAGCCTTTGAGTCAGAGAAAATGGCAAAGTGACTAAGAGGAGAGTACTCAATAAAGTTGAGGGCGAGGAGAATGGCCTTAGCCTCGGCTGAAAAGATGGATGAGTGGTCAGGAAGTCTGCTACTGAGGGTGATGTCTTGGATGATGGCAGCAGCAGCTGTCTTGTTGCCTTCCTTGGAGCCATCAGTATAGATGGAGTGTAATTTGAGAGTTGGTCTTTGATTTGGTTGTGGAGATTGATGAAGAGATTAGGGTGAGTTTGAGTTTTGTTATAAGTGGAGAGGTCTAGGTGGACAGAAGGAAGGGAGTGGCCCAAGGCGGAAAAGTGGGCCAGGAATAGGTGCCGAGAGTGGCGGGGTTGATGCCAAGTTGAAAGAGGTCTGATTTAATGCGTAAGCTGAAGGGGGCGATAGGGTTTTAGTCCTATCAAAGAGGGAGGAGAAATTGGGGTACCTAATGAGGTTGTAAACAGGGTTCTGGGTGTTGGTGAGGACTCTAAAAGCATAGGAGAGGCTAAGCTTTTTACATCTAAGTAGAAAGGGGGTTCGTTGGCTTCAACATGAAGGCTAGTGATTGGGGAGGTCCTGTAGGCTCCTAGACAAAGCCTGAGGGCTTCATTTTGGATGGTGTTAATGTGGTTGAGGTATGAGTTGTGAGCGACACAGTAAACAATATTGCCATAGTCAAGCTTGGCACGAATGGTGAGCCTGAAAATTTTGAGGAGAGCATAGCGGTTCGCTCCCCAAGTAGTGTTGGAGAGCAGTCGGAGGAGGTTGAGGGAGCTATTGCATTTTAGTTTCAGGTTGGTGATGTGTGGCTTGTAGGTGAGCTTGGGGTCTAGAGTTAGACCAAGGAACTTTGTGTTTTCAACTTTAGGGATGCGATTCCCATTGAGCACAAAGTTCGGGTTGGGGTGGAGGTTGTTGAAATGACAAAAGTGCATGCAGACTGTCTTGTCTTTGGAGAATTTAAAACCATTATTGTTGCTCCAGACTTGCAGCTGATTGAGGCTGGTTTGGAGCCTATTTTCAACAATAGGAAAGCTAGGGGAGGAGTAGAAGATGGTGAAGTCATCCACGTAGAGGGTACGTTTGATGCTGGGGCCAAGGTCATTCCCGATGTCATTAATGCTCAGGTTGAAGAGAGTGGGGAGAGGATGCTGCCTTGGGGGACGCCCTCTTCTTGGGGTACGGCTTGGAGAGGGTGTGGCCAATACGAACTTGGAACTGCCTGGGTGAGAGGAAGTTTTGAATAAAGATGGGGAGGTGGCCTCTGAGGCCAATGGTGTGAAGTTTCGGGTAATGCCGTATTTCCAAGTAGTGTCGAAAGCTTTCTCGAGGTCAAAAATATGGCAATGAGGTGTTCCTTTTTGCAAAGGATTCCCGGATAGCGGTGTCAAGCGTAATTAACTGGTCTAGGGTATTGCGACGTTTTGAAGCCGCTTTGGTGAGGAGAGAGGATTCTGTTGGTCTCGAGGAACCAGTTTAGTCTCTGATTAATGATCTTTTCCATAATTTTACAGAGACAGCAAATAAGGGCGATGGGTCGGTAGCTGGTGGGGTCGGTGCTATCCTTCCCGGTTTAAGGACGGGGATGACAATAGCTGTCCTCCAGATAGGGGGAAAGGAGTATGAGGACCAAATGTGGTTGAAGATGGTGAGTAGGGTAGTGGTGGCCTTGATGGGGAGGTGTTTCAGAAACTGATAGGGGATGTTATCTGGGCCCTTGGAGGTGCAGCCAGCGTCGCTGATGGCTTGGTTTAATTCAAAAAGGGTGAGAGGGGTGTTGTAGCTTTGGAGTTGTCAGAGGGAAAAGTGATTCTCCGGGCTTCATCGCAAGCTTTTTTGATTTTGAAAGCATTGGAGTAGTTGGTCGAGGCCGAGATGTTGCTGAAAGAGGCGGCGAGGTGGTCAACGATGTCTTTTTTTGCGGTGAGAAGGTCTCCATTCCAAGAGAGATGGGAGATGGAAGATTTGCCTACTCTGCCGTGGAAGCTGTTAACCATTCTCCAAATCTTCTTAGTGGGGTGTTGGTGGTGAGAGAAGAGATAAAGTTGTTCCAAGTGTTGGTTTTACTGTCCTTGATAGTGCGTCTGGCCTTGCACGGCTGATGCGAAAGAGGTTAAGGTTATGGGTGGTCGGGTTAGTTTTAAAGTTCCTGAGGGCTCTTTTCCTGTTCTTGATGGCGGTTTTGCAGTCATCTGAGAACCAGGGTTGGGGGGATGATTTGGGGGTTTGGGGATTTGAGCAGGTGGCGATGTTGATAAGGATATTACTGAAGTTAGACATGGGATCCTCATCCTCGAGAAGATGGGGAGAGGTGTGAGTCACAGAGGGTTTCAAAAGGGACCAGTCAGCCTTGTCGAGGTTCCAATTGGGGTGTGCTCAGTGGGGATTTGAAGATTGGAGTGTATAAGAAGAGGGTAATGATCACTACCACAGAGGTCAGCAGTGACTTTCCAACTAAAATCAGGGAGGAGGTTAGGGGAACAGATAGACAGGTCAATACAGGTGAGAGAGCCTGTGGCAGGATGAAGGTAGGTCGGGGAGTTAGTGTTCAGTAAGGACAGGCTGTGCTGACGGAGAGCGTTTTCGATGAACTTGCCTCTAGGGGTGGTGGTATTAGAGCCCCACAGAGGGTTGTGAGCGTTGAAGTCACCAAGAAGGATGAAGGGGGTGGGAAGCTGGTTATCAAAGGCCGTAGACATTGACTTGCTTGTTGATGTTATGTCTGTCTGTACGTCATACCTGTGTTCTCGTCCGGGTCGTATTAAGCATTTCATGATAGCATTGTTACTATCATAACCAAATACGCAGGCAACGACCCCGTCATTGTAATTGTGTCTTCACTCATCATCGTCTTGTTTTTAGGCACAAATCAAGCAAAATCACATCATCTGAATTTGTGATTGTCTGAAAGTAAATGGTGGCCCATGAACTTGTTTTGTATACATGCAATGCACATTTTGCTGAAATGGGATGTAAGTAGGAAACAAAAATAAAACCTGAAATGTTCGAACTTAAAAATGCACATGCCATGGCACAACGCTGCACCCATCCCACAAAAAGCACTATTCAAAAACCCTAAAAATTTGGAATGCCTGGTGCTTAAGTGTGGGTATAATGGAAAGGGATGTAGTAAGGAGCATAGGAAGGATCCTCTCTCAAGGGTTGATGGCAAGAATTTCAAAAAATCCCAGTTACTAACAGAAAAGTTACACAGCTTAAGTAATTTTCTAAATTCTATCAACGTTCAAGTTACTTCTTAACAAGAAATCTCTGATTTTCGTGGTACAGTATATCCTTTAATTTACTGAATTTTTGTTCTAATTTTTGTAAAATTTCCCTCATTTCCTGGCAATTTTCTTTGATTTTTTAGAGCATTTTCTTTATTTTCCTATAAATTTCCTACATTTTTGGGAAATTTTGATTTTTGAAACATTACCTTTGCTTACTGGGAAATTTTGCTCATTTTTGGCCAATTCTCAGGAGAAAAAAATTTCCTTCATTTTCATAGTATTTTATTCATTTTTGGAAATTTTCTTCAACTAACAGGAATATTTGCCAATTTGTGTGACATTTTGTTCTATTTTCGGAAAACTTTCTTCAATTTTTGGAAGTGTTGCCAAATTTTACCAATAATTGTTACCAAATTTGTTCAATCTTATTTGATAATTTCCCAATTTTACCTCCCAATCGGGCAGGAAGCAGAAAGTGAAGTAAGTATAATGGGTTGTCTAGATAAGATTTTTGGTTGTCTTGGGCAGCCAGGCATGATTTGTGGAATATTTAACCCAGCTGCTTACAGTATATTTAAGTCGGTTGCAGTATAGGGCATGTATGCATAACATAGCATGGAAATTTAGGAGTCAACAATGCCAACTAAAGAGATACATGAGACTTTAACATTTGCAAAATGCCACACGCAAAACAAGGGCATAACAAGCGCAAGATGGTATGGGATACTGTACATACCCAAACAAACGCACCCGTCTAATAAAAGCCCCCCCCCCTCCCCCCTCCATGCTTGTTTTTTGTGGTGACAATTGTAAAGTCACACATAAATTGATTGGTAATATCGTAATATTAAATACACAGTGTGATTTAATACATTTTAAAAACTGTAAAACTGCCCGAAAAATACAGTTAAAAGAGTTGAACTTGCGATGCGCACAAGAACTTACTGAAAAACTACTTGATGAGCAAAATTAATCGTGCCAAAAAAGGGAACAAATCAGAAAATAAAGTGAATGAAATGTTTCAACAGAGGTGAAGTTCAGGGTAGTTACAAAATAATTGTGGCCATTTTGAAGTGGCAGATGATGTGATGCCTTCAAAAGTTCTTACAGTCAGAATGAAGCTTCAGTTCTGCATACGGCAAAATAGGCCGGGAAAGGTGGGCCTAATCTAATGAAAGTGTGCCATTCCTTTACTTCTAGACAATGATTCTTTGCATTTTTTCGAAAATGATCAATCGTACTGAAGAAATAATTTCCCATGGTTTAGAAAGCCAAATTGAAGCATTTTAGCTAAGGGGATCACATCACTTCACGAACTAGTTCCGTGATTTTCAAATTTTACCTGCTTATCAGAGAATATGCGGTAGGCGTGTAATGTTACTGTCAGCATCGAGAGCATAACTCTTCATCAATAATTTTGTTTGCAAGGCTGCCCAAAAATACTCCATTTGAGGGTAGAGGAGGGAATCCTGCCTTCTACCCTTACAGCATGCCAAGGGCCACCCAAGATGACATTCAGGTTGGTCTTGCAAATTTCCACAATGCCTGTATATATGGAAGTATTTTAAGGTTTTTATTGGCACAAAGAAATTCAAGAATCAAACCTTTTAAAATTGTCTAATCAACCTGATATTCAATCTAGCCAACTAATCAACCTGATATTCAATCTAGCCAAATAATCAACCTGATATTCAATCTAGCCAACTAATCAACCTGAGATTCAATCTAGCCAACTAATCAACCTGCTATTCAATCTCAATCTAGTCAACTAATCAACCTGATATTCAATCTAGCCAACTAATCAACCTGATATTCAATCTAGCCAACTAATCAACCAGACATTCAATCTAGCCAACTACTGTAATCGACCTGATATTCAATCTAGCCAACTAATCTACCTGATACTCAATCTAGCCAACTAATCAACCTAATATTCAATCTAGTGAAGTAATCAACCTGATATTTAATCTAGCCAACTAATCAACTTGATATTCAATCCAGCCAATAATCAACCAGATATACAATCTAGTCAACTAATCAACCTGATTTTCAATCTAGCCAACTAATCAACCTGATATTCAATCTAGCCAATTACAATATACTGTAGATGAGTTGCCTCTCATAAGAATGCTTGACAACATGTCTACAGGTCATAACATCATACCTATTTTAACTTCTAACAATCAAACCTTTTGAGTAGAATTTTCTTATGTCTCTTGCCCTTTAAAATATATATATTCTCCAATTAATTTTCTTATTGCCAATGCTCTCTGGATTCCAACCCTAACCACTTCTGAAGATCCTACAGATCCATCACAGTACCTTTAAATGTGGAATATATGATTCCTAACGTGTTCTCTTTCCATAATTACCATTTGTCCACCCCCTTTCTCCCCCTTAACTTCCCGGGCACCAAAAGCTGAATATCCCACTGATTACATATCAATTATTCGATCTACCTTTAGATGTGGAATATATGATTCCTAACGTGTTCTCTTTCCATAGAATACCAGCTTCATGATCAGAGTAGCCAGCCCAGATGTCAACCACTTTCTTGCCCTCATAGTATGCAGCAAAAGCTGATCCACCTTCCTTTTTGTCCCATCCCAGCTCAAAATTCTTTCTAAAAAAATTGCAAAGATATCATATTACATGTACAGTAACTATCAAAGAAATCTCTAGTGGTACTGTGTAAGTGCATTATCCTGAGGGGAAAATATATTAACTTTTTCACAATTTATAATTTGACAAAATCATTATAGCATTTTCCCTGTTTTTGTTTTGTTTTTTTCACTCAAATTTCTAAAAGCCCAAAAAGAAACACAAGTGCTCTCAGCAGCAAAGAGGGTTAGGAATTTTTTACATTTCAATTTTTCAATTTAACCTCTGTTTCATATTTCTTTATGTGTCTGCATTGTTTTAAGAAATGATGTAATTCAAAAACTGTAAATGTAGGTCATAATGTTGCAAAGTTGATCTTATTACAGGCTTACAGTTTATCCCCTACCACCCCCCCCATAACAACCTATCAGTATTTTATCTTAGAACAATACTGACATAATGGTTTTTCAAACCTTAGATTTTATTTTTAGAAAGAAAAAACAACCTAAGGAAAACCTTAGTAAATGACCAAGGATTTTCTTCTATCCCCTACCCCCAACAGTCAAGTCTGTTTCGAAAGTACATCACAATCTTCTTACAAACAGGGGCTAAGCGGCCAGGGGTGTGAGGGTGTCACACTCCCCCATCCCAATTTTTTGTCGGGAAATTTTGGGAAATCTCCCATATAATTTCCTTGACAACCTGCTTGTAAAACTTTCAACATATAAAACATTTTCGTGGTACTGAGGCAATACAATTTCATGAACTAAATTATTAACACAAAATATCATTATTTAAACACAGCTTTTCATCTGAAAGGACTATTATTAACACCTATCCACAATTAACAGATTTGCCGACACATTGTTCGACCACCCTCCCACTCCAAGTACCCTAGCTTAGAGAATAATAATATTCACATGCTGTAGGTCTACTGATTCAATTTTCATGTACAGTAAGCTAAGCCAAATTCAATTTCAAGGGTATAGAGGGGTAAGTTTAGAATACCCAGCCAATTTCTCAGTATGCCTTAAAGTGGAGGCTGGAGTACGCGGTCAAATACAGAATGTCGCAAGTTATTGAAGGTCTATAGCATGATCCTTTGATATCGGAGTACGCGGAGAAACAAAGGATCAATTCTAAAGTTCTTAGTCCACTGGGCTATGTCTAAGTATTTTCAGTCCTTATTTCATGTTTTAGATGAATGACCTAGTCCGTAGTTCTCACAAATAGAGGGCAGCATTAAGATTTACAGCCGAAAGATTGAATGTTCATTGACAACTGCGTACTCCGTCATCCAAAGAAAAGTATACTTAGATTTTGGTGGGGTATTCTAAAGGTATGCCGGAAAGAGGGTTGCTGCACTTGAAATGACATTCACATAAGAAAACCTCAAATATGCAAATTTATGATACCAGTGACCTTTGGGTCATTTCGATCTTCAGATCACAAAACTTTGTTCACGTGGTTCGTTTACACACAACACATTGTGGGAGACATAAACTCACTGCTTCTCCCATTTTTATGTGTTATTATTGGAATTGATTTTTAAATTTTGAATGAAAAAGGATGAATTGTGGTCAAACAAGTTCAACTTACATGTATATGAAAGAGGACTTAAAAGGAAACAAAATGGTGAAGTAATCAAAAATTCTATTCCGTTAAGGAGATATTCAAGTTTAAAGCTGTCTTATCTGTTTAGAAATGACTGGTGCAGTACATGTAAGTCTAGGCCTACTATGGAAAGTTGGTACCCACATCCTCACATTCAGCAATTGTTAATGTATTTTATAGAAAAAGGATTTAATTTTTTTACTATTTGATTTTTTTTTTCCTCACACGTTCCACAGATGGTAAATTATTATTACCCTTACAAGTTTATGTTTAACCTCGTTAGGCCTACAGGTGTTCCTAGCGCTATGGCAACGCATTTACTCATTACATACATACATATATATATATATATATATATATATATATATATATATTTATATATACATGTATATACTGTATATATAACCACAGGTGTTCCTAGCATTAGTCTACCAACTGTGGTGTACCGATTATTATATATGTCTACAGACCACGAGGCCCTGGGTTCAAGCCTGGGGTGGGTAAACACGCTAGTGCACAGGTGTTCTAGCGTTATGGCAACCTATATGCTTACTAGTGTATATATATAAAGAAAGGTAGGACTCTTTCCAACTAATGCAACTTTCGAACCGTATATGAAAATTCCTTTTTTTTTGACCACTCGCGAAACTTAATTACACTTTTTTACTCTACTCACATTTGCTGGAGACCTTCTTCTTCGTGCCACGGTATTTGTTAGTTTTTTTCCGATTAGATGTACAAACGATGAATTTTCTACCAATTTACCCTCAAGACAGTCTATTCGCTCAACAATTTGCTGCAAACTAAAGAAACATTGCGATGATGTAATTAAAGTACTGCTTTTCAATTACGTCATCGCAAAGTTTCTTTGATTTGCAGCAAATTGTTGGGCGGATAGACTGTCTTGACGGTAAATTGGTAGAAAATTCATCGTTTGTACATCTAATCGGAAAAAAACTAACAAATATTGTGGCTTACACACGAAGAAGGGAGTCTCCAGCAAATATGAGTAGAGTAAAAATGGGTAATTAAGATTCGCGAGTAGTCAAAAAAAAAGGAATTTTCACATATACTGTTCGAAAGTCGCGTTAGAAAGTTCTACCTTTCTTTATAAATATATACTAGTAAGCATATAGGTTGCCATAACGCTAGGAGCATCTGTGCGCCAGTGCACCACAACTGGGCAATCAAAGGCCGTGGACATTGACTTGGTTGTCGATGTTATGTGTGTCTGTACATCGTACTTGTGTTCTCGTCCGGGTCATATTAAACGTTTCGTGATAGCATTGTTACTATCATAACCGAATACGCAGGCGACGACCCCGTCATTGTAATTGTGTGTTCACTCGTCGCCGTCGCCTAGCGTTATGGCAATTGCCATAACGCTAGAAACACCTGTGTATATGACTATGTAATGAGTATATTGCATTGGTTGCCATAACGCTAGGAACACCTGAACTTGAAGGCGTATGACTTGAGATTTTCGCGCAACTAGCCCCCCACCCTTGCCTTACGAACCTGAATACGTCTTTCACGTTTTCAAATCCCGGAGCAACATAGCCTTTAACTTCTGGAATAGGAAGAGATTTTTTGAAGAAGGAAGGCAGATATATCACAGCCACTGCTGTAACAGCGACGAGAGTGGCTTGCCTCAGTAGTGACATTGTTCCGTAAATATAGGGCTTGGAAGCAGTAACATACAATTCTGGTAAAAATAAGTAAACATAAGAAATAATCACGGTGTTCTTCTTGTGATGTCAAAAGTATTGCGCAATTTATGTTAATTAGGTACCAACATTTCAAAATGCTGTACTATGGTCTATCTTTAAATGATTTTCATGTTAATTTTTGCTATTTTATGATTTTTTACAACATTTGAAGCCATTGTAGGACATGTTGTTGCTACTTGTCCATATATCTTGAATCCATAAATGTTTGCCTAATACAACTGAAACTGGCATAGGCCTACCCTGTTAGAAATGCTCTAATGCAACTTTAATTTGTAAATAAAACGATATTTTATAATACTTTTAGTTGACAACCAATAACAAATGGAAAGAAAGCAGTAAATAATCAGTGTTAAATCTTTTTATGAAATGATAATATCTATTGTACATGAAAAAAAATAAGTATATTTTATACTCCTTCATTTCTAAACATTAAATCATAAAACATATGCATGTCTTATCGCATTGATAGGTATACAACTTTTCAAACTGAGTTTAGCCGAACGTTATTTCTTCAGTTGACCAATCAAATGCTGGGTAAACTTTTCCTTTGTTTCCCAACCAATCATGTACAGCTTTGAGGAAAAAAAATGTAAGCAGCAATACGCGCGCGTATTTCCTTCACGTATAACGCACGTATAATACGTGCGCTTGAAAACATTTTTTCATACGCTTAGTCCCATAATTGTGCAGACGGCCAAGATTCCTCCAGTATTTTATTGGTCAATAAGATTCCTCCAGTATACGATTGGTCCATTATGGACACCTGAATCACAGCCATGTGACATTATTTAAATTACTTATCCGGAAATTGCCGGATCAAATTTGAAAGGTCTATAGACTGATGGAGTAGTATTGCAACTGTAACTGTCAGCAATGACGCACGTAATTTTTCGAAAACTATATGGCTTCCAACAATTTTAAAGGAATATTCCCGTGAGTTTTCATTTTCATATATATGATAGAGGACTATTAAAGAAAATAACTGGTTAAAAACCATGTTGATACGTGATTCCTTATTTCGTTAAGTATATTTATTGCATTTTGTGTCCCCGGTGTTTCGAAAAACGGCCTTGTAGTGTTCATTGTAATGTCATAACTGCATATCCAATAAAATGTTGATGAATTTCTTTGCATATTAATTCTTTCTTTCTCTCTGACTAATTATAAACATATTTTTTTTAAATCATTTACCAACAACAAGTTGCTCGCAGTAAATAGTATATGTAGCGATAGGGTAATACCTGTTGTGGGTAAGTGGGTGGGTGTGTGATTGGATATGTTTGTTAGTGTACTACAACGTGGTTGTGTGGCGTTTCCTGAGAAATCAATTTTCAAGCTGATACTTGGTTAAATGGTATGAGGCGATGTAGAGTTATGTCTCGGATGGGTCATGTCGTGTACCTTAAAGGTCAGAGGTCAAATAATTGATTAAAATTATTAGATTTCCACGGAATTGGATTATTGTATATTGGGTTGGAACTTAATGGATTGGTAAAAGGTGATTCACGGTTGTGTCCCGCATATATCCCTTAAAGTTCACGGGTCAGATGACAAAAAATGGTTTGAAATAATACAATTTTTGTCACTGGCAGTCGCGTGTATTTGAAAAAGAGAATAGAAGCAAGAATGAGGCAATTTCTATGACTTTTTGAAGAGTGGCAATCACGTATACACCCAAACCGTAGCCAAGAACAATTATCTTGCAAAAACTAACTCTTAAAAGAAAAGAAGAAAATAGTACGATAAGCTAACCTCAGTATCTTAAAAAGATGAATAGGGTATACCGTGCAAATTTGATTGCTGTATTTAATTAGTTTTATCTACATTAAACGCAGTATTTGTCACGACATTTAAGTACAATCTTTGTTGTCGTTGTATCACACCCTTTAAAGCCGTAAAATTTTGAAGTGAAGTGCACATATCAGATTGTCTTTTATACAAATTTTGATGAATCTGATTTTTTAAAGGAAAGGTGCATTGTTGTCTTATAGTTTATGTTCGGCATATAAGAAAAGAAATTGGCCCACAAGAAAGTATTTGCTTTCAGACGTGAGGAGTACACCCTAAATGAGGATACAAAGTTTAAAACCTTTCCTTCAAAAGTATTTCCGTTCTTCTGTAATTTATCACCAGATGACTGCTGCGTTTCCTTCTTTTGTTAGGCTAAGCCTTGTTAAACATCATCAGTGTTAATGTATTCTATTATACTTTGTCATGCGATTGTGTTGCCTAGAAAAACGTGGGATATGTCCAATCAGGTTAGGGTAATTATACTGTACCATCTTTCTTTGCAATTCATTAACATTTGCTATGAAAGTGAGGACCAAAGCGCCCACCTTCCATTGTAAAATTTTTACACCAGTCATTTCTACACAGATAAGACATACCTTTAAACTTGAATATTTCTTTAACGGATAAGATGGAAGTAGTTTCTTTAGGGAAAATTGCCGTACAGGTATACCCTCTACAGCTCTAGACCCAATCCTTATATTTACCATGTTACATGCATCGTTTTAGTTTATTAGTCTGTTAGTAGAGTCGGATACGTTGTAAACTGGTTGGATTTTGTGCCAAAATAGATTTTATTAGAACAGTTGAATTCCATTTTTCAGCCATGTCTTCAGTCGCCATATTGAATTTTAAAATGGCGACCATTTTGATAATCTTCTGGTATATTCCAGCTCATGAATTTTGCCAAAATTTAATTTATTGTAAAGTGTCATTTTTTTAGCAACGTCTTCAACCGCTTTTGATTTTTTTTAAATGGCGGCCATTTTGATATTGTTTTCTGGAATTCCAGCTAGATTTTTGTGCCAAAATGAATATTACTGGCTTACTTTATTAATTTTGGCGTTCCGATTTGATAAAGTTAAATGTCATTTTATCAGCCTTGTCTTCATTCGCCATATCAAATTTTAAAATGGCGGCCATTTTGATATTCTTCTGATATTCCAGCTAAAGATTTTTGCCATAATCTATTTTACTGGCTTACTTTATTCTTTTCGTTGGGCTGATTTCAAACAATTTGTGTGTCGTATTTGCCACAACATCCACATTTGGCAGGTTCAACAACTGCTTGAGGTGCTGGTAGCTCAAGGCATTTCTTAGGTGAAATCGTCCCATTTGATGTTTCCTCGTATCCATTGTCCGTAAGCGTTGGTATTTGCGGCCGTGACTGTTTGTATCTTTTACCGATTAGCGATAAGAGATTGTTTTTTTGAATATGTGGATTCAGTGCCCTAAGAGTTGGTGGCAACCTTTCAGCCTCAAGGTTTTTGGATTTGAAGAGTTCCCATCTCAGTTCTTTAACTTTGCTGGATTTGCTGTTCTTGGCATACACTGTGGACACAAAGCTTTCAAGCACATTTGACCTGCTGTCCAAGCCGGTCAAACCCATCCTCACCAAATTGCTGGAAAACATCAACTACATCGGAATTGGAGTCAAGGCTTAGATAATGCTTTATCCACCTCCTCTTTGATATACTGGCAAGTGTTTTCCCATTCAACACCTGAAAAAGCATGGAGGCCTAGTTGTCCTTTTTTTTTCTCACTTCCAACTTCTCAACATCTTGCGTGTATATCAAATGTCCTCTTCACTTTTTCTTTTCCTGTAGTGAAATTGAAGCTTGCCTGAAATCCTGCTAGTTGAACACAAATCCATTAAGAAAATGAAGACATCTACGTCTGGTGAATACATATCTATATCTCGGATGCCTCTGTCAGTCTTTGATGCATCAAAACGTGCATCGGGATGAAGGTCTGCCTCTTCGAATGAGTGCTCACCAATATTGGGATCAAAGACATCTGGTTCGTTGGAGCCATAGACAACAACTATGCTCTTGCTGCTATCTGCATTATCGTGAAAAGAGCTTTTCCCAAATACTCTGTTAGTTTACATTTTGTTTCAATGTGCGACAGCAGGGTTTTATGGGTACTAATTTGATAGTAGTTTAGTCGTAGATGTCAAACCGAACTGAGTCAACACCAATAGACCTTTTGCCACGTGTCTGCGCTTTCAAAAATTATCAATATATCTTTCAAAATAACTCTTCCTTCTTTATACCTAGACATGATTTTATGAATGCTTCGAATAAATTCATGCGCAAAATCGGGGCAATTTACTATCGATGGTCCCACACATTGTTTAGACCCCCACTGTCTTTGATGCATTGGATGTGACTAGATCTACTCCAGATCCACTTGAAGCTTCCATTTTGTACTTTTCGATAGCATGCACAAAGACACTATTGTCAGTTGGGATAAGAAGAAGACCATCTGAAGAAAAGAGTTACCTGGGGATAACTGAAAATTCATATTTCCCAATTGTCTCGCATAGAGACTGGTTTATACTAGGACGTAACTGCTTAACTTTATATCTTGCTGATAGTCGTCGATCTTTTCTTAGCTTGACCAGTTTATTACCAACAGTGCATTTCATCTTCTTTTAAGATGCACTGAATGTCTTCAGCTTCATTTTTTTTAATTGTATATAGAATTGAACTATCTGCTGTAGATGCAACTAATCTCTCTGCCACAAACTCTTCAAATGTATTTGTACCTTTGTCGACTCTAAGGAGAATAATTTCCTTGGTAGTTTCTGGAATCTCCATGTTAGATGCCATCTTCATAAGTTTTTTGACCTTACACATTGGGGGGTTTCCAACACAGTCTTCAATTATTTCCTCCTTGATTATGGATGAATTGTTAAACATGCGAACTGCTATTGAGCCATTAAGTTGATAATGCTTCTAGATTATTGATTGTTCAATGTTGGCGGAATAACCATCTTGGAGTTCTTGAATGGGACTGATTAGCTGAGGGGCAATCAAGAAGAATCTATCTAAGTGATCCTCATTTTGTGTAATTCTAGTACTTCATCCTGCAACCTTTCAGTCTCTGCTAAGTTGTTCCGATGCTTGATCCACGAACAGATTTGTGAATGGAATTGGAATGCTTGTTTTAGTTATGAAACTACCACATCTCAGAGCTTTCCAGGTTTCTGTTGAAGATTGTAAATTCTTTGCCCTCTCATCAAGTGTCATTACAGTTTTGTAATCGGGACCTACAGTAAAAGCCGATGTGTTTTAAGCAATACACAACACTGTATAAAGGGCACTATAATCAGTTGGAGATCTTCTTAACAAAGTGGCAACAATTGCACCCTGTGTCATTGGGTGATCCTCTTGCTGTTGTGACTGCATCAATAAGGAGTTCGTAGCTGCGCTAGTTGGCATGTCTGTTTTCACGATGTTAGCAGACGATTGTATTTTATGCTGCTCAGAGTCAAATAGACCTGTAGATTGCTCTTCAGCATTAACAGTGTCAGGATGCTCAGAGTTATGCTCTTCCGGCGTAACATAGTCAGGATGCTCAAAGTCATCTCGAATTGAAGATTGCTCTTCAGCATTAACAGGGTCAGTATATTGATAGTCACGTAGAACTGTATATTGATCTTCAGGATAAACAGTGTCAGGATGCTCAGAGCAGAACTGTAGAATGCTCTTCTGGCGTAACATAGTCAGGGCGCTCAGGGTAATTTCATACTGAAGATTGCCCTTTAGAATTAACATTACCAGTGGCTGGACTCATATCTCTATGAGCAAATGATTCCATAAGCCAAGCCCTGACTAAACGATCACAGGAGTGAAATTCAAACTCGTCCACTATTGCTCTTTTTCTTCTTTTTTTCTTTGGGGGGAGGGGAGCCTTTGACTATGGACTAAACAGTAAAAATATATGTAATTATTGAAAATAAGATAATTGCAAACATAAAATTAAAAATGATTTTTGATTCATAAACTTTGCTATAAAAGGACATTCATACGGCAAATAATGTAATATGCTTTTTTTTTTTACATTTGGGAACATAAATATGTGAGTGTAAAAGCGTTAAAATGACGCAATTAATATAAATAACCGTAATAAAACACATACACTCCACCGCCCAGAATGCCCGTATGCATCCCATCTGGTCATATACTCTCTTACATAGGTGGATCCAACATGGGGTGGATGTAGGTTATCTTTCCCACCACTTTCAACCCATATTAAACCGACATGGGATACGTGGGTCAATGGGATACGTTGGCCATAAATAGCACACATAGAACCTGTATGGAAGACACCTGGGAAATATGGATTTCTGATACCCCGCTAAAATCCCATATGGTTCCAGTTACTTTGGTAATGAGTTTATGAAGGTTCTCTTTAACACAATATCACGATTTCCACTATAAAACAGTTTTCAGTAGTAAGATACTTAACTTGGTATTTTCCCAACAAGTATTTAAATTGACGACTGAAGACATGGCTGAAAAAATAACACTTAACTTTTTGAAATCAACACACCAAAAAGTATCAATTAAGCCAATAAACAAAGTAGCTGGAATTCCAGAAAGAAAACGAATCAAAATAGCCGCCATTTTAAATTTCAAAATGGCGGCCAAAGATGCTCGAAAAAAAATGGAATTCAGCATATCCGAATTGACAAAAGTAGACCAAAAAATCCATTTTGGCACGAAAATTCCACCAGTACTAAAAGAGCAAAAGGCATTTTTGACGTTATTTGCGTTATTGGTATTTTTCATATTGAATTAGTTTGGAACCATTAATTTGATACTGAAACCCCGTATACAAAAGATCACCATCCTAAGCAAGCTACTTGCGAATGATAACATGGTATTGTTATTTGAAATGCACAAGCTCAACGTCTTTCACCATACTGTTATATGGTGTATTATTGTAGTCATTCAATCGCTACTAAGACTTCGTGCATTATATTATGTATTACTTTACAACTTTATTAATTTTCTTAAAACTGAGATAAAGCTGTAGTGTAACTATAATCTAACGACCTATGCTGCCTATATTGCTTAGATGAATTACTTATGTGAATTATAAAGCAATGGGGATTTAATGTTTGTGCTTGATTTATTTATAGTGTTTTGAATAAAGACCGTTGTATATTGTTATTAAAGGTATTCATTTGGTCGGAAATGTGACCTGAGGTCATCAGACCGCATAGCAACCGCGCCCATTCACCCCGCATCGATTAGCTGTCTCTGTTTACATGACATACGTACCACACAGAGTAAACGCGTACGAACTTTCCCACGTGTATCGCGCAAAGGTTTGTTTACACTCCAGAAAAAGACGTCATCTCCCGGATGTGACGTGGCACCAACCAAGTGAATAAAGGTACTTGTTGTAAATAAAGTTGTGATTAGAACAATGTAAAGGCCATCTATCGTGATTAAAATGCGGCGGCGTACAATTGATTCCAAAACGATACTGATTGGCTTATCAAAATAAGTGCACACTGTACCATTGTGTTTCGACCATATAAAACATAGGATTTGAATTTCATTTACCTCGTACATTAGAGACGACAACTGGCCTTTAAGCCAATGCACATTATACACATTTGTGCAATTTCAGTGGGAAGATAGCATGTAATTCTTCAATTCCTCAATTCCATGCTCTCAGGTTATCTCCTCTTTCTAAATTTTGATTGAGCTTATCATCTTTGCTCAGTCAGTTCCCAACGCACAGAAAATTCACTTAGTTTCCTCTTTACGTATTTCCGCCCACTCGGAATTATGAATATATGATGAGCTGAAAGATTCCGTTTTCCGATGAAGATTACGAGTTTTTCATTTAATAAATTGTTATCAATTAATAATATTTTAGTAGAAAAGGGGTTTGAAATACTGTTTGCAATCATTTAAAGGAATAAAATCATGGCAAAACGCATGAAATTCCATGGGATAAACAGGGGTAAAAAAATTCGGCTTCTAGAAATCTTGGTAAGAAAGCTTTTTTTCAAGCTCTCAAAAAAAAAAAATAAATCATAGCTCAAAACAAATCTTCACATATGTGTTGGGAAATTCCCTTATTATCCAAACATATAAAGATGTTGGTAAAAATCTCTGGGAGCGGGTCAGGAGCTTGCAACTTTTGGATCCATTTTTGGCGAAACCAGTTTGATAAAGCTTACAACGACGTGCAACTGGTCGTGCGATGCTTTGTGGTTGGCCATAACGTTGTCACGTGGTATTCGTTACATGCGAAGCCTCGCACTATGACCTCTTTCGATCCTGACAAATTGTTGTCGTGTTTCAAATTGTTGTCTTGTTTTATTTCACGTTTCTTTAACAATTGTATACGTATTTGACTCTCTGGAGCATCAAAAATAAAAGAAAAAAGGATTTCAAGAGAAAAGTAGAAAAATTAATCTTGTATTATATATAATATATATATTGTATATTCGCGAAAGCATTGTAGGCCTACAGCAATTGATTTCATATGATTCCTGCGTTCTAGTACAGGCTACAAGTGCAGACAGTACAACGGTACAGACTACAGGCAGTTTTATTTTTCATACCTTGAATTTTTCAATCCCACCATATTAGAATAAATAATTTCCCAAATGTTATGATGAACCAAGAAGCAATTTGCATTTTCTAGCAGACTTTTACATTCTGGCATTAAAACAGTCACACCAAATTTAAAGAAATGGTGGTGGTGGAGGTGGATTGTGTAGTGGGTGTGGTTGGGTTATTGGCGATGGGGTTAGGGCTCGGAAAGTAGAGTCAGGAGAGGAGTCCGTTTTGGTGGTGTCAGGCGTAGCTGTGTTGCTAACGTTTGAGGAGACTGTTTTAGAGTAAGAGGGATTTGTGTGAAGGGAAGCGAGAAATTGTTTTCTGGCCTCCGGGTAGGTTAAGTTGGGATTGATGGTTTAGAGTTTTGTAACTTGCTTTTCTCTTAGGCCAGGTGGGACAGTCTTTTTAAGAGAGGGGTGGTTGATGGGTTGCTTTCCCTTACAGTTGGTACAATGTGGGGAGTTGGAACAGGAGGTTATATTGTGGTATGTGGCTCCACAGTTGCCACAGCGCACTTGGCTGCGGAAGGAGTTCTTCCTGTGGTCGTACGCTGGGATTTGTAATAAGGCAGGGCATTCGATGTAAGGTACGGCCTGAATTCTAAGATATTCTGCAGTGATGCGGTGACATTCTTAAAATTTGGGATAAACATTTTTTTATATTTTTTTTTGCTTTAACGAAAAAGTGAGCTAAACTCCGGATGGACTGAATACAAAAATTGGGAAACACTTTCATTTTATTTATTTCACGGGCAACCCAGATGAAATGAAACGTACCATTCAGGAGAGTGGGTATTTGTAAAGATAAATCGACGATATTTCTCATAATATCTGCTAGAAATTTTATCATACCATTGCGCCATATGAATTTTTGTCATGTCAAAAGGACTTGCTTGTAGCGTGAGTGTATGCGGGTGCGTATAAATGTTGGGAGAACTCAACTTTCTAAGAATGATGTTTTATTTTATAACATGCGTAATCAACATTGTGCACAAACGGTCAATAAATGCTTCTCCTTTAAGTACATTAAAAACAATCCAAAGGAATTCGAAGTTTGTTTTAATTGTCCTTGAAATCCACACTTTCTGTTTTTATAGAGAAAGGCTTGGAAGGGGATCAATGGTACTTTCAGGACAAACAGACTGGGCTCCAGTTGACATTTACATGGCTTGGAAGGGGATCAAAGGTACTTTCAGGAGAAACAGATTAGGCTCCAGTTGACGTCCACATGGCTTGGAAGGGTATCAATGCTACTTTCAGGACAAACAGACTGGGCTCCAGTTGACATCCACATGGCTTGGAAGGGGATTAATGGTACTTTCAAGAGAAACAAACTGGGCTCCAGTTGACATCCACATGGCTTGGAAGGGGATCAATGGTACTTTCAAGACACACAGACTGGGCCATAGTTGACATCCACACGGCTTGAAAGGGGATCAATGGTACTCTCAGGAGAAAAAAAACCTAGATTGGGCTCCAGTTGACATCCACATGGCTTGGAAGTTGATCAATGGTACTTTCAAGACAAACAGACTGGGCTCCAGTTGACATCCACATGGCTTGGAAGTTGATCAATGGTACTTTCAAGACAAACAGACTGGGCTCCACTTGATATCCACACGGTTTGGTAGGGGATCAATGGTACTTTCAGGAGAGAAAAAACAGACTGGGCTCCAGTTGACATCCACATGGCATGGAAGGGGATTAATGGTACTTCCAGGACAAACAGACTGGGCTCCAGTTGATATCTACACGGCTTGGAAGGGAATCAATGCTGCTTTTAGGACAAACAGACTGGGCTCCAGTTGACATCCACATGGCTTGGAAGGGGATGAATGGTACTTTCAGGAGAAACAGACTGGGCTCCAGATAACATCCACACGGCTTGGAAGGGGATCAATGCTGCTTCCAGGACAAACAAACTGGGCTCCAGTTGACATCCACACAGCTAGGAAGAAGAGCAATGCTGCTTCCAGGACAAACAGACTGGGCTCCAGTTGACATCCACATTTCGCACTGCAAAAACATGTATTCACCATTCTCTACTGCTCAGAAAATATGCATTTGAATAGCCAAAATACTGAATATTAATCGACTGTTTAAACCTTGTCATACACCCTAGTTTAATCAAAACGTTTGTTGCACCATGCACCAAATTAGCTACAAATGTTGCACTTACAGTATTTATACAAAATATCTCGGTTTTATAACAAGTTTTTAGTATGAAATGTAACATTTGATTAAAAAATTTAGAGAGTTATATAATTTTATTTATTTATTATTCGACAGAATTCGGTAAAAATTGCTTCATGGGTTAACAACCAGATAAGAATGGAAAACTAAATGGTTTCTTTCAGAGGAACAGGCAACAGGTTGTACTAAGATCCATCCAGGTGGACTAAATACAAAAAATTTCACAAAATTGTAAAAATACGTTTATTTTGATCAATTTATTGTCGATCCAGATGAAGTTAAGCTCATCATTAAGAAAAGTAGGTGTTTTTGCAAAATATGTTTTTTTTGTTTTTTGCAAACTATTAATTTTAGGTGTTTTTGATGATATTTTATTGCGCGATTGTCGCTAAGAGATTAACAGTAAAACATGTTGTATCAAATCATTGATCAAATCAGCTAGAGTAGCTGGTATTATTGCATTATCTTGCATCACTTGCATTTATTTAAAAAAAAATTAGTGGACCCATTTTTTAGAGATATGGTGCGCATTTATGAATATCTCTTTTGCAGAACCACTTGCTAATCCTTCATTTCGACAAAGTTTAAAGGACATCATACTGTTGTAAATTCGATTCAGTCGTGTAATAATTAAGAAGCGTTGTACTAAGGGGTGTTGTTGTACTAAGATCCCTTGGGGGTGGGGGACTGAATACAAAACGGGCGCAAAATAGTGAAAACACGTTTATTTTTAAGTATAAGTATTTGTCAAATTAATTTTCGACGACACTTTTTATGATATTTTTCGCTTGTTTTTCATTTTATATTATCGCACTATGCTCATTCCACGTATCGTTATTCTAATGAATATATCAGTATGATACTCTAGCGCAATCTATGCTCGTATTGCTAAGCTCATGCAAATACTGTGCTCCGACATCTTACTACATTTCTACTCACAGCGCCCTCACTAAATATTTCTTAAGTAATGTGCACGATGTCTCCGCTTAACCATTCCCGAAATAAACTCCGTACGTACATTGTATGTAGAGTGCAAGGGATACGTACATTTTCGGTGGCCTTGAAATGTTCATTTTTCTAACATTTGGAAAAACCGAACATCGCTGATGTAAGGGCTCGAATCTTTCATGTTATGATAATACGTACCTGCAATGAAATACAATCATATAAGTTGCACGATAACGTATCATGTGGTATCGTGTTGTAAAACAGCAACGACAATACGTAGTCTTGTTTTTTTCAGAATGTCATATTATTCATACTTCGCAAGATCCTGATGATAACGCGTAAGCTGAATATGTACCATGCGTATTCACAACTGCCCGGGAATTGGTTTCCTACAAAAACAAAAATATTGTAGAACGCTTGATAATGGCATGTTTGATGTTTTTTTAGTTATTTCCTCATATTTCGTACATTTGTCACATGTCGATTGAATGATAATGAAGCCACTTGAGTACAATTTGATGTTCATATCCCATTTCTTTATTTCCTTCATTTAACGCATCTAATGCTCATTTCATCTAAAACACTCCACAAGAAAATGAAAGTAATCCAAATCACGAAGTTTCACGTTAACATATTTGCAATTTCCAATATAAGCTTTCCCATCATATCTTGCTTGCGGAAATGGTTTTCTATTCTCTAAAATGGCACAGTCATGTCAATTATTTTTTCATCGTATAGCCAAATAACAAAACTGCTCAGAATCACTCTCAAAGCATTGACAAAATACAGCCTCCTTGAAGTAAATCACGTAATTTACACTGTGAATTTAAAAGAAGTAGAATATTTAACATTATTTATGATATATCATCTCCCGACATACAAGAACGCAAACTCCCTAAAACTTTATTGTGCCAAAGATTTTGAGGTCAAAGTCTACTGTACATCAACGCCTAAAATGTGCACTTGCCACCAAAACGTACATACGACCCCCAGATTAACGCAACACCACCTACAGAGGGCGGTGTGAATGATAACAGTTTAAGTACGACTCCAGGAAATTAAATGTACACGTTGAAATACACTGAAACCCGTACGCGTTTGTCACTCTTCCGTTCTTTCCAAGACAAATTTTGCAATCCGCTTTGAATTTGGGCTTCGAAGCCCCATCAACCTTACATAAAGTGCATGCAATGGACGTTCAATATTTTTGTGGAAATGATTCTTTAAATCCAGGCGCTGATGGCTTTTCATGATGATAACATATTTCTATGTTATTGAATTTCTAAATTAAATTGAAAAGAAAAATGCTGAATACCGAAGCGATTGTTAACAATAAGTCGTGAAAATGTTGTTATTTTATGTTATTAAAAATCATTAAATTTAGAAGTGAACGCCGCCGAGCTGTCAATGTCACTTCCGGTTTTCATTTTGTGATTGTCAGTAAACTGCGATGTTATCGACAACACCTGGTAGGCCCCGATTTTCGGTCTGGCGGATGTGTTATCGATAACATCTCAAAATAACAGACAAAATTGAGTTTCCATTTTGATTCTTTATACTTGTGGTGAGTTTTTTTGCTAGATTACAAATTTAAGATAAACTCTATAAAGATAAAACGTAAGAGATCATCGCCGCATTTCTTATTTCTGTCTGGTTTTTTTAATCTGTTTTTTGAGACACACTTGGTAAAGTTAGTTTTTCTTTAGTGATATTTCAAGATTAACAATACGTGTAATATTGTTTCCATACAACATACAGACTCTTACGCAGACTCTTATGTATGTTGTAGTGATGTTTAGCCGTTCGTTATTACGAGCTTATACCATTGAGTATATGTCCCTAAGTCATGTTTAGCTTTGCGTTATTGCAAAGTTTAAAGAGAACATGACACGAAAAAATTAAAATAGATTTTATAACAGTTTTGCATAGATCATTAATAGCAAAACATCAAAAATCCCGAAAATAAAACATTTGAATGAAAAAAATCGACATTATTTAAGTAATCGACGCTCCCGACAATGCAAGGATTGAAAATTGCTAAGCTACGTGTGACGTTACTTCCAGAACGATTTGAGAAAATCATATGAATATAGTGCTAATTCCAATAAGCAAAGTTTCCCTTTGCGTTCTTCAGAAGACATTGATACTGATAAATCAGGCCGTTTCTGATATAAATAATTGTTTTTTAAGTTGTTTATATATAGATGTCAACGTTTAAAATAATAAAAACTTTAAAAGCCCGTTTCAATTCGCGACTTACAAATTTAATTTTGGAACAAACCAATGTACTAAGTTAATGGGTAGTTTAAACATTAGATTTCGTTTTAGAATTTACTATGTTAGGCTGCTGCCGAGCAGGGAAAATTTGGAACGTAATTTGGTTTCAACCTATAATTTTCTATTTTAAGAACTTTTACATCATTATAATTTTGTTGCTACATTTAAATTATATGACAATGAATGTACAAACAATATATAATATTATCGTGTGAAGTGTCAAATGAAGAAAAATATTCAATGTCGTCATGTGCAAATTCATAAACTCACAAGACTCAGTGTTAGGCCTAATGTAAGACACGGGCTTTGTACACTTAGGCCAGATCATATGGTATTTCAAAAAGCGATGATATATTGTCATAGAACTTGAAGATATGACTCATTTCAATATATGTGTAAGAAAATAATACCACCTTGTTAAGAAACGTATTGTTGAAAAATCGATATACTCCTAGTGTAAGTACGTTATGTTTCAAGGAACACACACGATAACACTAGGCCTATGTTGTTTGTATGATGTGAAAGTGACTTAAGAATTTTCGTTTTGTAAGTGACGTCATAACAAGTTTATCAATTTTAACATGAGTTGATGAGAGCGAATATTGTATTTGCTTTTTTCTCCAATTTCTGCTATTACAACCAACACAAATTGTATTATAACTCTCTATCACATCGTCCAAATAATAAAGTGAGAGTCATATGAAAACCCATGTCATGCCCTCTTTAACTATTGAGCATTAAACCAAGCTGTGTTTTTTTTCTTTTCCTTTTTGCATATCTGTTTACCTAAATCTAAAGAACGTTGTTTCCTAATCTATATTTTTTCCAGTGTAATACCATATATGCACTTTACAAACATATTTATCTTTTCATTTCTCGGCACAGGTGTTCCAGTGCTGTGACACAAAATCAGAGATTGGAATAATTACAAACTTGAGCATTTATAGATTGTCATGCCAAGATACAGGCTGTATAGTTTGGATTAAACCTTGCACCCTTAGAAAAGCCAAAACAAATACGCAGTTTTCGTCTGATTTGTCATCATTTGATGACATTAGCTTACTGAACAACTGAACAATGTGTTCTTATGTTCGTCTATCCTAGCAGGCATTCCAAAACAACTGATGGTAGTCGTTTGAACAATTCAAGTATTGGAGCACTTATACCCAACTGCATTTTTTGGATTAGCAGTATTTTGGAGATTCATTGATACAAAGACATTCAAGTATTGTGACTGTAAAAACACTATATTTACTTTTAATGGCTGACTTGCTTGAATATAATACGAATGAAGTTGATCAATAATTTGAAGACTTTATGTTTTGTTCATGTAGCTTTACTATCTATGTTTTCTTTACTTAGTTACATATAATGTTATTTATCTCAAAGGACCGGTGATGCAACCTTCGTCGAAAAAGGTGGGGTCTAACCATGCTCCTTAATGCCAACTTCCGAACCAAGTGTGTATGTGTGAGCAGGGTAGGGTCCAGAGACCGTGTTAAAGTTATTTATAAAGAAATGCCGTTAAACACACAACAACAACTTTACCCAGCTTACTCGCAGTCGCAGTCAATTGATCTGCATCTTTATCAAATAGGTTAAATCGGGCTGAGGGAGCAACTTGTATATGTCATCATTTTTAAGATATGCTTTCAAAGAAAAACCTAATCATCATGGGCATAATATTACCCAAGGTTTCATTGGCGGCACGTGTAATAATGGCAGATGTAAACGACAGTGGACTTTCTTGTTCAAGCACAATGTGCACACACCAAGATAGCTGATATCCACATATGTAGGTGAACTCGGGATAATAAACTTATACCATTGTTTCCCTTGTCTAAACAATCATTCAAAACTTTCGGGTGATAGACTACCGTAAAGTGCATGTAGTAGTTTTACTTTTCCTGATAGTTTTCAATGAAGTAGGTATATCTCAAAGAAGTTACCTGTAGCCACATGTGAGATTCATTTTGTGTGCATGCCCTGATTGAGGCATTTGCACATTACAATTAACGAACCACATATCTTAGCAGGTGATGAAAACGATTTCATATTTGATGCAATTTTTAAATTCTACCCCTCAGAGTTTGGACAAGATCATCAATAGAGAGCTCCAGGATTTATGAATAAGATTCGGCGATTAATCTTTTTTTAAATTATTATCATTACTCGGACTTTTACCGCCTTGTTATTCATTTCTCAGCTTTCTCAAGTTCACCAACATTTATTCTTGTTCAATCTTTTAAAATAAATAAGAATACAATTATTTGCTAATGGCCTTAGATGTTAGAATTTCAGAACATCCAATTTTGGGGCCACATGCTTTAATTATGCTGGACCTCAATCTTATATTTCATCTCAAGTTTGTATTAAAGGGAATTGATAGTTTATTTTATGGATCGGCGACCACTAAAAACTGTTAATAACGTTCGGCATTCAAGTAATGTGTTTAGAATACTCAAAGAAAGGAACTGCTTATACAAAATAAGGCGCAACTTTATAGATGTATTAACCTTATGCGTTTTTGAAGAATTCAACCCCACATTGTAGAAATGCATTTCATCTTGAAATAAATACCACAAGGAAATGTATTTGCTTTAATAATTTACATCATTTAAAGAGAGAGACCATGCAACGTATTAGGTGGTGTAAATTATGAGAAAGATTTTTTCCAACAAGTCTTAAAACGATAAATAAAATCAACCTTGGATTTGGTCTTCATAGAGAGCTGGATTAACTTGATGCGTTTTTTAAGAATTTGAACTCCACATTGTAGAAATGCATTTCATCTTGAAATAAATACCACGGGAATGTATTTGCCTTAGTAATTTACATTATTTAGAGAGAGGCCATGCAACGTAAAGGCGGTGTAAATTATGAGAAAGATTTTTTCCAACAAGTCTTAAAACGATAAATAATATTAGCCTTGGAGTTGGTCTTTAGAACTAAATATATATCTTATGAAAAACCCAAGGAAGAAAAGAGTAGGTGGATGAATATTAATACACACAGGTGGGTGATAGTAAGCTGTGTTGGTGATGGTAGGTGAACGGGCACAGTAGGTGAATGCAGTGGCGTAACTATACATTCTGTGTGTGGTGGTGGTGGTGATGGTGGCGTGTGGGGGCGGGGTGGGAGGAGGGGGGGGTCGAGAACCTAAATTTCCCGATAGACTGGAAACATCAAATGGGTACTTTTCTTATGATAATTCAGTATCTTGATTCTAAAGTTTTGGAGAAGAGCGAGGATCTAAATTTTCGACAAGGAGTAATTTTCCGACAAAACTCCCACTGAGGCTTGGTGGGGTTAGGGAAAAAAAAAAGGGGGGGGGGAGTAGGAGTTACTTACGCCACTGGGTGAATGGGGGATGTTAGGTGAATAAATGATAGTAGATAAATGCGGAAAGGTAGGTGAATGGGGTATGCGGGTTGATGGAGGACCATAGATGGATGGGGTAAAATAGGTTGAGTTGTAGAGTGAATGGCTTTAATTAGTGCTGTAGGTGCGGCATCTGGTGGTGATGTGAGTTTGATGGAAGTAAATTAGTTTGTAATAGATAATTGAACATTATGAGTGGGAGATACGGAGTGATCGATGTTAGGTCGAATATCAAGTGGAAGAAGATTAAAACGTGAGTGGGAAATGAGGAAACATATGGAGGCATGTTATCAATGGCGAGCAGCTTTGCATCGTGTTTCGATTTCTTGTTTCAATGTAATTTGGTTAAAAATTATTTTATTTACCAAAGAAGATAATGTCATTTTCACAAACGTATCAAATTTGCTCTAATTATGAGGATACGCATACGCGTAATATGGTATACTAATAATTGTGTTAAATAATCGTTAGACAGCAGCTTTGGAAGTATCCTGTGCTACAAATACCAATCAATAACTGTAACCTACTAAAGCTCTATCATTTATTAGTTTACATTTCTTCAAATTGATAAATTACGTTTTTCGTGGTTAAAAAAATACAAAAGCCGTTATTATTAAAAACAACATTTGGTTTGGTACACATGGCAACGGCGACATTATATTTGTACTTTATGTGTTCATTTTGAGGCCGTTTCCTTAAACCCCGTTTTAAATTTAACAATGGCATTGACATGATTTCAGGTTTGAGAACTTTGATATAACTAATTGAAATTCTATTGACATATCGATTCGTCTGTAACCTTTATTTACTTTTAATTACCTTTTCAGATGTTATATTGTGTTTATACATACTCCAAGCATTACATTATTAATTATGCTACATCTTTATTAACTTACTCATTTGACTCTAAAGCTGGCTTATAGCTATCATATAACAACATATTCGTTTTGAATCATTTCTCTGATGGAGCAAATTTGTATATTTTTTGCAGCAGTTGGGATTAATCTATGTTTGCTTTTATTCGTTTTATTGAACCATTCTTTTGATTAGAATGTATTCAACTAAAGGTGAAATGAAAGAATTGCAATCAGCAAGTTATGTATTATACAATCAGTATAGGTGTTATGTAGCAACATTTGGTTTTGTGAAAGTGTTTGCTACATGCATCAAACCAATGTTTTATGCAATAAATAATATTTCTAGGGTTGGATCCATTTGTCTAATGTCCGGTTCAGCCGCCATTTTGAATTTTGAAATGGCCGCCAGCCCATTGTATGCAGACCAATTAAGAGCAGTTCCACTGTTGAAATTCTTGCACTAGCTAGTTGGATATCATTTACATCTCACAGAATGAAACTCAGATGAATCCCACATGCCAAAAGCAAACCTTCTTATCTGTCATTTTTGATATAGAAATGGCATCCATTAATATACCATTTAAAATGACATTTTATACATCTACTTTTAGATTAGAGACCATTTCTGTTTTAATTTTAAAAATTATTGCCTGTTATTGTGGGGTATATTTTTACCTAAGTCGGTAAGATAGCAGATTTAGGATAAACTCTTGGATTAACTTTCTTCTTAAACCAAATGGCAGCCATCTTGAGATTAAAACAAACAAAATTTTACATTTTTATTATATTTTCTTGGATCACAGAAAATGAATAATTTATACACTTTTTGCTTCAACATGCTCAAGTGAATCACTATCACTTGACGTTTGATTCAATGATAGTCAATTCAAAAGACATGTCTGGACCCCTCCTTTCCGGTGGATTGATTTTCTTTACTTAAAGTGCTCTTGAAAGCAAAAACAGTACGACCCCACTTGTAATGGCTGGACCTCCTCCAGTCTTGTCCTTCCTCTGAGTATGTCTGTAAGCCATAGCTGATCAGTCGATCCGTTTTTTCCTGACAATTTTCTCATGTTGTTGAGATAGCTGTAGTCTGATGATCCTATCCTGTACTCAAGAGTGTGCACCTTCGTGTGTGGTGTTTAGGATGACACTATTATATGGAATATGATCATGCAATATGATTATAGACCTTCTCTATCAGATTGATGATTGTCGATGGGACTTTGATAATCGTCAGGAGCGGATGGAATCTCTTTTACCTACATGTAGAATATCAGTTGCCACAATTTTTAGTAGAACAATTTCCGGCAATTTAATATTCAATCCCTTGGCCTAGGCACTAAGTATGTTATTATTGTCCCAGGTGCTCTTGAAGAGGTCATGCATGGACTGCTTTTGTGATTGTGTTGGGAATAACTTCAACAATCTTCTTGGCTTTTCATTCATTTGATGACACTCCTGACTTTGGCTTGCGTAAGAAGCTGACAGATTGGACTACGGACGATGTAACACTTTACGAGAGCGTTGGACTGCAGGATGCTGCAAAGGGTGATATTTTCTGCTTGCGTCCCTTCTAAGGGGTATTTATAGATTTAATCTGGACCTTGTCAGGGTCATTTTGACAAATCAGTGCTCTCTAGTTTTGGTCATCAGATTACTATGATGACAAGAAAATCTTCGTTAAAGCAGCCAATGTAAGCCGTTGATCACCTAAAGGTGGTTTACTCCCTACTCTCTTGAATTGCAAGTTTGAGGGTGAAACGTAACATATCCAGAGTAAATACAAAGTGATGGCTTAAAGATTTCTTTCTGAATAATATAAACAATTATTGGATTTTCCCAAATTGAAACCGGCGTGGACATTTAGATGACAAGATACATCATCTACCATCTTCTTAAAATTGAAGTACTTTAAATTGTTACAGCTAACGACAATGACTTTTGACTTCCTCAACAGCTAGGGGTACATCGTATCACATTATTTTCTTACGTCAGACGCAAACAGTTTTTGTAGGTAAGTCTTTGTTGTGGATTAAACATCATTCTTAACAGGATGGGTTGCAAGATGTAAATGCAGCATGATGTCCACTTTTACTCTTACCAACGTCTGCACAATGCTAGAGAATTTAGGCCAGGCCTGCAAATGATCATACTAAAACATGTAGGCAGTGCCCGAGTCGTGTATAGCAAGTGCCCTAAATTTGAGGAGAGGGGTGTCCAAATCTAATGTTTGATGCCATTGTCCAAAATCTGGAGTTCCAAGAGATCTTGATGATGCTGTATCTAGAAAATGATGTTGTGGAGAGATTGATTTTCATTTGGTTCCACCAGTCACTTCATTTCCCCTACAAATGTTATTGTGGTACTGGTGGACCAACCTGCAATCTATGTCCAGGAAGATCAAAATATCTGAACATTTTGTGTATAAAATCTACCCTACGCATTTATAAACTAAAATATCATTGAAGATAAACTATTTGTTTTATTTGTATTTATGTGATATCATTTGGGTAACGGAAATTGCTAAGTATTACATATAATACAGTTATTAGAAAATTATCTTCACAGAAGCGTGAAATTGAAATTTTGCGCAGGAAACAGTTAAGTCTATTGAGATTGTGTATAAACGTAGCTTCCAACTATTGTTCAAAAATAAATTTACCTCATGAAAGTTATGCAGGCATTTATGAAATGTTTAGCAGTCCCAACGACATCTGCTTTAGCAAACAATATAATAGCAATCAGTACTTTATAGAAAATAAAAAATAGATAGTTTCTATGACCATAAAATTTTCCAGTAATAGGAAGGTTATGTCCTCTTCAATTCTGATGCAATATATAATGTCCTCTACAAACCGCTGGAGACTTTATTTGCCAAAAAAATAAAATATAGATATACAATTTTAAGAGATTAATCTAAGAGTATTTACATTGATATTACAGCATGTGAGCATGATATACTTCTAAGTCATACATTATGTGTTATTTCTAACTGTCGTGTTATCTGTTTTATTTTAGTAAAAACCTTTCGTTTCTACGTATAAATCATTCCAACATAAAGAAAGCTAAAAATATTGTTATTAGTGTTTATCTATCTCTAAATAAGCTTCCATTTAAGTATGTTTTGATTGTTACCTTTCTCTACATCCATCCCAAAAATGAGTAATATTCGGACCAAATTGAAACAGTTTAAATTGGCGTACATCACTAAAGGACTTTTGAACCTAAGAAACTAGTCAATGACACAGTAATTCATGCCTTTGCGGCACGCGGTTACTTTTGTTTTGGTTAAAGATGATGAGAGGTTATCAACAAATATATGAAATAGAAAACAATGAACCAGCATACAGAACTTTAGGGATGCGGTTCTTAGTACAATGTAAACGATGACACACGACATAATGTTTGATGCCTTCAGAAGAACTTACCAGAATGGTGCAAAACGAGTGTAAAATGGCTATACCTTACTGAGGTAAGAATACGGTTTAGAATGGCGATTTAGGATGAAACTGTTTATTTTTGAAAAAGAGTTTAAGAGGTAGTCATCGCTAAACCAATTTTTGTATTGCAAATTTCGTCAATTTTCTGATACATAGGAAAACTTTACGCAGCAAACACAAAATGTTTTCCCAATATGTTGTCTTATAATGTGTTTACAATATCAAGAATTGCACATTTTTGTATTATATTATGCAATTCTTTAAACATCATATTATGCTTATGTTTTCAAAACTTGATAATGTATAATAAAAACATTTTACGACCACATAAACTGATATTATAACAACATTTTTACATTTTCGACAAAATAAAACATTGTGTTTGCTGGTAGAGTGACCCACTATACAGATTCCTAGTAAACCACGTGATGATTTTCTTTATGTTGACATAAAGAGTATACCATTCTATCAGTTCATATATACCATGACTGTGAATCATGTAATGATGCGATGCATTATTAACCATTGTTTGGATACATCACAGTGTATAACAGTTATACATCACAGTTCCAGCATGGCTGGGACATAAAATGATTTTAGTACAATAGTGCTCATTCACCGAAAAAGTAGTAAGCAAAATTGTGAAAACTGAAGAAAATTCAAACTTGATCATAAAATACAGATACATAGTAAGTCTGAAATTTGTATATAGACGCATATTGTTTGAACTGTAGTTTAAAGAGAATTTGACATTATTAATGATTAGCAATCGATTGAAATGAGAGTATCTTGAAAAACGATCGTTTTCTTTGCCCTATATATGCCAATAACTCACGTCTTTAGGTATTCATGTTTTGAATAATACGCACAGTAATGTACAGTACATTGCCTGCAATATTTTTCACGATATATAGAACCACATTTCATCCTCATTGTATTATCGTTGTATTACACTAGTTTAAACTAAAAAATCATGCAATCCTGCATACAAAAAGATTTTCTTTACAGCCTGGATACGTATAAATGAATAAATGATAACATTATTGTTTTCAGTAATATCATTCGAAATAAAAAAGTTGCAAGTCTTTTGGCTTATTGTTTGTATAGCTTATCATTACCTTTGATCAGATGTTTGTACAATTTTAGTCATTCAATAGCTAACTGAGACTCTGTATTCTATTGTGCACTATTTTTATACCTTTTTTTAATTTTCTCGGTGTAACAACTATTAGATATGTCAGGCAAGTAATAAAATGGAATCCGGTAAGAGTAATTATATTCAGTCCAGTTCGTACCCCCGATCGAAGATTCCATTGTGTACTATTTTCTATATCTTTTCATAAGATATGTCAGGAAAGTAATACAATAGAATTCGGTAAGAGTAACTACAGTCAGTGCGGTTTGTACCCCCGATCGGTAAAACATATCAAGGGATCCTTTGCATAAGTATCCCACAATGCATCTATCCAAATTTAAAGTTTGTATAGGAAA
>JAIGNY010003914.1:210000-242500 GCA_020152595.1 Chiridota heheva | reverse complement strand
AGACTCTACTCTGGAGGCTAAGTCCTAGTGCGACTATGACTGAGATTCCATGCTGGAGGCTAAGTCCCACTGCAACTACGACTGAGACTCCGCTCTGGAGGCCAAAACGCATACGGACTTGCCCACGTGTATCGCGTGTTTTATTTTTTTCTCGGGGCCTTGTTTTCACTCCAGCAAATGACGTCATTTCCCGGATATGACCTAGCACCAACCAAGGGAATAAAGGTATGCAGTGAATAAAGTTCTGAATAAAACAATCTTAAAGGCCATCTATCGTGATTAAAATGTGGCGGCGTACAATTTATTCCAAAACGATACTGATTGGCCTATTAATGTGAGTGCACACTGTACCATTGTGTTTCGACCAATAAAAACACAGGATTTGAATTTCATTTACCTCGTACGTTAGAGACGCCAACTAGTCTTTAAGCCTTTGCACATTATACATATTTGTGCGATGTCAGTGGGAATATAGCATGTAATTCTTCAATTCCTTAATTTCAGCCTATCAGGTTATCTTCTCTTTCTAGATTTTAATTGAGCTTATTAACTATGCTCAGTCGGTCCCCAACGCACAGAAAATTCACTTCGTTTCTTCTTTACGCATTCCGCCCACTCGGAATTATGCATATATTATGAGTTAAAAGATGCCGTTTTCTGATGAAGATTACGAGAGTTTTTTTTTCTTTTCGTAAAATGTTATTATTTAATAACATTTTTGTAGAAAAAGGGGTTTGAAATACTGTTTGCAATCATTTAACGGAATAAAATCATGACAAAACGCATGAAATTCCATGGGATAAACAGAGGTAAAAAAAACTCGACTTCTGAAAATCTTGGTAAGGAAAGCCTTTTTCAAAAAAACAAAAAAACGATCATGGTTCAAAAAAGATCTTCACATATGTGTTTGGAAATTTCCTTATTAATCCAAACATGTAAAGATGTGGGTAAAAATCTCTGGAACGAGATTGCAACTTTTGGACCCATTTTCATCAAAACCAATTCGATAAAGCTTACAACGACGTGCAACTGGTCGTGCGATGCTTTGTGATTAGCCATAACGTTGTCACGTGGTATTCTTTACATGCGAATTCTCGCACTATGACCTCTTTCGATCCTGACAAATTGTTGTTGTGTTTTACTTCACATTTCTTCATAAATGTATACATATTTGACACGCTGGAGCATCAAAAATAAAATAATAAAACAATTATTCAATTCTTATAAGGATTTCAAGAGAAAAGGGAAAATTAATCTTGTATTTTGAGTATATTCGCGAAAGCATTGTATGCCTACAGCACTTGATTTCATATGAGTCCTGCTTTCTAGTACAGACTACAAGTGCAGACAGTAAAAAGCACAGCATACATGCAGTTTTATTTTTCATACCTTGAATTTTTCAAGCTACCATATTAGAATAAATAACTTCCAAAATGCTATGATGGACCAAGAAGCAATTGGCATTTTCTAGCAGAGTTTTACATTCTGGCTTTCAAACATTAACACCAAATTAAAAGAAATGGTGGTGGTGGAGGTGGATTTTGTGGTGGGTGTGGCTGGGATCAGGGCTTGGCAAGTAGCATCAGTTAAGGAGTCCGGTTTGGTGGCGCCAGGCGTAGCGGTGTTGCTAACCTTTGAGGAGACTGTGTTGAAGTAAGAGGGTTTTGTGTGAAGGGGAACGAGAAATTGCTTCCTCCGGGTAGGTTAATTTGATTTTGAAGGTTGTGAGTTTTGTTACTTGCTTTACACTTAAGCCAGGTGGGACAGTCTTTTGGGAAAGAGGGGTGGTTAATGAGGTGTTTGCCGACACAGTTGTACAATGCGGGGAGTTGGAACAGGAGGTTATGTTGTGGTCAGTGGCTCCACATTTGACACAGCGCACTTGGCTGCGGAAGGAGTTGTTCCCGTGGTCGTACGCTGGGATTTGTGACGAGGGAGGGGATTGTGGATTAGGGGACGACATGAATTATGAGATATCCTGCAGTGATTTAGTGACATTTTCAAAATTTGGGAAAAACCTTGCTTTTTTATATATTTTTTTGCTTCAACAAAAAAAGTGGGCTAAAATCCGTGTGGACTGAATACAAAAAGATTGCAAGATAAATGGGAAACACTTTCATTTTAATAACTTCGCTGGCAACCCAGATGAAATGAAACGTATCATTCAGGAGAGTGCGTATTGGCAAAAAAATCGACAATATTTCTAGTAATATTTGCTTGGAATTCCATTATAACATCGACCCATATGCTTTTTTGTCATGTCAAAAGGACTTGCTTGTAGCGTGAGTGTATGCGGGTGCGTATATATGTTGGGAGAACTCAACTTTCTAAGAATGGTGTTTTATTTTATAACATGCATGCGTAATCAACATTGTGCACAACGGTCAATAAATGCTTCTCCTTTAAGTACATTAAAATAATCCAAAGGAATTCGAGTTTGTTTTAATTGTCCTTGACCTCCAAACTTCATGTTCTTGTAGAGAACGGCTTCGAAGGGGATCAATGGTACTTTCAGGAGAAAAAGACTGGGCTCCAGTTGACATCCACATCTCGCACTGCAAAAACATGTATTCACCATTCTCTATTTCTCAGAAAAGATGCATCTGAATAGCTAAAATACTGAATATTCATCTACTGTTTAAACCTTGTCATACACCCTAGTTCAATCAAAACGTTTGTTGCACCATTCACCAAATAAGCTACACATGTTGCACTTACAGTATTTATACAACATATCTCGGTTTTATAACAAGTTCTCAGTATGAAATGTAATATTTGATAAAAACAATGATATATATTTTATACTTATATATTTTATTCAATATATTTTTTGACAGCATTCGGTCAAAAATGCTACATGGGTCAACAACCAGATGGGAAAGGAAAGCTTAAATGGTTTCTTACAGAGGAACAGGCAACAGGTTGTACTGAGATTCCTCCAGGTGGACTGAATACAAAAATATCACAGAGTAGTGAAAAAAACGTTTATTTTCATCACTTTATTGGCGATCCAGATGAAGTTAAACGCAGCATTGAGAAAAGTACGTGTTTATACAAAATATTTTATATGAATGATTTTATTGCGCAATTGTCGCTACGAGATTAAAAGTAAGAAAACGTTGTATGTAATACAAATAAGAGGGTTTACACTTATATTTCAATGATGACCAAATCATTTATCAAATCAGTTAGAGTAGCTGGTAGTATTGCCAAATCTTGCATCTCTTGCGTTTATGTAAGAAATGAATAGTGGACCCACTTCTAGGGATATGGTGCGCATTTACCAATATCCCTTTTGCAGCACCACTTGCTAATCGTTCATTTTAACAATATTTAAAGGAAATCACACTGCTGTAAATTCGATTCAGTCGTGTAACAATTAAGAAGCATTTTACCTTTTGCTTTGTCAGCTACTCGTTTATTCAGATATAACTAAATTGCGGGTTACAGAACAGAAATGCGCTATAAAGGATAATGAGAAACTAAGTTAACAAATCAAGAATGACGCTATTCTTATATAATATCATATATACTATACACACTTTATATGCTTACAGCATTATCAAATGGAAAGACGACAAACGTACCTACCATGACCTCCACCGTTGACAAAGATGAGACAACTGCGAAACCTAGCACTTCAGGTAAAAACTTTGTTTCTCTTTGATTTAGTTGGTTGGTGATAAAAACATTAAGATGAAACCATGCAGATTTTCCAGATTTACCAACCGTGGTATCAACCGTTAGCAACGATGAAAATGAATCAACTGACAGACTGAGAAGCCAAGTATAACTTCAAGTAAAATTGTATAAATCAATTGCAATATTTCTTTACAGCATTAGATAAATTCAACATAGGACAAAAGCCAGATGAGAAACGAAACTCGCTAAGATCCATCCGCGGGGGTTATACTAAGATCCATCCAAAGGGGTTGTATTAAGATCCATCTGGTTTTTTGTACTAAAATCCATCCGAGAGGGGGGGTTGTACTAAGATCCGTCCCGGGGCTTGTACTCAAATCTATCCCAGTGGGGTTGTACTAAGATCCATTCCGGAGAAGAGGGGCTACTATGATTCATCCCAAAATGGGGGTAGGGGATGGGAGGGAATGGGTGGGGAAAATTGGATTCATGGGGGAGGGGGGTGGACTAAGATCCATCCAGGTGAACTGTATACAAAATATCAGAAAATAGTGAAAAACACGTTTATTTTATCAATTTATTGGCAATCCAGCTAAAGTTAAGCTCATCATTAACAAAAGTAGGTGTTTTTGCAAATATAGTTTTTTTATTTTTTTTTTCCAAAAATATTTTTTTAGGTGTTTTTGATCATATTTTATTTCGCAATTGTCGCTAAGTGATCAAAAGTCAAAAACGTTGTATGTAATGAAAATCAAAGGGTTTATACTTATATTTCGATGACGATGAAAGCATTTATCAAATCAGCTAGAGTAGCTGGTATTATTGCCCAATCTTGCATTACTTACATTTATGTAAGAAATAAATAGTGCATCAGGGATACGGTGCGCATTTAAGAATATCCTTTTTGCAGCACCACTTGCTAATCCTTCATTTTGACATAATTTAAGGGACATCATACTGCTGTAAATTCTATTCAGTCGTGTAACATTTAAGAAGCCTTTTACTTTTTGATTTGTCAGATACTCGTTTATTCAGGCATAAATAAACTGCGGGATACAGAACAGAAATGCGCTATAAAGGATAATGAGAATTTAAATTAATAAATCAAGAATGACGCTATTCTTATATAATATCATATATACTATACAAACTTTATATGCTTACAGCATTATCAAATGGAAAGACGACAAACGTACCTACCATGACCTCCACCGTTGACAAAGATGAGACAACTGCGAAACCTAGCACTTCAGGTAAAGACTTTGTTTCTCTTTAATTTAGTTGGTAGGTGATAAAAACATTAAGATAAAAGCATGCAGATTTTCCAGATTTACCAACCGTGGTATCAACCGTTAGCAACTATGAAAATCAACTGACAACTGAGAAGCCAAGTAAAACTTCAAGTAAAATTGTATAAATCAATTGCGATATTTCTTTACAGCATTCGATAAAAAATGCTACATAAGACAAGAGCCAGATGAGAATCGAAACTCGCTAAGATCCATTCCGTGAAGGTTGTACTAAGATCGATTCGAGAGGGTTGTACTAAGATCCATCCGAGGGGAGATTCATCCGAGGGGGTTGTACTGAGATCCATCCGAGGGGGAGGGTGTTGTTGTAATAGGATCCATTCCGGAGGTTGTACTAAGATCTATCCCGGTGGGGTTGTACTACGATTCATCCCGGAATGGGAGTGGGAGGGGGGAGTTACTGTGATTCATTGGAGGAAAGGGGGTTGTACTAAGATCCATCCAGGTGAACTATATACAAAAATATCAAAAATAGTGAAAAACACGTTTATTTTCATCAATTTATTGGCGATCCAACTGAAGTGAAGCTCATCATTAACAAAAGTAGGTGTTTTTGCAAAATATATATTTTTTCATTTGTTTTTTCCAAATTATTATTTTTTAGGTGTTTTTGACAACTCTTAATGCGCGATTGTCGCTAAGAGATCAAAAGTCAAAAACGTTGTATGTAATAAAATCAAAGGTTTACACTTATATTTCAATGATGTTCAAATCATTGATCAAATCAGCTAGAGTAGCTGGTATTATTGCCCAATCTTGCATCACTTGCATTAATGTAAGAAATAAATAGTGGACTCCTTTTTAGGGATATGGTGCGCATTTATGAATCTACCTTTTGCAGAACCACTTGCTAATTTTTTATTTTGACAATATGTAATGGACATCATACTGCTGTAAATTCAATTTAGTCGTGTAACAATTAAGAAGCTTTTTACTTTTTCCTTTGTCAGCTACTCGTTTGTTCGACATATATAAATTGCGGGTTACAGAATAGAAATGCGCTCTAAAGGATAATGAAAATTTGAATTAACAAATCAAGAATGACGCTATTTTTATATAATATCATTTATACTATACAAACTTTACATGCTTACAGCATTATCAAATGGAAATACGACAAACGTACCTACCATGACCTCCGCCGTTGACAAAGATGATTCAACTGCGAAACCTAGCACTTCAGGTAAAAACTTTGTTTCTCTTTAATTTAGTTGGTAGGTGATAAAAACATTAAGATGAAAACATGCAGATTTTCTAGATTTACCAACCGTGGTATTACCCGTTAGCAACGATGAAAATGAATCAACTGACAGACTAAGAAGCCAAGTACGACTTCAAGTAAAATCGTATAAAACAATTGCGATATTTCTTTACAGCATTAGATCAATTTGAAATAGGATAAAAGCCAGATGAGAATCGAAACTCGCTAAGATCCATCCGCGGGGGTTATACTAAGATCCATCCAAAGGGGTTGTATTAAGATCCATCTCGCGGAGGTTGTACTAAAATCCATCTGAGGGGGTTGTACTAAGATTCATACGAGGGGAGAGGGAAGGGGGTTGTACTAAGATCCGTCCCGGGGCTTGTACTCAAATCTATCCCAGTGGGGTTGTACTAAGATCCATTCCGGAAGATTTTATCCTAAATAAAGGTGGGGGTGGAAGGGGAATGGATGGGGAAATTGGGGAAGATGGGGGGGGGGAGGGGGTGGACTAAGATCCATCCAGGTGAATTGTATACAAAAATATCAGAAAATAGTGAAAACACGTTTATTTCTATCAATTTAATTCCAATCCAGCTAAAGTTAAGCTCATCATTAATGAAAAGTAGGTGTTTTTGCAAAATATATATTTTTTTTTTTGTTTTTTCCAAAATATTATTTTTTAGGTGTTTTTGATAATATTTTATTGCGCGATTGTCGTTAAGAGATTAAAAGCCAAACACGTTGAATGTAATGAAATATCAAAGGGTTTATACTAATATTTCAATGATGTTCAAATCATTTATCAAATCAGCTAGGGTAGCTGGTATTATTGACCAATCTTGCATCACTTACATTTATGTAAGAAATAAATAGTGGACCCACTTCTAGGGATATAATGCGCATTTATGAATAGCCTTTTTGCAGCACCACTTGCTAAGCCTTTATTTTGACAAAATTTAAAGGACATCATACTGCTGTAAATTCTATTCCGTCGTGTAACAATTAAGAAGCTTTCTACCTTTTGCTTTGTCAGCTACTCGTTTATTTAGGCATAAATAAATTAAGGGTTACCGAACAGAAATGCGCTATAAAGGATAATGAGAATTTGAATTAACAAATCAAGAAAGACGCTATTCTTATATAATATCATATATACTATACAATCTCTATATGCTTACAGCATTGTCAAATGGAAAGACGACAAACGTACCTACAATGACCTCCACCGTTGACAAAGATGAGACAACTGCGAAACTCAGCACTTCAGGTACAAACTTTGTTTCTCTTTGATTTAGTTGATAGGTGATAAAAAGATTAAGATGAAAGCATGCAGATTCTCCAGATATACCAACCGTGGTATCAACCGATAGCAATGATGAAAATGAATCAACTGATATGCCAAGTACGACTTCAAGTAAAAATTGTATAAATCAATTGCGATATTTCTTTACAGCATTCGATAAGAAATGTTACGTAGTACAAAAGCAAAATGAGAATAGAAACTCGCTAAGATCCATCCCGC
This sequence comes from Chiridota heheva, assembly GCA_020152595.1. Classification (NCBI taxonomy): domain Eukaryota; kingdom Metazoa; phylum Echinodermata; class Holothuroidea; order Apodida; family Chiridotidae; genus Chiridota; species Chiridota heheva. Next base: position 234,822 of record JAIGNY010003914.1, on the reverse strand, counting down.
CCGCGGAGGTTGTACTAAGATCATCCGAGGGAGTTGTACTAAGATCCATCCGAGGGAGTTGTACTAAGATCCATCCGAGGGAGTTGTACCAAGATCCATCGGAGGGGGTTGTACTAAGATCCATTCGAGGGACTTGTACTAAGATCCATTCGAGGGGGTTGTACTAAGATCCATTCGAGGGGGTTGTACTAAGATTTTATTCGAGGGAGTTGTACTAAGATCCATTCGAGGGGGTTGTACTAAGATTTCATTCGAGGGGGTTGTACTAAGATCCATTCGAGGGGGTTGTACTAAGATCCATTCGAGGGGGTTGTACTAAGATTCATGGAAGGGATTGTACTAAGATTTCATTCGAGGGGGTTGTACTAAGATATCATTCTAGGGGGTTGTACTAAGATTTCATTCGAGAGGGCTGTACTAAGATCCATTTGAGGGGGTTGTACTAAGATCCATTCGAGGGGGTTGTACTAAGATCCATTCGAGGGGGCTGCACTAAGATCCATCCGAGAGAGTTGTACTAAGATGCATTCGAGGGGGTTGTACTAAGATCTATCCGATGGGTAGGGAGGGGATGTTGTTATTGTACTAAGATCCATCCCGGAGTTTGTACTAAGATCTATCCCGGTGGGATTGTACTAAGATCCATCCCAGATGGGACGGATGGAGAGGGGGGAGGGGGTGTTACTATGATTTATCGGTGGGGGGGGGGAGGGAGTACCAAGATCCATCCAGGTGGACTGTATACAAAGATATTACAAAATAGTGGAAAATACGTTTATTTTGATCAATTCCTGATTCCATTTGAAGTCCAGCGTATCATTGAGTAAAAGTTGGTATTTGTCAAATAAATTTTCGACGATACTTTTCATAATATTTCTTGCTTCCATTTCATTATATATTATCGCACTATGCTTATACCACGTATTATGATTAAGTTAAATTTGAACTAATATATCAGTATGATACCCTAGCGAAATCTACGATCGTATTGCTTAGCTCATGCAAAACTGTGCTCCGACATCTACGACATTCTTACACACAGCGCCCTCACTCAGTGTTTCTAAAGTAATGTGCACGCTGTTTCCGCTTAACCATTCCCGAAATAAACTCCGTACGTACTGTGTATGTATAATGTGAGGGCAGTGATACGTACATTTTCGGTGGCCTTGACATGTTCGATTTTCTAACATGTGGAAAACCGAACATCGCTGATGTAAGGGCGCGAATCTTCCTTGTAATATGATAATACGTACATGCAATACAATAGAATTGTATGTCATATAAGTTGCACAATAGCGTATCATGTGGTGTCGTATTGTAATACAGCAACGACAATACGTAGTCTTGTTTTTTCAGTATGTCATATTATTCATTTTCATACATCGCAAGATCCTATTGATAACTCGTAAGCTTAATATGTACAATGCGTATTCACAACTGCCCGAGAATTGGTTTCCTACAAAACAAAAATATTGTAGAACGCTTGATAATGTCATGTTTGATGGATATTTTCAGTTATTTCCTCACATTTCGTATATGTGAGTATTTTTTGTATGTTTCATTGGTCACAAGTCGATTGAATGTAATGAAGCTACTTGAGTAATATTCCTATTTCTTTAATTCCTTCATCTACCGCATCCAATGCTCATTTCATCTGATACACTCCATAAAAAAAAAAAAGTAATCCAAATCACGAAGTTTCACGTAAAAATATTTGCAATTTCATATATAAACTTTTTCTATCATATCTTGCTTGCAGAAATGGTTAATTCTATTCTCTAAAATGGCACAGTCATGTCAATTATTTTTTCATTGTATAGCCAAATAACAAAACTGCTCAAAATCACTCTCAAAGCATTGACAAAATACAGCCTCCTAAAGTAAATCACGTAATTTACACTGTGAATTTAAAAGAAGTAGAATATTTAACATTATCTATGATATATAATCTCCTGACATACAAAAACGACAAACTCCCTAAAACGTTATTGTGCCAAAGATTTTGATATCAAAGTCTACTGTGCATAAACGATTGAAGTTACTTCGGAAGACGCTTGAGTGAAAACAGTTTAAGTACCGTTCCGAGCAATTAAATATACAAGTTGTAATACACCGTAACCCGTAAACGTTTGTCATTCTTAGGTTTTTTCCAAGACGAACTTTGAAATATGCTTTGAATTTGGGGTTCGAAGCCCCATCAATATAACATTAAGTGCACACAATGGATGTTCAATATTTTTGTGGAAATAATTCTTTAAATCTAGACGCTGATGGACGATGATGATAACATAATTCTACAATCGAGACATAATTATCTGCCAGGTACTATTGTGCTCCGTCAACCTATAAAGGGCCAAATAAAAACAATATATTTACATAAGAAAATGTAAAACTACTCATGACAACTAGTAATATCATGAATTTTTAAATTAAATTAAAAAGAAAAATGCTGAATATCGACGTTATTGTTGACAATAAGTCGTGAAAATGTTGTTATTTTTAATGTATCGTTTCATCAGTATATTCAGAAGTAAATGCCACCGAGCTGTCAACGTCACTTCCGGTTTTCAATTTTGCTTATTGATTGCCAGTTATCTGCGCTGTTATCAACAACACATGCAGGCTCTGGTGTTTGGTCCGGCGGATGTGTTATCGATAACATCTCATATTCCCGCGATCAATAGGCAAAATTGAGAACCGAAAGAAGGTGACGATACCAGCAGAGTGGCGCGCACTTCTAAGTGTATTTATGGGACGATAGCTGTCCTTTAATTGTTAAATAAAATATAATAATATATTTTGTCAGTCATGATATATTTGCATATTTCGACATATACAGATCAACAGTCAGCAAACAAAACTATTACTTGTGAGGACGGCATTATGGAATTGAATTGTACAACTGGATATATATTGTCAATTATTTCAGCATCTTTTGGACGTAGTGCAGGTTGTGATGTTTGTTACCCTGAGAGACATGGCGCAGTAAGTTGGGAGTTATGTATCGTATACTATATATCTTCCCATAAGATATTATATGTTTCATATTTTTCTTATTTTTGATTTCCGATGCTATTTCTATAAGTTTTCAAGCATAGAACAGTTTATATTCACTTTCAAATCCGCACCCCGCCTTTCAAATATGTACTGAAGATACCAATGCTTCAATTAAAAAGTTCCTTCCCCCTCCATAAATTGATCTAAGGAATCCCAATGTTTCGCCCAAAGAGTTTGTTTCCCCATAACATATTCTGGGGAAACCTAATGCTTCGCCTAAAGAGTTCCTTCCCTCATAAAATGATCTGGGCGGGGTGATAAACCAAATGCTTCGATTAAAGAGTTTCTCTCCACCAATAAAATCTTCTTTGGAAGATGTATAAGTTCCTTTAGTTGCCACCAAACTACGGAGTTTCTACCAAGTACGAAATACTTCGATGCAGTTGACTGTGTCCCAAATGGAATCTAATACCCTTTCATAGTTAGTTCGTACTTCTTAATATACGGAGTTTCTACCAATTAGGACACACTTCTATGCAATTAATCATGTCCCAAATGGAATCTTATACCCCTTCATAATTACTTCGTAGGCCTACATGTGAATATACTAGAAAGGTTAGGAAGAAACCTCGAAATAAAAAGTGCTAACTGAAGGATCTTACTTATTCCAAAAATTGTTTTTCGTGATTGCAATTAGTGTAATGTTGCTATGACGAATCAACGTTTCTTTTACAAAATTGTCCTTGTAAAAATAAATCTTCATGACGTGCTAAACATAATAGTGACAGGCCGGAAGATAAAATCATTGATATACTATGTTCATTGATATTGTTTGTTCAGAACGCCTGTGAAAATATGGACTGCCACGCGAAAACTTCGCTTAATATTGTTAAAGAAAGTTGCGACGAAAAAATCTGGTGTAAAGTGGAAGCCAGCAAAAATGCATTTACGGATCCGTGTAAAGGAACTTTTAAATATCTAGAAGTTAACTACACATGTAAGTTTCAACTTTGATTATTTATACTTGTGGTGAAAATTTTTGCTAGATTACAAAATAAATTCAAGATAACCATTTTAAGGTTAAAAATTAAGAGATCATCGCATTTTTTATTTCTGTCTGTTTTTCATGTTATTTGTGTGCATTTTAATATTGTCGTGATTCTTTCGGGCGTATGAACGACCTTGAAAATAATTACACCATATACAACTGTGATTATTTCATTGATACCTATTACCCCGATGTTAAAAATTTTCACTAAAAAAATGAAACTTAGGTCTACCTAAGCTACAGCACCAACTAAGAAATTTAAGATGTAATAAAGCTATTACTTCCTTTTATGGAAGCATGGGAAAAGTCAACATATGTATATATATCTTTTCACAATTTATTATTCATGTCAATAGGAAACTGTTTGGTGGATTTATTTGAATATAAAAACAAAAATAGTTATAATCTGCTGTAATTTCAGCTTGTCGATTTTAGAAAACTATGTGCGCTCATTAAACTACGACAGACAATATTTACAAAGAATATCTAAAAGTTTTATTTGTGCTGCAATGCTATAAAATCACTGTATCTACACATAGCTACATTTTACAATGCAAAAGAAAATTACACCAGAACAACAAGTTTTAGGAAGTTTCATGGGAGAAGATCACATACGTATCTTATCTTAATTGAAACAGTTTATTGCAAGGTATATTAACAAATGTACCCATGGTGAACTCAATCATACATTCAGAGCTAAATTTCTTTGACAACAAAATTAAAAAGGACCAAATAGATATCAAGACAATCATAAATATTGTTAATAATTTTCAACTAATCATTCGTTCTTAAAGTTATAAGGTAGCATATTCTCAGTTTTCCGTGCCATGGATTGTCAACTAATCAAGAAATTGGTTACCGCAAGCGAACTGCATAGTTCACTTGTAATGAGACACACTTGGTAAAGCTGGTTTTTCCTTAGTGAAACTTCAAGATTAACAATATGTGTAATATTGTTTTCATACAACATATTGACTCTAACGCAGACTCTTATGTCTGTATATATGTTGTAGTGATGTTTAGCCGTGCGTTATTACGAAGTTATGCAAATGAGTATATTTTCCTAAGTCATGTTCAGCTTTGCGTTATTGCGAAATTGAAAGAAAGCATGACACAAAAAATCAAAAATTGAGTTTATAAAAGTTTTGCATAGATCATTGATAACTGACTTGAATACAAAAGTTGATGGCATTTCTCGTGGCTTAAGCTTATTAAAGACAAGAATGGATAACATTGAAGACGTACAAAATGACTTGGAAACTGATAATACCGAAATAAAGAAGAAACTACATGATTTGGAACTTAGAAACGATTAACTTGAAGCACATCTCCGTCGGGAAAATCTTTTATTTTTTGGCTTTCCAGGCACCCCTAAAGAATTATGGGCCGAAACGGAAATAAAATTGAAATCGTTCATGGGGGAAAAACTTAGTCTCGATGCTGATGCAATCACCCTTTAAAGATGTCACCGACTAAAATTAAAAAGTAAACCCCAACGCATCATTGCCCAGTTTTTGAAATTCAAGGACAAGGAGCTTGTGCTGAGGAAAGCGATCAAAAAACTAAAAGGCACCGGAATTCGGGTAAGCGAAGACTTAACAAAGCACACTAGGTACCTGCAAAATAAACTGCTGCCCTATATGAAGGAAGCCCAACATGAAGACAAGAAGGCGACAATTCGCTTTGATAAATTGATTATCGAGGGTGAGGCATTTATCTGGGACAAAAATACCAACTCCATTAAAAAGAAAAAAAGATTGATGGTCAGGCCCTGGCCGTTCAAGAACTGGTACAAGCAAAGAGTTTTGTTGGACCAATTTATTTCCTGTAATCGACAGACAATCCACCGTTACCCAAGAGCATAAGACCCACATCATTAATTATGGGAGTAACATAGTTAGTATTAAAATACTTGTGTGGAATGTTGAAGGTATTCGCAAAAAACTTGAAAATCCCGATTTTAAGAGGTACTGCACAGCTTTTGATATGATTTGTTTCATGGCAACTTGGCTAGGAAGCAGTGACGAAATAAATATTGAGGGCTATACGGAATTTACAGCAGTAAGGAAACGCATTTCGCGGCCTAAGAGAAATTCTGGAGCGTTTCTGTGTTTTTGAAGAGTAGCTTAAAATTACAGCGAGTACAGAACTTAGGTGCTGATAATAATATATGGACACATCTTCCTTCTTTAGTAGACGACCTGCCGATATATTTGTGTGCAATGCACAACCCACCTGAGAATTCACCATTTTCTGATGTGACCTTTTTTTAAAGACTAGAAAAAGACATTGTTGTTCTAGATAGTTTGCGTAATGAATGCTCATTTATATTAGCTGGAGACTAATGCTAGAACTGCTCAATTGTCGGATTTTATTGAATTGGACGATAACAATGCTTTAGGAATTTCTGAACCTGGTATTCATTCATATCGATACTCTGTTGATACTGGTGTTAACTTGTATGGTAATTTGTTAATTGACTTATGCAAAAGTACTAACGTGCGGATTTGTAATGGTAGATTGCCCCCTGTAAGGGAAACCGGAGGGTATACTCACATTTCATCAACGGGGCAAAGTGTCGTTGATTACATTATAGCATCTCAGAAGTTTCTCGATAACAAAGTAATTACTAATCTTATAGTTGATGGCTGTAGATTCGCCACATTTACCACTAACTTTTGATATTGATTACGTAAATAGTGTTCACCATACCAATGTTAGTGGTGAACGATCACAGTTTATTGATTGTGTTCCTCTAATGAAAACAGTCTGGTACAAAGAAAGACAAAATGAATACTATGAAAAGTGGGAGAATAATGATACATTGGACACTATAGAGGAAATCATGGGCTATTTGGAAAATAACAATCCTGAAGTAGCGGTGACACAAATAAATGATTTACTAAAAAGGATCTATGGTGTGAGATGTATTAGGGGAAACGCAATTCTTCCGAAACCGCAAAATTGGTTTGATCAAGATTGTTCTTAATTTAAATCAAGGGTTAGGAAAGCGCTTAAAGAACATAAAATACAACGTAGCAATGAAAGTCGGGAACGTTTTTGTGATATAAAGAGAAGTTACAATAAATTCATTACATACAAGAAAACACAATTCATGGGAAATAAGACAAAGGAGCTTCTTACTTTTCCAAAACAAAAAGACAATAAGAAGTTTTGGGCTTTCTTTAAAGCTCCCACAAACAAGAATACAAATGATATTCCAGCTATTAAATGGTTTCAATACTTTACGTCTGTTTTTTAGTTTAACGATTCTACAGTATACCTTGATATTTCATATTCCTCATTGGAAGTTTCTGATGATATTTTGGATGTCAATATTACAGTTAATGAAGTTGAGAAAGCAATCAATTCACAAAAACAAGGCAAAGCTTGTGGTATCGATGGTGTTCAAATTGAAATCATCAAAAATTTACCTAAGGCGCTGAGGCGTGCTATACATGCATTGTTTGACAGAATTCTTTGTACTGGCAAATTTCCCAGTGCTTGGTAAGTTGGAATAATTAGTCCCATATTCAAGAAAGGGGATAAAGACTTACCAAGTAGTTATCGGCCTATGACACTATTGTGTGCTTTAGGCAAAGTATTTACAAAAGTTTTATGTAGTAGACTATGTGATTGGCTCTCGGATCATAATATCCTTTCTCTTGCTCAGGCAGGTTTTCGAGCAGGGTTCTCCACGATTGATAATTCCTTTGTACTTTACACTGTCATTTTTAAAGCATTGAGTAAACCACGCGGAAAACTTTACGCCACGTTTGTTGATTTTAAAGCTGTATTTTACAACATAAATCGCAGTATTTTATTCAAAAAACTTTATAATATGGGAATGAGGGGTAAATTCAATGAGATACTTATATCAATATATAGTAATATTGAGTCATGTGTGAAGACAAAGGACGGTCTTAACCCCAAATTTGATTGTGCGAGAGGTCTGAGACAAGATTGTAATCTATCCCCGTACTTATTTTTACTTTATATCAATGATATTGAAGAGCGATTGAAGTCCACAAACACCCGAGGAATTCCTATAAATAACAATAATATATGTTGTCTTCTTTATGCAGATGACCTCGTTATCTTTTCAGAAAATGTTTATTCCTTGCAAAGTTTACTGAATGTTTTCCAAGATTATTGTGAAGAGAATGATTTGACTGTAAACTCAGATAACACGAAGGTAATGGTTTTTAGAAAGGGTGGACACATTGCAAGAAGTGAACGTTTTTATTTCAAAGGGAAAATTATTGAGAATATAAATAATTATAATTACTTAGGACCACATTTTACGCCAAAAGGAGTATGGTCAGAATCCCCAAATCAACAGAGTTTAAAGTCTAAGGTTTCTTTATTCAATTTTAAGAAAATTTTGTCTAGAACTATTGATTTACCTGTAAGTAATATCCTTCAAGTTTTTGATCAAAAGATAATGCCTATTTTAACATACGGTTCTGAGTTATGGGGTATCAACCCCCATGAAAGTACAATAAGAGTTTAAAATTCGTTTCATAAATGTTTTAGGTTTACCACCAAATGCCATAAATATTATAGCTCTAGGAGAGCTGGGTCGCTTTTCCTTTAAAAGTCAAACAATACTAAAGCAAATAAGATATTGCTTAAGACTTTTTATTTTTGATAAAGACATGCATCAGACTCATTGTTCTGTAGAACAAAGAATATTGGAAAACAAAGGAGTGCTATCATGGGGACTGTGTGTTAAAAATATTTTGTATAGAACTGGGTTTGTTAATGTTTGGGAAGGGCAGGGAGAAAGGGTTACTACACATTTCTATGAAAATTTTAAGCAGCGAGTTTTTGATATAGATAGACAGAACTGGTTGAGTGATATTAAATCTATAAAAGTTCTTTGCGTTGTGATGCACAATTTAAAACAGAAAGCTATGCAGAGCCATACCTATTATTCAATAATGTTTTTAAGTTTAAAAAGTTGGTCTCCAAAATCAGATGTGCTTGCCTTGAAACTGAAGTCAACGAAGGCCATTATTGTAATATAACCTATGAAGAGAGGTTCTGTCAGGTTTGCAATTTGAAAGAAGTTGGAGATGATTATCATTTTTTCTTAATTTGCCCATCTCTTTCTGAAACCCGCTGTAAATTTATCCCAAAATATTTCTTTCAGACTGCAACTAGAACAAAATGTAATACTTTATTAGCAGCTAGTTCTAAATACTTATTTTTGCAGCTATCACACTTTATTTTACACGCAATGGAAGCAAGACGTTTGTTTCTTTCTCTTTGATTATTGTTTGTTGTAAGAGCCTCAATCATGTACCATTTAAATTATCGTTTATGTTTGTGTCAGAGGCCAGATGGCCTAGAGCACTGTAATAAATTGTATTGTATTGTATTAATAGCAAAAACATCAAAAATCCCGAAAACAAACCGTTTGAATGAAAAAAATCGAAACTATTTAAGTAATCGATGCTCCCGACAATGCAAGAATTGAAAACTGCTAAGCTACGTGTGACGTTACTCCCAGAACGATTTGGGAAAATACATATAATTATAGTGCTAATTCCAATAAGCAAAGTTTTCCCTTTGCGTGCTTCAGAAGACATTGATACTGATATATCAGGCCGTTTCTGATATAAATGAATGTTTTTTTTTATTTGTTTATATATAGATGTCAACGTTTGAAATAATCAAAACTTTGAAAGCCCGTTTCAATTCGCGACTCACAAATTTAATTTTGAAATAAATCAATGTACTAAGTCAATGGGTAGTTTAAACATTAAGTTTCGTATTAGAATTTACTATGTAAGGCTGCTGCCGAGCAGGGAAAATTTAGAACGTAATTTGGTATCAACCTATAATGTTCTATTGTAAGAACTTTTACATCGTGATAATTTTTTTGCTACATTTAAATTATATGACAATAATGTACAAACGATATATAATATTATCGTGTGAAGTGTCAAATGAAAAAAAATATTTAATGTCGTCATGTGCAAATTCATAAACTTACAAGGCTCAGTGTTAAGGCCTAACGTTAGACACGGGCTTTGTACACTTAGGCCAGATCTACGGCATTTTGAAAAGCGATGATATATTGTCATAGAACTTGAAGGTATGACTTATTTCAATAAATGTTTAAGAAAATAATAATAGCTTGTTAAGAAATGTATTGTTGAAAAATCTATATACTCCTAGTGTAAGTACGTCATGTTTCAAGGAACACACACGATAACACTAGGCCTATGTTGTTTGTATAATGTGAATGTGACTCAAGAATTTTCCTTTTTTAAGTGACGTCATAACAAGTTCATCAATTCTAACATGAGTTGATGAGAACGAATATTGTATTTGCTTTTTCCTCCAATTTCTGCTATTACAACCAACACAAATTGTATTATAACTCTCTATCACATCGTCCAAATAATAAAGTGAGAGTCATATGAAAACCCATGTCATGCTTTCTTTAAATATTAAGCACCAAACCGAGCTGTATTCCTTTTTCTTTCTTTTTGCATATCTGTTTACCTAAACTTAAAAGAAAGTTGTTTTCTAATCTATATTTTTTCCAGTGTAATACCATATATGCACTTTAAAACGTATGTATATTTCCATTTCTTGGCACAGGTATTCCAGTGCAGTGATACAACTCAGAGATTGGAATAATCACAAAGAGGAGCATTTATAGATTGTTGTACATAGGCAAGACACAGACTGTATAGTTTGGATTAAACCTTAAACCTTAGAAAAGCCAAACAAATACGCAGTTTTCGTCTGATTTGTCATCATTTGATGACATTAGCTTACTGAACAACTGAACAATGTGTTCTTATGTTCGTCTCTCCTAGCAGACATTCCAAAACAACTGATGGTAGTCGTTTGAACAATTGGAGTATTGGAGCACTTCTACACAACTGCATTTTTTGGATTAGCAGTATTTTGGAGATTCATTGATACAAAGACATTCAAGTATTGTGACTGTAAATAACATTATATTTGCTTTTAATGGCCAACTTGCTTTAAGATAATACGAATGCAATTGATCAATAATTTAAAGACCTAATGTTGTGTTTATGTAGCTTTACTATCTATGCTTTCTTTACCTAGTTACATATAATGTTATTTATCTCAAAGGACCGGTAATGCAGCCTTCGTCGAAAAAGGTGGGGTCCAACCATGCTTCTTAATGCCAACCTCCGTACCAAGTGTGTATGTGTGAGCGGGGTAGGGTCCAGAGACCGTGTTAAAGTTATTTCTAAAGAAAAGTGTTAGGTAGTCTGAATCCATCTATCAATATGGCTACAAAATTCTGCCTGACACAACGATCTTGATATGCAGTTAAACACCAACAACAACCTTACCCAGCTTACTCGCAGTCGCAGTCAATTGATCTGCATCTTTATCAAATAGGTCAAATCGGGCTGAGGTAGCAACTGGTATATGTCATCATTTTTAAGATATGCTTTAAAAAAACCCTCAACATCATGGGCATAATATTCTCGAAGGTTTCATTGGCGGCAGGTATAACAATGGCAGATGTAAACGACAGTGGACTTTCTTGTTCAAGCAAAATGTGCACACACTAACATATCTGATATCCACATGTATAGGTGAGCTCGGGATAATAAACATATACCATTGTTTCCCTTGTCTAAACAATCATTCAGAACTTACGGGTGATAGACTACCGGAAAGTGCATGTAGTAGTTTTACTTTTCCTGATAGTTTTCAATGAAGCAGGTTTATCTCAAAGAAGTTACCTGTAACCACATGTGAGATTCATTTTGTGTACATGCCCTGATTGAGGCATTTTCACAATTGCAATTATCGAACCACATATATTAGCAGGTGATAAAAACGTTTTCATATTTGATGCAATTCTTTAAATTATAGCCCTTAGAGTTTAGACAAGATCATCAATAGGGAGCACCAGGAGTTAGAAATAAGATTCGGCGATCAATCTTTTGTTATTATTATTATCAATATTATTATTATCATTATCATTGTTATCATTATTATTATTATTATCATTATTTTTATTATTATTATTATTATTATTATTATTATTATTATTATTATTATTATTATTATTATTATTATTATTATTATTATTATTATTATTATTATTATTATTATTATTATTATTATTATTATTATTATTATTATTATTATTATTATTATTATTATTATTATTATTATTATTATTATTATTATTATTATTATTATTATTATTCTTCTTCTTCTTCTTCTTCTTATTATTATTATTATTATTATTATTATTATTATTATTATCATTATTATTATTATTATTATTATTATTATTATTATTATTATTATTATTATTATTATTATTATTATTATTATTATTATTATTGTTATTATTATTATTATTATTATTATTATTATTATTATTATTATTATTATTATTATTATTATTATTATTATTATTATTATTATTATTATTATTTATTATTATTATTATTATTATTATTATTATTATTATTATTATTATTATTATTATTATTATTATTATTATTATTATTATTATCACTATTATTATTATCATTATTATTATTATTATTATTATTATTATTATTATTATTATTATTATTATTATTATTATTATTATTATTATTATTATTATTATTATTATTATTATTATTATCATTATTGTTATTATTTGTATTATTATTATTATTATTATTATTATTATTATTATTGTTATTATTATTATTATTATTGTTATTATTATTATTATTATTATTATTATCATTATTATTATTATTATTATTATTATTATTATTATTATTATTATTATTATTATTATTATTATTATTATTATTATTATTATTATTATTATTATTATTATTATCATTATTATTATTATTATTATCATTATTGTTATTATTATTATTATTACTACTACTCGGACTTTTACTGCCTTGTTATTCAATTCTCAGCTTTCTCCAAGTTCACCAACATTTATTCGTGTTTAATCTTTTAAAATATTCAGGAATAAAATTATTGGCCAATGGCCTTAGGTCTTGGAATTTCAGAACATCCACTTTCAGGGCCACATACTTCAATCATGCTGGACCTCAATCTTACATTACACCTCGCGTTTGTATTTTAGGGATTGGCCGTTCATTTTATGGATTGGCGACAACTAAAAGCCCTTAAAAACGTTCGGCATTCAAGTAATGTGTTTAGAATACCTAAATAAAGGAACTGGTTATACAAAATAAGGCACAAGTATGATAGCTGGATTAACCTGATGCATTTTTGAAGAATTTGAACTCCACAATGTAGGAATGCATTGCATCTTGAAATAAATACCACGGTAATGTATTTGCCTTAGTAATTTACATTATTTAGAGAGAGGCCATGCAACGTATTAGGCGGTGTAAATTATGAAAAAGATTTTTTCACCAACAAGTCTTGAAACGATAAATAATATCAATCTTGAATTTGGTCTTCACGGAGAGATGATGATTGTACTTGACAAAAGACGGTTGTTACCTACTAGTTTTCCGTCCCATTATTTCGAAAATCTATTCTAACGAATTTCACGATGCTGCTGCAGATGAAATTCTCAGGAGCTTACAGGTTGTGTAGGTAAAGTAGATATAATATTTATTTAATATTCTCATCATTCGAAGAATGGAAAACAAGCCCTTTTTGTATGATGCCGCGGTGAAGAGAGGCTTGGATATATGCCATCAGGTCCAAATGCCTTATGAATCCGCCACTTTTTACAAAACCTTTCTCATTCAACGTAGCCGTTGTTAGAATCCAATATCAAATAGTGGATTCTAACACTACAAATCATTGCCATCAAAGATTACAGAGGAGAAATATCATTCAGGATGCAAATATGTGATGTAAATCTATTTTTTAAACAGCTGATATGATTTTAGGGAGAAACTGACTAATCATATCATATTATGATGTTAGTCACACTTAAATAAAAATTCAAACGTATACTGTTTTGTTTAGTACTGTAAAGAAGTTGGACTTTTACAAAATGACAAATAGAACTCCTAAATATATATCTTATAAAAAACCTAAGGAAGGGAAGAGTAGGTGGATGGATATTAATAAACACAGGTGGGTAATAGTAAGCTATGTTGGTGATGGGAGGTGAACGGGCACAGTAGATGAATGCAGTGGCGTGACTAGAAACTATGGGTGTGTGTGGTGGATAGGGTTGTGTGGTGGAGGGGGGAGGGGGGGAGAGACTTCAAAGACCTTTTTCCGACTGACTGGAAACATCAAATGGTAGTTTTCTTATGATAATTCAGTACCATGATTCTAAAGTTTTGGAGAAAGGCGAGGATCTAAATATCCGTCAAGAAGTAAAATTTTCCGACAAAACTCCCACTGAGGCTTGGGGAGGAACGGGGGGAAGGGGCAGGGAGGGGGTAGTTACGCCACTGGGTGAATGGAGGATGTTATGTGAATAGACGACAGTAGGTAAATGCGGAAAGCTAGGTGAATGGGATATGAGGGTTGATGGAGGACCATAGATGGATGGGGTAAAATAGATGGGTTGTAGAGTGAATGGCTTTCATTAGTACTGTCGATAGGGCATCTGGTGGTGATGTGAGTTTGATGCAAGTATATTATTATGTAGAAGATAATTGAACATTATGGGTGGAGATACGGAGTGATTGGTGATAGATCGAATATCAAGTGGAACAAAATTAAAACTATAGTGGGAAATGGGGAAACATGTGGAGACATGTTATCAATGGCGAGCAGCTTTGCATCTTTTTTCGATTTCTTGTTTCAATGTAATTTGGTGGAAAATTATTTTATTTACCAAAGAAGATAATGTCATTTTATCAAATTTGCTTTAATTTTCGAGAATACGCATACGCGTAATATGGTATACTAATAATTTGTGTTAAATGATCGTTAGACTGCAGCTTTGGACGTATCCTGTGCTATAAATACCAATCAATAACTGTAACCTACCAAAGCTCTATCATATATTAGTTTACATTTCTTCAAATTGATGAATTACGTTTTTCGTGGTTGAAAAAATACAAAAGCCGCTATTATTAGAAAAAAGTATTTGGTTTGGTATACATAGGCAACGGTGATATTATATTTCTACTTTATTTGTTCAAATTGTTCATTTTGAAGCCGTTTTCTTAAACCCCGCTTTAAATTTAACGATAACATTTACAGGATTATCAGTTTTGAGAATTTTAAAATAACTAATTGAAAGTCTATTGACATATCGTTTCGTCTGTAAGCTTTTTTTACTTTTTATTACCTTTTCAGATGTTATATTGTGTTTATACATACTCAAGCATTACGTCATTTATCATGTTACATCTTTATTAACTTTCTCATTTGATTTTAAAGCTTGAATATAGCTATCATATAACAACATATTTACTTTGAATCATTTTTCGGATGGAGCAAATTTGTATGTTTTCCGCAGGAGTTGGGATTAATCTATGATTGCTTTTATTCGTTTTATTGAACCATCCTGTTGTATTAATATTTATTCAACTTAAGGTGAAATGAAAGAATTGCAATCAGCAAGTTATGTATTATACAATCAGTCTAGGTGTTATGTAGCAACATTTGGTTTTGTGAAAGTTTTTGCTACATGCATCAAACAATATTTTATGCAATAAATAATATTTCTAGGGTTGGATCCCTTTTAGGTAATGTCTGGTTCAGCCGCCATTTCGAATTTTAAAATGGCCGCCATTTTATATGGTAATTTTGTATGCAGACTATTTAAAAGCAGCCCCACTGTTGAAATTCTTGCACTAGCTAGTTGGATATCATTTACATCTCACAGAATAAAATTCGGATCAATCCAGCATGTCAAAAGCAAACCTTCTTAACTGTCGTTTTTAATATAGTAATGGCTTCCATTAATATACCATTTAAAATGATATTTTCATACATCTACTTATAGATTAGAGAACATTTCTGTTTTTATTTTAAGTTATTGCCTGTTATTGTGGGGTACATTTTCACCTAAGTCGGTAAGATAGCAGATTTAGGATAAACTCTGGGATTTACTTTCTTGATAAACCAAATGGCAGTTATCTTGAAATCAAAAACAAACAAAATTTCACATTTTTAGCATATTTTCTTAGATCACAGAAAATGAATAATTATACAGTTTTTACTTGTAATGTAATTTATTTTGTTGTATGTTTACTGATTATCAGTTGCTTACACCTGTACAGTATAAACACCATCAAAACATATGTGTGTGTGTGCCTATGTGGAGGTGTGGGGGTTAATTAAAAAAATGGTGTAAAAACCTAAATCAAACCATATTTTAAAAGACTCCTATGATAGGTTTCAATGATTCTTTCGATTTTTAGATTTGAAAATGGCAGCCATTGTGCATTTTTGCTTGATTATACCTCTGCACACACAACGTATACTATCAATCATTCTGTAACTTTCAAGTAATTGTTCAAACTCTTGTGAGGGAATGGGTTTAATGCTATGCCCAGATAGGACAAAATATTTTTAATTCATGCTAGTTATTCATGCCACTGTACATAAATTAACTTAAATTAATCCTCCTTGGGACATGTTTGAGTTGTTTTTCCTCAGCTTACTCCATCACCCTCAGCTCAGCAGGTGGAATCTTGCTTTTTGTTACAATTTGTTTGGCATACTGTTGTTTTCCAAACTGAGGAAGTTCTCATGGCTTTTGGCGTGTCAGCGTATAATTCTAAGAGCATATTGTAACGCTAAATGCAAGCTGTTTTCTTGTAAAGCTCCTTGTCTAAGATTTTACTTGTCCAGCGGATGGAGGCACATTACCAGAGGCATCCATTGTAGAAGGTTTTGATCATCTTATGTCACTTTCACTTGTGTATTTCTATGATTCGTGTATTACTATGATTTCCTATTTCCATGAAGATGTACTCAAGTTGTATGAAAGCTTCTATCACCTCCCCATAACCCTTATATAATATATTTCTTAACTCCATTATCCTTGTAGATGAGATCCGTCCAGATATAATAAGGCATCAACATGCTCAAGTTGATCACCATCACTTGACATTTGATTCAATTATAGTCAATTCAAAAGACATGCTGGATCCCTCCTTTTCGGTGAATTTATTTTCTTCATTTAAAGTGCTCTTGAATGCAAAAACAGTACAACCCCACTTGTAACAGTTGGACCTTCTCCTGTCTTGTCCTTCCTCTGAGTATGTCTGTAACTCATAGCTAATCAGTCAATCCGTTTTTCCTTGACGGTTTCTCATGTTGTTGAGATAGCAGTACTCTGATGATCCTTTCCTGTACTCAAGAGTATGCACCTTCGTGTGTGTTATTTAGGATGACACTATTATATGGAATATGATCATGCAATATGATTATAGACCTTCTCTATCAGATTGATGACTATCGATGGGACTTTGACAATCGTCAAATCGGGTGGATGGAGTCTCTTCTACCTACATGTAGGATATCAGTTGTCACAATTTTTATTATGACTATTTTCCGGCAATTTGACAATCAACTCCCTGGCCTAGGCACTAGGGATATTATTATTGTTCCAGATGCTCTTTTAGAGGTCATATGTGGACTGCCTTTGTGATTGTGTTGGGGCTAGTTTTGAAAATCTTCTTATCTTTTCATGGATTTGAAGACATTCCTGACTTTGGCTAGCGTAAAAAGCTGACAAAGTGGACTACGGAAGATTTAACACTGTACGGAAACTTTGACTGCAGGATGCTGCAAAGTGTGATATTTTCTTATTGCGTCCCTCCTAAATGGTATTTCTAAATTTAATCTGGACCTTGTTAGGGTCATTTTGGCAAATCAGTGCTCTGTAGTTTTGGTCATCACATAACTATGATGACAAAAAAAATCTTGGTCAAATCAGCCAATGAAAGTCGTTGATCACATAACGGTGGTTTACTCCCTACTTTCTTGAATTGTAAGTCTGAGGGTGAAATGTAACATATTCAGATTAAATACAAGGTGATGGCTTAAAGATTACTTTCTGAGCAATATAAACAATTGTTGCATTTGCCCAAAGTGAAACCGGCGTAGATGGCAGGATACATCATGTACCATCTTCTTAAAATGGAAGTAGCTGTTACAGTTAACGACATTTACTTCTGACTTTCTTAACAGTTAGGGGTACAGCGCATCACCATATTTTCATATGTCAGAAGCATACAGTTTTTGTAGTTAATTCTTTGTTGTGGATTTAATATCATTTTTAGCAGGCAGGATGGGTTGCAAGATGTAGATGCAGCATGATGTCCAGTTTCACTCTCACCAACGTCTGCACAATGCTAGAGAAGCTAGACAACGCCTGCAAATGATCAGACTAAGAACATGTAGACAGTGCCCGAGTCGTGTATAGCAAGTGCTCCAAATTTGAGGAGAGGGGTATCCAAATCTGATGTTTGATGCCAATGTTGAAAATCTGGGATTACAAGAGATCTTGATGATGCAATATCTAAAATGAGGTTGCGAACCTTTGCATTCCCTGACAAGTGCGGAAGAGAGGTTGATTTAGCCGGAATACCTATAAATGATAACAATATCTGTTTTTGGTAATATCATTTAAAATAAAGAAAATGCAAGTCTGTTGGCCTATTTTTTGTATAGTTTATCATTACCTTTGATCAGATGTTTGTACACTCTTAGTCATTCAATAGTTAACTGAGACTCTGTATTCTATTGTGTACTATTTTTATATCTTTTTGTTTTATTTTCTCGGTGTAAAAACCATTAGATATGTCAGAAAATTAATAAAATAAAATCCGGTAAGAGTAATTATAGTCAGTCCGGCTCGTACCCTCGATCAGGAGAATAGTTTTTGTTTTCCTATTCAGGGGATCTTTTACAGAAGTATCCCACAATGCATCTGTCCAAATTCAAAGTTTGTATAGGAATAACATAGGAATCGGACACATTGCGAGCGCGGGGAACTCAACCACTGCAAAGGGTTCTAATTTTTATTTTACGATTTGAAATAGGTATATGAATTATCTTTTCAACATGCGCTTTTAAAATTTACAGTGCGGTTTTCGAGAAATTTGAAGAAAAGTGGTGACATAGGCGGTCGCGTTTTAACAGGATTTTCTGAAAAAAGAACATTTTAAAGTTTTCTGTCGGAATTAGTTTTCACTAAAATGGTAACGTTGTCAAAAATAGTTCCAGAACAAAACTTTAAAATGTTTTGGTCTGCATACTAAATTGCCGCACAGGTATACCCTTTATACACTGTATAACCTTTATGTTTACCATGGTCCATGGATACTTTAAGTTCATCTCAATCTTCTGTCTTAGAATTATAATTTCATTCTTCTTCAAGTACGGTATACAACTTATTTTTTTGCTTTTAAAACGCAATGCAAAAAGTCACAAACACCCTTTGGACGTGCTTACATTGATAAACTGCGTCTGTTATACTTACATCGATAACCTGTGTCTGTTATGCTTTGCGAAACAAAGCAAAACCGGAAACCGTATCATTAAGATAATGTCTGGAGACTTGTATATATGGTAACAGGAAGAGCCATTTTTGTTTTTTTATTTGCTTTATCAGTTTTTCAATATGGAATTAAGTTTAAACCATTAATTTTGAGATTGATAAACCCCAAATACAAAATCTTACTCCCAAACGAGATTCTTGTGAAATCACATTATACGTTGTCGGTATTTGTTTAAAGGAGCATACTGAAAGTCAATCAAAATAGTGTTTACGAGAGTGAATTATTGTAGTCATTTGATAACAAGACTTCATGCAGTATATAAAGTAATATTATACATCCTTATTTATTTTCTCGAAACTGAAATAAAGCTGTTTGTAGCTAAACTCTAGCGAATCCATAGTTTAATTGCTTATATAAATGATTCAGATGGTGCAATATCGTATTTAAACTATAGCAACTGAGATTTTATGTTGTTCGCTTAATTTCTTTATGGTGTTTTACATATTCTTATCAAATATATAATGCTACTGTTTGCATAACTTTCTGAGAAAAATAATCTTATAATTGACCAAAATTATACATATTTGTGACGTTTCAGCGGGAAGACAGTATGTAATTCTTCTTTCCTTAATTTCAGTTTATCAGGTTATCTCCTCTTCCTAGATTTTGATTGAGGGTAAGAATTGATATAAGATAATACACATGAATGCCTGCTTTTTTCATCCCTTTCTCTAACCAAAAAAAAACCCGCATATAAACGTATATTACGTTGAACATGCTCCATGCGTTATTTAAATCTTTTGTTTTAAAGAGTATAATTTTCTTAGCAACAGAACTATTGCAACATTTTGAAACAAACAAAAAAGGTATACAACTGTTTCAAGTGTAGAGCTGTAGAGTATAATTCTAATTCTAATTGTCGCTGTGAACATACTATGACAAATATTTACCGAAAAGGGGATCCGTATCTCCAGGAGACCTACTTTGGATGCGACTATACTTAAAAAGATAACTTGTGCCTGCTATACTTCAAGAAACAGACATAACACAAAATAAAATGTTTGAATTTTATCCTTTTTTGAAGATATGTTTAAAAATTGTGACGAATGTTACTGTACTTGCAATCAATATAGGAAATGATGCTTATACGTGTACATAGACCTTTAGATAATGAAAAAATTAATTCCACGGAGAAAACAGGGAGTTATTGTATCAGAATATTATTTTTTTGTCGTTTAAAAACAGATTGTTAGAAAAACACACAGACAGCAATTTTGATCAAAGCGATTTTTTTTGAATAGGATTAAGCAGAATCTATTGACGTTACTTGATTTACAATCTCTTCGATTCAGCGGTGCCAATGATACAATAGAAACACAAACTAAATACGAAAGATAAAGATTCAAACCGCTGGTCTGAACCAGCAGTCATGGATTTGTTGTCAATTTGAAAGGAACCCTCAGTAAATATATAAAGCTGAAACAATGAAGACGCTGCTATTCTGTTTTTTCACTTGTAACCCATTTATTGGTAAGGAAATTTTGTTTCCCTTTGGCAATATATATTAACCTTAATCACATTTATTTCAGCAGCAGGAAGAGAGTAACACCCAAGATACTTGTACATAGATTTGATTTAAAATGCCGACTAATCATTGTTGTTATTTAGTCATTCAAACAGTATTGATTTTTCCTTCATTTTTTTTAAATATGAGTTTAGGTAAAATATTTTTGGGTGAAGGGAAAGGATGTATATATATATATATATATATATATATATATATATATATATATATATATATATATATATATATATATATATATATATATATATATATATATATATATATATATATATATATATATATATATATATATATATATATATATATATATATATATATATATATATATATATATATATATATATATATATATATATATATATATATATATATATATATATATACATGTATATATATATATGTATATAAATATATGTATATATATACATATAAATATATGTATATATATATATATATATATATATATATATATATATATATATATATATATATATATAAATATATATATATATATATATATATATATATATATATATATATATATATATATATATATATATATATATATATATATATATATATATATATATATATATATATATATATATATATATATATATATATATATATATATATATATATATATATATATACATATATATATATATATATATATATATATATATATATATATATATATATATATATATATATATATATATATATATATATATATATATATATATATATATATATATATATATATATATATATATATATATATATATATATGTATACATAAATATATGTATATATGTATATATATATATATATATATATATATATATATATATATATTTCCTTAAAGAAAAGGGAAGTTTGTATCACTTAACCTCATATTAAGTCTATGACTTAACCTCTCATTTATTAAGTAAGTAAAAGGATACTATTATCTCTGCGCATGTGCCTTTTCTAAAATGAAGAGTCCTAACAAATATTACATGCAACATAGCCCGGTATATCTGAGTGACGTGAAATTGCGGTCAGTTGTAATCCTATTGTAGGTTATTTTCTTATATCATGGAATAGTTGTTTGCCGACGTTGTATGTATAGTTTATAAAAAGTGAATCTAATTTTCTTTAGAATTTTAGATTTGAAAATGAAATATGAAAAATACAGATAAACAAAATTACAGTTACTTAGTTTTCTTTTGAAGAAGAAAGTGCCAAATCACAAACCCGTTATGAAATCACGAAAATATTCCCGTTCTCGATGCCTATTCATTCCAAACATAACATACATAAAACATATAGAACATCAATGTATATCGGCTAATTCCAACTGCCGTCAAACCGAAATATAGTTCAAATTTCTAGTTGTGCGTTGCCATAACGGTTTTATTCTTAAGAAAATGGAAAACACTATGGTTTTTATTTTTGGCTACGAATCTACATAAAATATCAACGATTATTATGTCATAGAAAGATTAAAAAGCTCTCACAGTTCTCCGCTTGCATTAAGGTGTAGCACATTAAATACAGCGATTTCCTTTAATGGAGATATATAATTTAGTAATAATGTTTTAAACCTTCAGATTTATCCATATTTCTAGCGTAACTTTTCGTAACTTTTTCAGGCATAACTCTAGACAATTGATATTTTTTCACGTTTCAAGAGCAGATTCTCGAAAAGAGTCACGCATTTTAAATGACAATATATCCTCACTCTCTCTCCCTCCCTCTCTCTCTCTCTCTTACTCTCCCACCCTCTCTCTCTCCCCCTCTCTCTCTTTTATTTTGCCCAGTTGTTTAAGCTTTTGACATATTTAACTCGATGCCTTCCTCTGCTTCTTTTGCTCTATAATTTCCCACATACTGCAAGCTGTTCCAACACACCCTCCCGATAAACATGCCAGAAAAATTCCATGTCTCCTTCTGATGGCATTGAGTAGGAACCTGTCTATTCTTGAAGCTATATGATCATTGTTTTCCTTTCTGTCCAAGATATTTTCAACATTCTCTAATGAACCACATTTCCGTAGCTTCTAATCTTTTCTTGATGCCACTAGTAATTGTCCTGCATTCACAGCAATAGAGAAGAGTAGACCATATATATGCCTTCAAGACACGGATTTTTGTGTCCATTTCCGTTTCTTCAGAATTGGATTCATTTTTGTAAACATGTCTTTGGCAATTGCAATGCACTTTTTAATTTTGTTAATGCACCGACTATCTAAAGTGCGTTTTGAAAAACGTTGTTTAAAGAGGTTAAGATTAATCCTAAGTCATTTCATTCATATGTTCGCTCAAAGCAAAAAACCAAGGAGGTTCTTGGTCCCCTTCAGGGTAATGACGGTGTTACTATCAATAGTGGTAAATATATGGCTGCGCTTTTGAATGACTACTTTGTGTCTATTTTACTAAGGAGATCCTTTCTGATGATGCTGTGGATTATCTTAGTTTGCACTCTCGAGTATTCATTAAGAATGTTGATTTTTCAGTTGATGTTGTGTTTAAGAAGTTGAAGGGTTTGAATTCAAATAAAACCCAGTCCAGGTGGTATACATCCTGCTGTCTTATGTGAGTGTTCTAATGTTCTTTCTGTTCTCCTGAATATTATCTTTTCAAAGTGCTTTGATGTTGGTGTTGTTCCTAGTGATTGGATAATTAAAAATGTTACTCCTATTTAAAAAAAAGGGTGACCACAGTTTGCCGTGTAACTATATGCCAGTGAGTCTTACTAGTTGTGTGTGCAAGGTCATGGAGTCCATTGTTAAGGATGTTGTACTAGATCATTTACTGGTCAATGATTTGTTGAATTTGTCCCAGCATGGGTTCTTACCTAAGATGTCTTGTGTTTCCAACTTATTGGAGTTTCTTGATCATGTTACTAAACAAGTTGTTTCTGGTCATAATGTGGATGTTATCTAATTAGTTTTCCAAAAAGCATTTGATAAGGTTCCATTAGGCAGGCTCATGAGGAAAACAAGAGCACTTGGTGTGGAGGGGAAGTGTGCCAGTTGGATATATTCTTAATTAGTTGACAGGTCACAAAGAGCTGTTGTTAATGGTGAAGTATCTCCATGGAAGAAGGTTACAAGTGGTCTTCCTCAGGGTTCTGTATTGGGTCCGCTTCTTTTCTTAATCTTCGTTAATGATATTGATGTTTCCCTTGGCTCCAGGAATTGTAAATGAGCTGATGACACTAAGCTGTACAGGATTGTTGATGATGCTAGGGATTCTTCACTTTTGCATACTGATCTGAATAAGTTAGTTTCTTGGTCCCAAACATGGCAGATGTTATTCAATGTTGATGAATGCAAAGTTACTCATTTTGGTCAGAACAATTTGGTTTTTGATTACTGCATGAATGGTTCAAATCTTGGTTGTGTTGATCAAGAAACAGATCTAGGTGTTGTCATTACTAGCAATCTGAAGCCTTCTAAATAGTGTGTTTAGCAGCTGCAAGGGCAAATAGGATGCTTGGTTTGATTAGAAGAATTTTGGGTTTCTTGGTAGAGAGGTTGTTCTTAATTTTTATTAGCACTTAGTCAGGCCTCACCTTGAGTATGCTATTCAGGCTTGGAGTCCCTTTTATAAGAACGATACGTTCATTTTGGAGCAGGTTCAGCAAAAAGCCACTAGACTTATTCGTGAAGTAAGGAATCTCTCTTATGAATCTAGGTTGCGAATTCTTGGTTTGACCACGTTTGAGTTGAGAAGAGTACGTGGCGATATGATTCAGGTTTTTAAGT
>JAIGNY010003914.1:167500-202500 GCA_020152595.1 Chiridota heheva | reverse complement strand
TTTCCCCTCTTCGAGGGAAAATACTTTTCTCCATAAGAGGATAATCTACCGAACTGAAGGTTGTCACCCTCATTATCTAGTTTCTTAACAATTGCTCAAGCTTTATAAAGAAAAAAATTTGAAGCCTTTACCATTTGAATTATTTTCCTTTAAACTTTCTTCAGGTGGTAAATTGTAATTACCCATATTATAGAATATGTTTTAGTATCTTCCTGACATGTCAAAATGTTTTTAAGCAACAATATTTCAAGAAAAATATGATAGAATGCATTAGGTTTTGAGGAATCTGAGGTTGTGACGTCACAGCTAGTCTGATAAAAATTGAGGGGAAGCCAATATAACTCAAGACCCATAAACCAAAATAAAACATATGAAACAAAATCTCTGGGTCAAGTTCCAATTTTCCAAAGATAACATTATCAAGCCTATCTGTATTTGAGAAAAAAAGTGTTGAATGTTGGGTCTTTGTAATTGGAATAAGCTATTGTTAATTTTCAAGTTTACTTATGGCTGATCAAAATCAACGAGAACATTTTGTAAGGCTTTTAAACCGTCAAAATTTTATTTTAACGAAATTTTGATGTTGCTTTTTGTATGGTTTATTAGATTATAAAGCCATTTAACATGTGTTGTTCAGTCCAGAAGCGTGCCTATTAAAAGGAACATTTATAACATACGAGAATATTAAAGTCATGCAGCCATATTGTTTAAATGTTGCGATAAAATGTCATAGTTTCTAATTTATGTACTTGAAATATTAAAAATCATTGTGTTGAAAATCACTTGAATTTTCAAAATGGCCGTTTCGCGCATAAAAGCCTAGCTCTATTGTCTATTTTATCTAATATTTCGAAAACGGCGTGGTGAACATATCAAATGGGAGTGGAAAAGTTGTAGCCATGACAGTAAAGAAGGTATTTTTAACAGTTTTAAATTTCCCCTAGCAAAGATATTTTTCCCAGACGTATTTCAAATTTGAAAAATGTAACATTGCACAAGGCCTTACCGTTAAGATAGCAAAGATAGCAAATAATCATGGAAAATATCACAAAATGGCGGCTTTCATGTAGCAAAATGCTCCCATTAATAGGAACATTTATGTTCCCTTTAAAAGGCATGCTACCGGACTGTTGTATGTGTTGCCCAAAATGATTCTCTCAGTCCTTTATCTTGTGCATGTTTCTTTTAGGTTTCTTTTCAATAAGGGGCACAATACACGACCTGTCTGTCTTCCCCTGCCTACTCTTCCCCCATCCACTCGTCCCAGCCCACCCACTCTTCCTTGCATTCTCTTCCCCAGAAAATTGCATTACAAGGATATATTGTAAGTTAATTTAAGTTGAAATAATAAAAACAATGTTATGCTCTTTTGAATGTTCTATAACATTAAAAAAGACAAAGTTTGGCTTCTTCTTTATTTAATATGATAATAAGTTTTAATGCTAAGTTATGTGAATACATTTCAAACTGTACAAAACATTTTAGTATATGTTTATATGTTTTGTAAATCATTAATAATTCTGTCAATATAAACTTACATTGAGAGGCCATTTTGTTCATACGCCCTCAAAAAAAGATGTCATACTCCCGGTGCAAATTAGAATATTAATGTATTTCTTTATATTCTATTTCAAACTTTCTAACTTCTAAGAAATCAGATATCCTTTGCATGGGTCTATAGATTTGTATTTGTATATTATATTAATGGTTCAAGCCCTTAGAACTTCATGTTAAAGCATTTTGGAAAGACAATTTCAAAAATAATTCTAGGAAAATACATTATGTGTGCTAGCACATCTACAGCAGGATAAATTATGTCATAATTGACATAAATTCAACACACAAAGTTAGACAATCCCTTTCTCTGTCGCTAGCTTTTCTTCAATGCTTTGACAGCCTCGTAGGTTGCTGCTCTTACTCGTAAATAGCGTTCGTCGTTACCTATTGCAGATATCATGTAACGCCCGATAAATCCAAAACCAAGTTTCCTTTCTGGATCTGCCTGCCCCATTTGCCCTCCTGAACCGGGATGACCATAAGCATTCTTGCCTCCCTGCAAAAATCGAAGAATACGATAATTGATTTAAGTTGGTATAGTTTATCATTTGATCTTATCTTTAAAGATGACATGATCATGAAATCAAATAATAAAGCGCACTCTCTTGTAAAAGTACATATTTTGCCAAATATTAAAGATCTATAGACAGGTACATAAAGCAACAAATTGAAACCATAAACCATGAAAATAGCAAAAGCGTTGTATCAAAATCTGTTGACATGCCGAAAAGTTTCTTTTTAGGCCTACCAACACCCGACACCTGAGTTAATCCTTGAAAACTCAGGTATGGCAATTACCAAACCAATCGGTTTTTGGTTTCCTGTTCAGTGTATTGTTCTTTCCGCTCCAACAATGATTATTTATCTGCCATTCCTATGTACACTACAGTCAAGTTGCCCA
Organism: Chiridota heheva; assembly: GCA_020152595.1. Taxonomy (NCBI): domain Eukaryota; kingdom Metazoa; phylum Echinodermata; class Holothuroidea; order Apodida; family Chiridotidae; genus Chiridota; species Chiridota heheva. The sequence continues at coordinate 200,042 of JAIGNY010003914.1, read as the reverse complement.
AGGTTATTTGTGTGTGTAAGAATACAGAAGCCAGTGCTGAGTAATCAGGACACTTTTGTGATTGGAAACACTCATCCGTGCTAAGTGTCTTAGTGGGAGAACTTTTTTGCAAACTGGTGATAAAAATAGTTGGGTATATATGCCAGAGGTGATGTGTGCATTAACTGTGAATGATTGACGGACCATTTCTCCTAAGAAAAGATATTGCTTCATGCAAGGTCAGATATCGTGTGAACGTTGAGATCAGAAATACAATACAACGTTTCTGATTGGTCGAAATGTTGACACAATCACTGACCATGCACCAATTAATTACAACCACAGATGACGTTGCTAGTAAGATCAAATTCATTGGTGAAGGTCACGCAATTATCAACAAGATTCCTTCTCTCTAATTTAATATTGTAATAGTACATTTTTGAATCTTTGATTATGTAGCATCACTTATGCATTTTCAATAGTCAAGCAGTTTTGGACCCTACCATCTACAACTGCCGTTAAAACAAGATTGATTAACACAAGGATGTACAAACACATAGTACAAACAACAATGGACTAAACTGTCCATTGTTGTTTGTTGGTCAATACAGAATCTGAATAATCATTTCTGTCTGTGTGCATTGTGCTGCAATTCCAAATAAACAGGAGGGGGACACTTCCATATGCGAGGTATGTGCGCATGAGCAGTTGCTTTTTTTCAGAATTTTCGTAGTGTAGGTATCAAAAATCTAATATCTCATACAGCTGGTCTAAAAAAAATTGCATATTTTTATACTGCAGGTATCAAAATTTTACCTATTTTCGTACTGTAATGTAGGTATCAAAAATCACTTATTTTCATACTGCAGTTATCAAAATCATAAACTGTCATACTGCAGTTACCAACAAAATATCATACTGCAGGTACAACAAAAAAACTCTCATACTGCAGTTCAATTTTGAAATTATGGGCGACACATTTGTATACACTTTAGTTTGGAAGTGCCTCACCCCCCCTCCTTCTCCCTAGGTTATACATGCATAATATGGTCAAAGATCAGTCTATGTTTCCACACCAAATTCTATACCTACAGGTCATTTAAGGTCATCTCACCTGCTCCCACTGCTCCAGAGCCATTCCCCACTTCCACACTATCATGGCTGGGTAGATGACAAAGTCCTCCGTAGGTTCCTTTTTGTGGTTTTCATAATTCTCTAGAAACTTTTTTGAAAGAATTGTCTTATTATTCTCCAAAGAAGTTCCTCCATTGGCAAGAATTCCAAACAGTTTTGCCAAGCCTTCCGCAGTAGCAAAGCCATTGGCAGCAGGCATCTCGATTTTCCGAATGTCAGCGTCACAAAACTTACCAAACTGCAAATTAAGCAGAGACCAGGAGTTCTAACATGCAGAAAATAGGCAGGAATAGGCGATGCAAGGGGGAGGGGACAGACTTTTCCTAATATTTCTTTACTTATATCATTTGTATGTTGACTTTCAATCAAATTTTGTTTTTGCTTTGCTCCTATACTGCCCACCTCACCCCCTCCCACACACACACTTTCAATGGGCTATCTTGTTCATGATGCGGATTGTAAGTGGGTGTTAAAGGCTTGATTTATTCAAATTTTCTTTTGAGACTTTTGCTTGTTTATAGTAATGATAATATTTCGGTCTTGTGTAACATTTTTCTACCATCACAATAAAAGCACTATACATTTTACACAATGGTCTCATTGGAACTATATTAAACCATGCAGATCTCTAGCTTTGCTGTTTCCCAGAGACGGCCCGCCCTGCCCATCCATAGACCCGCTCTCCACCCTGCTCCCTGGGGGTCTGCCTTCCCACCTTTTGGTCCGCCCTGCCCCTCATGAGAACACTGAAATGTAATTTTCATTTTTGCTTTTATACTTTCATTTTTTGCTTTTTTTAGATTTCATTTTTTTAAGGTAATAATCTTAATTAGCCTCATAAATGAAATATTTGACATAGATACAGAACACAGAGTGATAGACTGGTCCTTATCAGTCAGAATAGCTTTATTGTGAGGTATGATTATAGCTAAAATCCCAGAGCTTCTTCACCAGGGGATTGAGCCTTAAGGGTGCCCCTGGACTCCACGCCAAAAACGCAGCGCTTTGCGTATGCATTAATGTGCCCCTTAAAAAGTCTAGCACCCAGCCCCTTTTTAAATCAATCTAGAGGTCTTTACCCTACTCCAATCTCTTGTGCAGAGCCACAAACGAGAAGGTAACGGGTCCCACATGATAGGGCTTTGGTATGACCTCGGTAAAAAGTGGGGGTAAAAATGAAGGGGGTCCAATTTGCATTTACTTTTAGCAGCCTGACAATCATGGCAGATGCATTTTACCAAAATGGTTAACATTACCATGACCTACATAACATTATACAAGCAAACTTTAAGCAATAATACAGATTTGATCTTAAAATAAGCCTCTAAGAACATTTTTTTTTGAAACTAGGGAGAAGTACTCAGCTACCCCCTCATATACCCCTCCCCATGGCCACACCAATGATTGCTTCTTTATTTGAATAATGAACTGGAGCAGCAAAAGCTGGGAATCTTAATTATGTAAAATCAGGATTAGTGCAGGGGTCATGCAGGTTAATCTTATATGAAAGAGGACTTGAAAAACATATAGTAGACTAAATCCAGTCATTTCTGTACAAATATTATGGAAATTAAAAACATTAATATCTCCCTAAGTAATGGAATAAGATATTGAAGTAATTTCTTCACCATTTTGTTTCTTTTAAAGTCTTTTTAATATAAGATAAACATGCTTGACCTTTAAAGTAGTTAATACTTTTAATATGTTACTATAATGGATATTAAGTGTTTAGTCAAGACAATACGCCTGAGGTCTCTCGGTGACCCAATGAAGCTTAAACAAATACTTACATCCACCGTTTCTCCGGAATTCTCAATAATTTTGGCAAACGGAGTATCTCCAAAGCTTGTTATACTGTTGAAGAAGAACCCGAGCATACTGGGATAATGATACATTGCATGTATCAAGTCAAAAATAGTTTCTGTTACTGGCACCACACGGACAACACGATGCGACAGCTCTTTAGGAACGCCAATGTAAATATCAATTCCTGTCAAATAGGATACAAAATTAGACAGTCCCACACTATAAGAGGACCATGGTCATGTGGTAATGGAAAATTCAGAAGAGTACATAAAACATCTGAATCACACTTTTTGATAAGAGTCAAAAATATTCCAAATTTAATCCAAGTCATGCTGGGCCACATTTGAGTTAGATTTGAGAAGAAAGTGACCCGTCTTGGCAGACCACTTTTACGTTCCTCCCATTTTTTCTTAAAATATAAAAAATTAAAGGTAGATTAGGGTTAGGATAAACCTAAGCCGACCTTGTTTTGAGCATAGTATGTTAACTCAGCTCCCACCTACATTTGTGTTGACCCTCAAATTGCTACTTCTGGCTGTGCGGCAGTGCCTGAAATTCATCCAAATTTACAATAATTTTCAATATTTCTTCATCTTATGGTCTAAAGATCATCAATGGTTGACATTACATGGACATTCCATATACACTGCTAGGAGAAGAGAATTCCCAAACAACTAGCTTAATCTCCCAACTTTGAAATACCACAAAAATTGTATTTTGAGGTATGTAATATATTGTAAACTCACTGTAAAGTTTACCACACAGAGGTCAGAGTGTGGAGTTTAACTTATGTGCTGTGTAGATTATATATAATTTTACACAATGAACATGTACACACCAGCTAGCATCATAATTGTACCAAATGTGAAACAAAACAGACATGCGATCGTTAAAATATGAACATTCAAGATTTTTACATTAAGCCCCACCCACTCATTAATATGCATAACATCACCAATTAAAACAATAGGACACATCTACGGACTATGGGCAATCTGCATGTGTACCAAATATGACAAGAATCCAGTTTACCATTCTTGAGAAACGGTGTTTACAAGTTCTTTTCAGCAAATTCAGATTAAGCCCGTCCACTTTGTACATTAATGAAATTTAACAGTTTTACACAATGGACATGTACGCACCAGCTAACATTATAATTGTCCCAAATATTAAACAAAACGGGCATGCAGCTGTTAAAATATGAACATTTCAAATTATTACATTAAGCTCCACTTACTCATTAATATACGTGACATCACCATCAAAACAATAGAGCACATTTACGGACCATGGGCTATATGTGCACCATATATGATATTGATCCAGCGTACCGTTCTTGAGATACTGCATTTACGAGCTGGCCATCACAAACACAAACAAGCACACCCATAAATAGACCGAGACCCATACACACATATGCCATTATGACCGCATAGGTTCCTGATGCTATCGCATCAGAACCAAAAATAATTGCTATGATAATCCCAAATCACTTTTTGATATAAATAATGGCTGTTTTTGTCACAAAAAAATTCATTTCTTCATTTTTGCTCTAATCATTCCCGTGTGTGTAAATACCCAATTTAATCACCATGTTATTACTCAATAGATGTCAAAGAAAGTGCCCCAATTGAGTTCTGCCAACTTTGGCCTGTTTGCGTGCAGGCGTCCCTACATATTTTTCCAGTAATATAGTATGTCAGACCTGCGGGAGGTTAAGTCCCCCTCCCTCAGGGGCGGACAGGGAGGTAAAATATTTCAGACCAGATTTACCAACGGCGCACAATATACTAACTGGTGGGAAGAGTCTGAGAGTGGGACTCCACCTCTCAGCAATTTTCAAGGTAATTCAACCATATTAGACATGATTTCAGATGACATTTAAAACGTTTTTATTTTGCTGCACAGGCACTATTTTTGGAGCTACTAGCCAGATTTGTGTGGTGCCACCGGCGCACAAGTATAACGCCGCATTTGCTGGACTTATAGGCCAGTCTGCCCTGCTGTCCCCATACTTTTGGGGAAAGGCTGAAGTCCCCCTCCCTACTTTTTTGTATAAAAAAAGTGAATATTTTGTACCTACAAAATGGTAGGGCTTCTAGGATTCTTAACCCCCCCCCCTCCCCTCCATGTCACCAGAGATGGAACCTTGAGCATGAAAACATGTTCACTATATATTCGTTTAGCTTCTCCATATCAAAATGCTCTGACATCCCTGGGTTAAGATAACCAAATCCTAGATTGGCAACCACAAGTAGAAAGGTATAAACTTGCTAGGTTGGTTATCTTCTACACAATGCACACCAAGCTTGTGGCTGTTGACCCACACACTATCTGGCTTCTAAAATATATCATTCAACCGCTGTAAAAATAATCAAGCCTACCACAATCCTCACTACAAAAGACTACCACAAAATGTCGTTCTTCCCACGGACAGTAAGAGAGGGGAACAGACTTTCAGACTCTACAGTGAGGTCCCCTAAGCCTTCAAGTATATGAAGTTAGCAATATACTAGACTGCTAGATAAAGACATTTTGCAGCTGCACATGTACATTATTGTACAAATTTGACCTTTTTCAGAATCTCAAAGGGCTGGATCCAAAGTGCTGATTTCTGTCAGTACTAGAGCAGATTATGAATATAATAGGACAAATGCCTAAATAATTTAAGTTAAAATGTCCTATGTTCCTATAACAGTGCAAAAGTTTAGCAAATTTGTACTTAATTTGTATGTTCAAAGCGAGGAGTATACACATGAGCATACACTCAGAGTATATGACCTTTAAGATGTGTACTCACCGTGTGGTGCAGCAATTTCTTCCTGCAGAAACTGACCAACTGTCCGACCCTTCGGATCTACTCTCCTGATGATGGCGTTAACTAAAAAGCCGTATGACAATGCATGGTACCCATGTTTTGTCCCTGGTTCCCACATGGGTGTGCTGTCAGCCAATACCTCATCAAGTTCATCTAAATTTGACAATAACTCCCAGGTAAGTTGCTTCGACACCACTGGTAGCCCTGCCTGCAGAGTGAAGAATAAGTCATTACACAGTGGGAATAGCCCAAATATGGCATTTGCAGTTTCTCAATCGGACATATCTGGTAACTTAAATTCCAATAAGTTTGGCTAGATACTTAAATATTCTTTAGTCTAGATTAAGAAAAGCAATGACATACAGTATAAATAAGTTTCAAAAGTAGCATTACACTTTTGTATGTTTTTAAAATTATAAAAAAAGGGAATTTGCTGTATGGGAGAAGGAGAGGGAGGAAGGGGAGGGGGTAGGGTTCATGAAATTGTTAAATATCAGTAGCATAAACTTCACTGCAAGAAGAAATTCCTTCCTATAGAAAAATTCCTTCCAGACTGTCAATTTCACACCACACTGCACAAGCCCGAGAGACCAGTATGCAACCCAGTCCCCTGCTCAAACTCCTATAACTGTGCTTGCACTTTCAGCATTTAATCATCATCATTTCTGCTTGGGTGCACTTTCAACATGTGGCCACACAACACTGTGACTGTGTTTTAATGATAACAAAGAGGTTCTTAGTTATAAGTGTAAACAAGCACGGGATACCGGAAGTCGGGTTGGGGTATCATTATACCGGATTTATATGAAAAGTCCGATGTCAGGTACGGAAAACACTATAGAAAACCTTTTCGGCATAAACACTATACATTTTGACTATGCAAAGTGATCCTTAAGTGAGCAGCGGGAAGGGCAGATCATACTCGCTAGTAGTAACCCCCCTCCCCCATCAAGTACGCTTAGTACGCCAATACAGATAGGTACACAAATAATCACAAGCAAATCAAATTTTGACAAATCTACCACTACCCCTGTCAATAAACTTGAACGTTGGAAAAAGATTAAGATTTCATCTGTGTTGTTTAATTGTCAATAACTTCTCAAATTATCAAAAGTTAATCTTTCTTCTATGCACATTAAAGATGTCACCCGCTCATTTTCATCAAATCACATTCATTACTTCAGTGGTGGCTTCAATGAGGGGAGGGGTCCAAGGGTTCCATTGTCCACCCGTCGGGGAAGCCTGGAGCACACGTGGGGTCCTAAAATTGGTCAGGGAAGTCCTAATGAAGTATTTAATTTCCTAACAAAAATCCCAGATTCCACAAAACAACAGATTCGGAAATAACAATTCGAATTCGATCTTTAAAAAGTTTATTGCATCAACAAAAATTCTCAACTCTAGAGATTGTTATGTCACAGCTTCCACTGTAGCATTACCGTTAAAGGCACATGGTATAACACAACCATTCTCTCTGTGTCTGAAAATTTTAAAAGTGACCAATGAAATAGCTGGACCGCCTGTCGGGAAGAGGTGGACCATCTGTGGGGGCAATCCTAGAGCCCTCACTGAAGGGGCGTAGCCTGGATAAATGTCAAGGGGTGGGCAAGCCAAACCAAACCAGGGATGATGTGATAACGTGTCTTATGAGCAGTTTGACACAATTAATGGACTGATGGAATATATTGGGACAAGGGTGCATGATCTTATAAGCAGGAAGCAGACAGAAAGGTCCTCCTTCTCTAGATAGGAAAAATTGGAAAAAATTAACAAAAAATTGAAGGAAATTTTGGTAAAATCATTAAGAATGTTAGTAAAATTTGGCAACATTCCTCAATAATTGATTAAATTTTACCAAAAATCAAGTAATTGCGCCAAAAATGAAGGAATTTTTTTAAAAACTGAAAAACATGGCACGAGAATGAAATAAATTTTTCAAACATTGAATGAAGTTTATCAAAAATTGAAGAAAATGTTCCAAAAATCGGAAAAAAAACTGCCCCAAAATAAAATAAAAATTGTCTGAAAATTGAAAAAATTGCACAAGAATGCAGAAATTCTCCCAAAATTGAAAACATTTACCAAACATTTAATGAAATTTATCAAAACTGAAGAAAGTTTACCAAAAATGGAAAGAAATAAACTAATAAAGAAAATTGTCTGAAAATTGAAGAAAACTGAACAAGAATTAAGGAAAATGCTTGAAAGTGAAAGACATTTTGCAAACAATGAAGGAAATTTATCGACAATTGAAGAAATTAACCTAAACCGTGAATGGTAAAAAAGTATCATTGAAAAATCTCAGGGATCCATGCCCCCTCCCTTCCCCCTGGCTCTCCCTGCTTTACTGCACTTCTTGAAATATGTTATTAACAAACAACACAAGTGAAAACAAAATGTATGCAAAATGTAAATTCAACCTATTCTGGCTTAAAAATGATTATTTCCCACCATGCATGCGGCATGAGAAATGTTTTGTGACTACTGTGGTTTTTCAAAAAACTTAATCAATTCAATCAAAGTTGTTCAATAAGAAACAAAAAAAAAAAAAGGCAAGAAAATTAAATCCGTAAATTTGCTAGTATACTGTAGTTGCCAATTTACAGTATGCATGTAAAATTATTGAAAAAAAATTAGCCAATTTAAGAAAATTTAATGAAACACAATCTGACTCTCACTGGAAAAGTTTTAACATGTGTGCAGAAATTTATTTTTAAGGGTGAGGGACAAAAAGTTGCATTTCAGGAAAACAAATGAAAAACCTTGGAAACTACATACTGAATAGGGGCTATTTACAAGTCTAAATGGCAGCCTTATTAAGATTTAAAAGGATAAGTTCAATGGTCAATCAAGTTTATCTTATTATTCAAAACAATCGTGAATCAACTATACTTTCAAGATAGTCTAGTTCTGGCATACAGTATCTGTGTAGAAATTACTGGTATAGTACAGTAAGTCTACTAAGGATCATTGGCACCCTCGTCCTTTCTTATTGATTCTTAATGTATTTTAATAAAAATGATTTCAAAAGCTGTAGGATTGACAAGACAGCTGAATAATTATTTTATAAAATGCTCTTAATTTTTCTTGATTTTCAGTAAGTCAAAATCATCCATGCCGAAAAGTTTCACTTTAAGTCTACCAGCACCCGACACCTGAGTTAATCCTGAAAACTCAAATATGACAATTACCAACCCAACTTCCTGTTCAGTGTGATGGTTTCCACTCCAAACAATGATTGTTTATCCCCATTCCAATGCAAACCACAGCAAAGTAGCCCAAGACTATTTGTGTGTATAAGATTACACAATCCAGAGCTTTTGTGAATGAAATCACTCAGAGGTGTTAGAGATCTTATAGTAGGATAAGTTTGTTTTCAAACTGGTGATGAAAATAGCTGTGTATCATATGCCTGAAATAATAATGTGCAATAACTGTGAATGATTGATGGACCATTTCTCCCAAAGGAAAGGTATTGCTTCATGTCAAATACAATATCTTTTACAGATAATGTTTGAATAAGATAGTAAAGATTGGTCAAATCAAAAACTATGCATGAGGGTTACTAGAATCTTAGAAGAAAAACATGTTCCCACTTGACTTCATTAAAACAAACTTTCTATCTGGTCAAAAATTTGCATGAAAATACATAAATTTGCATTAAACCCTAAAATTAACTTTGCAATAAAATGGTCCGCATTGATCCAAATTTGTTGCAGATTCAGTTTTTTTGTAGGCGCGACAGATTTTACTAAATTTAGCTGATACTATTCATGTATCCATAAACCTTTTAAACCCATTCTAAGAATCATTCTTGCAAAATTTGTCACAGGTGCTCTTGTCAATTTCATACTCACCTCATGCTCCAGCACCATTTCTACTGTGATATTTTCTTTTCCATGCTTAGCAAACTCCGGCCAGTAATAAGCGACGGGTTTCTTAAAATCGATGAGACCCCGCTCCGCAAGCATTCCAATGCACAATGCTGCAACGGCTAGAAATGAAACACAGATTTGTTTATATATTTTTTTATTTGGCAGTGATTGTTCTAAAAATAATGTGCAGTTCCAGGCGTCGCAAAAATGTCAACTTTCCTAATTTTCTCTATCAAAATGTACCATTTTCTCACTTTCAAAAAACTATTTTCTGACTTTCAAAATATACCATTTTCTGACTTTCAAAATGTACCATTTTCTGACTTTATTCCATCTTGGGGGCTATTGCACACCCTCTTAACCTTACTTTAACACGCGGCAATAGTATCACCGTTTTCAAATCACCTTTTTCTAAAAATAAAATCAAAACTTTACCAAAGTCCTATAGGAGTATTCCTGGTATCATTTTAAAGTACTCGGACTCTTTTACAAAATGTAACATTTTTATAAGGATCATATTACATAATTTTGTTAAAAATAGCTTGAAAAAAGGTAAAACATAAAAATTGCTAAAATATTTACAACAAATGTTTTTTGTTCTTTAAAATCTTACAATAGCTACAAGATCACATTGCTGCCTCAAAATCAGACACGCAAATCTTAAGACATAATAGTAGTAGTTTCTGCTCTAATTTTTACAACCCCTACTTGTAATCGTTTGTTCTGGAAAAATTTCTTCCAAATTTCAAGAATTTCTGCCAATTTTGACCCGTTTTTATCCAAAACATCGTGTACCCCAACCGTACATTGCACAGGCTTGGTTGAATCACCGTTCAAAAGTGGTTGCAATTTCCTTTCATTCGATATATAAATAAGGGCATACACCTTATATTTAAAACCTTTCCTATAAGAATTATATTTCACCTCTCCAATTTGAACGACTAAGGCGGTACAGAGGAAATATACCCGGCTAGCAAGCGAGCACCCCGGGCTCGCCATGGTTGAAATATTCATACTGTAGCAGTATAACAAGGCCAGTGTAGACACAACAACTAGCATTTTTTCCACAATTTTCTGTTTACAATGGTGTCAAAGCATTTTAATGGAACTTCTAATCAGCAGTTGCAAGAAGGGGAGGGGAAAATTTGCCCCCTTTAATTTTCAGAAGTGTTATTTTCTCCCCAATCTAATTTGTTTTCTTTCTATTTCGCTTCTAATGTCCTGTTACGTCCAATATTGCCTCATAGGAAAATGCATATAGCATTGTGCTTGTAACTCTTGCTGATGTTGCTTCTCCATCATATTTCTACATGTTTTAAATTTGAATTTTGATGAGCCATATATCAGAAACTGAGAGCTGGTAACATTATTGAGATCATGTGACGTAATACCATGCTTATATTGTTCTTATTTCTTTAATTCAAATCATACTGCTTCATCAAATTGTCTAATAACCTATTCCCATTAATTGCAGTTTCATGTACTGTATAAAACGATCTTCAAATGAAGCAATAAAACAGCTTCTATTTGCAAAATGGATTTCTATTGTCAATATGGACTTAATTAAAGCCTTCACAATATACTCCTTTTTTGGTACTTAATAAAGTCTATACCAGAATAGGTTAACACAATTTTTGTTTGCTTTTCTGCTACAAAGTTCATGGGGAGTAAAGGTCGTTAGAGTCTCTGCTGAATTTTTTTTTTTTTTTAATTTCCACTAAACTTAGTCATGCATGCTCTCTGCATACAAATCATTTAGCTCTATGCTTTAAACAGCCAACTAATTGTTGGTCCGTAATCTTTCTGTTTCACAACCTTAAACTAATAAGCCAAGCAAATACACTGCATTTGTTGGTTAACAATAGATCCTTTCATTGAATTAGTAAAGCGGAAAGTTCAGACAGAGCTAGTATCACACAAATGGTTGTGGTTTTTGACATGCAGCAAGATTAAGCTTTCTGAAATCCGCCAGACGGCGGATATTTTCATAAATTGTAGTAATGGTATTTACAAAGTATGTTATTTAGCACCCAAAAAAGAGTATAATGGCAATTTGAAGGCTTTATTTAAGTCCATTTTGACAATAAAATCCATTTTAAAAATAGAAGCTGTTATGAGAGTAACCCTTGAATGGTGAATCATTGTAAACCACTTCACTTTGAATACTGAGAGTAAACAATTACTAGTGTATGTGTTGAAATAGTGCACTGCGGTGGCTTATCACATCCAAAGTACATTAACAATTATTATCGCTATTCAACTTGATGAATCAGTGACTGCAACCTGAACCTACAACCATGAATTGGATTCACTTACCAATTTACCAAAAGTGTGTGTGTGGAGAGGAGGGGTGGTTAGGGGGGAAGGGGAGGGTGACAAGATCAAACTTGTCTACAGAAAGTGGGGGCCACAGATACAACATTTTATCCTTAAAAAAGATATTAAATCATAAACACAGTGAGGGGACATATCGTCCCTTTCCACCATAATCTCACATGTCTACAACCGTAAAATTGACCAAGTATGTAATAGCTGGGCTGCCCCACCTGAGCTAGGGTATTTCATTAGTAGTCATGTTTTTAACTAATCTATAGTAAAAGGGTATATGCGCACTACCCAAAATTAAACCGATTAATAAAGATAATAAATAATAAACAAAGTGAAGCAAATTGAATCATAAGTAAGTTGATAACATTTTATCAAAAGAGATCAAATATTTTTCATGAGGAAATTATCTATCACAAGTCACTTGTTGTCCAACTGTCTGTGATTTCCACGTTCCCCAACCATTTCTGAACATCTTACTGTCAGGAGAAAAACTCTGTATGTAAGATGTATCTACTCTTGCAGGATGTACTAGTATACAATATTCTAAATATCTTTAATTTTAATCTTCTTTGATATTCGGGCAATTGTCCAATAATTTTACCAACAGTTTTTTACATATTTTCAATTATTAATTGTAAGTTTCCAATTTTACCTTCCAACCACCAGGAAGGTGAATTCAGACTCCCACTTTTCCCGCTTTCTATGCGCCTCTGGGTACAATCTTTTCCCAGTAAATACCATTTGTTCCCCCCCCCTTTCCATCTTTCACCTCCCGGCACCAAAAGCTGAATACCCCACTGATTACATATCAATCACTCAATCTACCTTTAGATGTGGAATATATGATTCCTAAAGTGTCCTCTTTCCATGGAATACCAGCTTCATGATCAGAGTAGCCAGCCCAGATGTCCACCACTTTCTTGCCCTCATAGTACGCAGCAAAAGCTGATCCACCTTCCTTTTTGTCCCATCCCAGCTCAAAATTCTGTCTGAAAAAAAAGCAAAAATACTATACTGAAAACTAAAGGTACGGTATATATTTTCGGTGACATTTTTGCAAAGTAAAGGGAGACATTAAGTTTTTAAATTGTGTACAAATGTCATTATCTATTTTTGTTAAAGGTATATGGACAGGTAGCAGCATGAGCTTAAATGTTTAAATCTAATTAAAAAAAGAAAACAGCAAACAAGTCTCACCAAGAAATTGATCACAGAAATTGACCATTTTACAGCGTTTCAAAAATCAGATACCTAATTAGCATATTTTGTGACCTCAGAATAGAACAACTAGAATATTTCTCATGTTAAGTTACTGTTTTTCGCTCCAGCTCCTTCCCCTAAATAATCTGAATGGGAGAAGTTGACTATAGTGAATAGGAAAATGGATCTTATTATAACCTTGGCCCAGATTTAACCCAATTTGAGAACCTTTGATAAATGGTAATTACTGGGAAAAGGTTGTACCCAGCCAGGGCGCATAGAAAGAGGGGAGTCTGATTTCACCTTCCCGGTTGGGAGGTAAAATTTGAAATTTAAAATTATCAAATTTGGGAAAGAAATATTTAAAAGATATTTAAATTTTTCCACTTTATTTCTATTGTGACATCATGCAGAAAGTGCTTTTGGGAAACTTACTTTATCTGTGCTTTAAATTGGTTAATAAGCTGAAGCACACTAATAAATCATCAAAAGTGATTGCTGGTCAATTCAAACCACAAATATCGCTGAGCACTTTTGTTTTCCTTCTTAACAGCATTAGACCAAAATAACTGTCAGTTTACAGAGGCGGCTGTAAGAGCTAAGTCGGAGGGAACAAACTTGATGCAGTGGGAAATAGAAAGGGGGGGGGGGAATATTTATAACATCTTTTTAATTGTACATATATAATTCAGTAGAGAGATTTCATCACTTGATTCTAATTAAACTGGAAGCCATTTTGCAGGTAAAGCGTTTGGACATTGCGCGTTTCGCGCGTCTGATCTTCATAAAGCTGCACAGCTCAGTCACATGCACATAAAACAAACAAGACTCGGTCCTACTAAACATGCGTTAGTACGCGTTGGTGATGAAAATACGCGCTGGGCATGTAAAACACGTGTTGGGATATAAAACCACGCTGGTAAAATAAACTAGACTGATGAATTAGTTTTGAATAGAGACAAAATTACCCTCCAAGTACTTCAAGTAATCTTAATCAGTGAATTTTTGAAACTTCTATTAGTGCAACCAACGGTACAGCAAGATTTCGGCATGAATATTATACAGAAATAGGTTTATAACGACATACAAACGCATGTAATTTAATTAGGTGTACAGCAGACAACTGTGTTATAGTTCCTACAGAATGGCAATGTAAACAGTCATGTGACCTCATGACGTCAGCTTTAAGAGCCTTATACAGAAAATCAATGATTAGCAAATCTCATGTGTTGAGCCACTTATGCATCAGGTAACAGTGCCAATACTGTAAAGATTTGATTGCTATTAAAAAATATTACAGTCTAGTCATACCAGTCAGTGAGACTGCACCAGCAATGATTGCCAATCAGTGTAGAATAAAGGTTAACAAAGTTATTTAACCAGACATGACCAAGAATAACTGAACTCTGAACATCTTAAACAGAAACTCTTTATTTATACTTTCTTTCAAGGATGCAGATCTGCAAACACGTCGATTCACATTTTCTGATGAAAGGGATTCAAGCATTATGCCACAATTGGTGATGCCATGAAAAACATGCAGTCAATAGATTCAGAAGTGGTATCACTTACAGTCAGAGACATAGCCAGAAATTTGCAAGAGGAGAGTGACCTCTGTGAAAAAAAATTTTCCACTGGACCAAATGAATCTATCTAATCATACGCTTACAGCACTAATCTCTACTGAGGGAGGAAGGGAGGAAGGAAAAGAAAGGGGGGGGGTGAGGACTAGGAAGGGGACTAAAGGATGAGATCTCTTTGCCCGAAAGTCTCCGGAACTTTTAAGCCAAATTAATGGGGCTAATAATTTAGTTTTCTAAAGGCTTTGAAATTAGGGAACTTTTTTCGCAAAATTAAAATATTTTTTTCGGAAAATGGAATGATTCTTAAAAAAATTGAACTAATATTTTGGGAAAATGGCTGAAGTTTTCAGAAAATTAATCAAATTTTTCAGATAAGTGGCAATAAGAGATCGAAGCTCGGAGAAGCATTCATGCCAAACTGTAATTAAAGTGCTACAGTTATTCATTAAAGGGGAAGCGACTGCTTTCTAATTTAGTACGTCCCTGCTTACAGTCAACGACGACGACGACGAGTGAACACACAATTACAATGACGGGGTCGTCACCTGCGTATTCGGGTATGATAGTAACAATGCTATCACGAAACGCTTAATACGACCCGGACGAGAACACAGGTACGACGTACGGACAGACATAACATCGAAAACCAAGTCAATATCAACGGCCTTTGATAACCAGTTGTGGTGCACTGGCGTGTCTACCCAACCCAGGCTTGAACCCAGGGCCTCGTGGTCTGTAGACAGGTATGATAACCGCTACACCACAGTTAGTAGACAAACTTTAAAACCCTTATTAAATGCCAAAATTGATGTGTTTTTTTAAACAAGGGGTGTGGCAGCAATGGTCTAGATCTCCATTTATTCAGAAATAATTTGATCAGCCCAGGAGGAAACGCCATTCAAGAATTAACTAAATGGTTTTAAATGGTATGGAATTTGAGACTAATTAGTGAATGGTATTGAATAGTTCCTTTAGGCAAATGGTCGGTTGAATGGTCTTTAATGGTTTTAGGCAAATGGTCTTGAGCGATATTAGGCAAATGATTCTAAATGGTTTTAAAGCGAATGGTTCCAAATGGTTTTAGGGAAATGGTTCCAAATGGTAGTAGGGACTTATTAAAATCAAATATTTGAAACCATTGAATTTTCTGAATGGTGTTGAATAGAATTTGCCAAAACCATTCAAGACCAATTGTGTGGAACCAAAACCATTTAACATTTTTAAATGCGGTAAAACATTGGTATACCAAAACCATTCAATACCATTTGTAACCATTCAAATTGTCTGAATGATTTCGCATAAAATGTTCACCCTGCCCCTCCCCCCCCCCCAAAAAAAAAAAAAAAACAAAAAAAAACACCTTTAACTGTTAATTGGTCTCTCGCATAGGCGGGATTTAAAGGGGGCACTTTCCCCTTCCCCATAGGTCCCATTTTTTCCAAATTGATATCTTTTGTAAGGTGATTTTTTGCATCTTAGCATGGTTTTTTTGTTCCCCCCACCCCCTAACTTTCGGTAGGCAATTTTGGAAAATCCCGCCCTAGCTATTTATTCCACAAAACACTTTTTGACATACTAGTGGCGTGTACAATGGCCGCGTATCAGCAAACAACAGCAAAAACACAACGTCAGCATACACAAACTGGTTAAATGAAAGAAATTGCGACCAAACGATGGTAGGGGCCTAAATCGTCCCATAGCTAATCCCACCCATGCCATGGTTTCTCATGTTTTTTCTTTTTCTTATGACATAATCGGTAGCCTAAGTCAACATTCTCTAGTATTATATTTATTCATTTCTTGACTTAAAATTTTCAAATAATAATTATCATTAACCTTTAAGTTCCTAATTAGAAGTACACTAATAAGATCACGGCGATAATTATTGCTGACCAAACACTTAATGGAGTGATTTTTGCCCAACTAGCATCGGACCTGTTTAAGATGAGTTCGGAAAGAAAGCAAACGAACCTGAACACGTCTTTCACGTTCTCAAATCCCGGCGCAACGTAGCCTTTTACTTCTGGAATAGGGAGAGATTTTTTGAAGAAGGAAGGAAGATATATCACAGCCACAGCTGTAACAGCGACGAGAATGGCTTGCTTCAGTAGCGACATGGTTCGGTTCGTTTGTCCGTGGTCTCGTCGCGCACCAGTACTTAGCATGCATGCAGTTTGCACATTACACCTGCAGTGAATACAGTGCAGCACTGTACATAAAGTATATCTTTAAAGGAGCGGTCTTACTAATTTGCAGACTGCAAACTAGAATTTGCAGACTATGACGTCGTTTTGAATAAAGTCACTGCCTAGTCGTAACAAAACTTTTCCCAACTAGGTAATCCATCATGATTAAAACAGGGAATTGCTCCCCCCTGTCTTAAGAGGGCCATCTATGGGGTGGGGAGGGCCGCAATACGGCCAAAACATGTTTGGGCTATAGTTAACAGTTGTACCATTTGGACCCCATCCCATTTGGGTTATCTATGGGACCGGGAGGGCCGTGGTGCGGTCCAAACTTGTTTGGACTATAGTTAATATTTAGCCCACTCACCCCCTACACATGTTTTTCTTTTTTATTAAAACTTCAAGGACTGAGATAGATGTTCACCCTTTGAAGACTAAATTCCGAATGATCTTCAAGTTTACCCCCTGGCCTCTCCATCTTACCGGGATGATCGTTTGTATAGTCTTGGGGATCTGTAATGGCGGTGAAATCGTCTAACCGCTTTTCACAACAATTGTATGATGTATGTAAGTCCATTACTGATAACTTTCTAAAATCAGAAATAACAAAATTTAACAAAAATCTTTGTTTCTTTATTTATTAAAAATCTAAATAATCCTCACTATATCTTTCCTTGTAATATATAAAATCTTTGTTTTTGTTTTGTTTTCTTTTTCTGCTAGCAATGGCAGCGCAAGTGCTATCACTATTAGCACCGGCGCTACTAACATTAATTATGTTAGCGCAGGTCCTAACAACACTCGTGCCACTAGTGCTAGTAGTGGTAGCAGTGCTAACAGTGGTGCTAGCATCTTCTATACAAATTAATACTATTTTTTAATTTAGAATTCGTCCTCAATATATAAAAAGGTACTTTCTTCGTCGATGATTGTTTCCTGTAATGTAAAAGAAGAAGAAAAAAGATGTTAAGCAAGTATATCTATAAACATCTTGATTATTCAACTAATGAAAAACTTAGAAGTCCAGAATCGATGTGTTTGCTTCTTTGGAGTTGCCCAAACCTTGTTGTGTTCAAGGCAATAAATACTACGTTATAATGGGAACAATAGGTGTATTTTGGTGTATCTTAATTCTCATTTATTTATTAGGATTGATCAATATTACTCAACATTTACATTAAGGATTGGTTGTCTCTCCAAAAAGTGCATGTGAATTGTGCATGTCTGATTGCTGATATAATTTAGTAAGGTTGGTAAAAAGTTCATTGTACCTGGGGTAAAGTTAGCCTTCCATTCGTAATTTTGTATGGTTTAAGTTAACAATTATTTTCCCGGGAAAAATCTCCAACTGGTTTTCTTTCCAAAAAAAAGTGGCATGTGAATTTTACATGTCTGGATGCTGATATCCAAGTGATTCGATAAGGTCAGTAAATGTTTACAGTGTCCGGGGTAAAGTTAGCACCCAATCGTGATTTAAGTCAAGAATTATTTTTCCTGGGAAAACTCAAACATGTGAGAGAAAAAAAAAATGGCCATGTGAATTGTTTGTGTCTTTGTATTCCTGGGGAAAAAGGGAAAAGGTATAAATAAGAGCTTTCATAGGTGGCCATTTTCAACGTTGGTTTGGTTTTACAGCCGGTGATAATAGTATTTGCATTTTCAATAGGTGTTGATCAATATGGCATGGAGACAAACTGCACTTTTTGAATTGGGATGGCAGCTACGGGAGGGGGTGAACAATTGTGGTATAACCAACATAAGCATACATTTGCAGATGATTTGAATTTAGAACCTATGTGGCTAAGGCTTGCCGATCCTAAAACATTTTTAGGTGTTTTTTAGGAGAAGCCGTTGCATAATTTTGTAGATCGTTTTGGAAATCATGTTTTACGCAAATCCAGGGAACCTTTGGATTTTTCGCTGTTAAAATTTTCCAAGAGAGTGATGAAGATTTAGATGAGGCACCCCCTACGAGAGTGAGGTTGGTTAATTATGATAGTAGCGACTATGAATCTGATCAAGAGAAAGCTAATTCAGTTATTTTAGACGATTTTGGGATTGCACATAATGGTGAGGAATCTTTTGATTTTTTATATCTAGAGACAGAAGGGAAGACATGTCTAGACATGAGTAAAAATGTTGATGATGATAATGATGATGATGATGATGATGATGGTGATGATGATGATGATGATGATGATGATGATGATGATGATGATGATGATGATGATGATGATGATGATGATGATGATGATGATGATGATGATGATGATTATCATTAGGATAGCCTTAAAAACGATAGTAATGTTGGAAATGATAAGTCAACAGGCATTTTGGAGAACAATCAGGTAAGAGATACTGAGAATTTATTGATTGATTTTGTAGATCGTTTTGCGAGTGATGGAGATTCAGATGAGCCCCCTCCGCCCCCATCTTTGCTGCGAAAGTAAGGTTGATTAATTATGATACTAGCAACTGTGAATCTGATCAAGAGAAAACTAATTCAGTTAATTTAAACGATTTGCGGAATGCACATATTGGTGAGGAAACTTATAATATCTTTCATTTTGACACAGATTGGATGGAAAGTCCTGATATGAGTAAAAACGAGGATGAAAGTGACAGCATTAGAAGCAATAGTGGTGATGATAATTATAACTTTACAGGAAATTTTGAGAAGAAGTAGGTAGGCGTGCTGAGAATGATAATATGGGTACCGATATGAATGAAATTGACAATGACAGGATTATTGTTGGTTATATTTTGAGAGTGTAGCTGTAATGGAGCTAAACGATTATCATAATTTGTTTGTCTTAGAGGAAAGGAACAGTCTTAATAAGCCACAATTCAGATCTTCGCAAAAAACGTTTTTTTGTTAGATTTAACAAAAGAGTATTATTACAAATAATACAGGATTTGGTGAGTTAGCGAGCGGTTTCAAAGCTGTGTTGCAGATATTAATACAAAGCTTGTTATGCAAGCTCAAACCGCAGGGTAAAGTGCATGTATCTGCCTCTCTCTCTTATCCTATTTACATCCCTTTGGGACGAGTTGATCAATATGATGTTAAAAGAGTAATGTTTGCCATACAAAAAATGATGCAAGGTCAGACTGACTTTGTACTGACTGACCAGCTTGAAATCACTCTACAACACATAGATATAAACGGTCGGTTACGGATCCTTGACCCAAGAGAAGCCTGGGAGAAAACAACGAGGATTAAGGTTTATGACGATGAACAAGAATTTCGTTAAAATCAGCAATAGTGATAAGTTATGTTTAGCCAGAGCTTTGGTAGTTGCCGAGTATTCTACTAGTAAAAAGGATCAGTATTTTTGTTGGACCAAAGTGAGGGACATTGACCACGAAAATAATAAATTGGCAGTGGAGTTATGTAAACGAGCTGAGGTTACAGAAGGCGATGGTTCATTAGAAGCAGTGCGACAGTTTCAAAGATACTACGAAAATCAAGGTTTTCAAAACTGTGTAAATGATATTTTGCCATATAAAGGTGTGGTGGCACAACAATGTAAGAAATTGTGTTTATTGTATGATACTGGACATTATGTTGTGATATAATTTGTACCCTCATTCCTTGGTTTTTAAAGTTTTTGTTTAACATGCGGGAAGGGGGTTCATGATATGAAATATCATATCTGTAAGGCTTCGTGTCTATTTTGTAGACCCCGGGGGACAGTTGTAAAGGTATGAATTATGAAAAGTTGTGTGACAGGTGTAATAAGATTTTCCCTTCTGAGGCATGCTTTAAGAGACATTTAACTGTACAGATGAGTGAAAAAAATGTTAGTACTGTCTGTGATACTGTGCAAGCGTGTGCCTTGAGTCATAAAGTATTGGGAAAACATGCTAATTTTTGTTGTAATGTAAAGTTTCGTCGAGGGTGTAGCCAATATAAGCCCGAAGATCATAAATGTTATATCAATTCTATACAACTGGGTCAAAACTTCCAAAGCGTGTCTTATGAAGATAACGATGATGACAATTATGATAATGTCGAAATTACGGGTTTTACAGTGTTCTTTGACTTTAAAAGTCATATATTGCCCCTGGATAAAAATCTGATGGAAGTTCATACGCCAAATTTTGCATTGCGAATATTATATGTAATTCATGTAAAGATACAAATATTAAGGAACCGTGCCCTATTGTACCCCATACGAGATATATGACTTTCAAAGGTAAAAACAGCTAGTTCATTTGTGAAATTTGTATTGAGGGATAATAACGCAGGTTCTACGTATATCGCCCATAATTTACAGGGGTATGATGGAACATTCATTGTACGGGAACTCAGCAGACGTGGTAGGAAATTCAATATTATTATGCGAGGAAATAGAGTATGTCTTTGACCTCCCAATAATTAAGTAAGGAAAGAAAACCTCGTTACCGTTTTACTGATTCGATGAATTTCCTCCCAATGGCCCTTGCAAAGTTCCCTACGACTTTTAAACTGGTTGAACGAAAGAATGTTTTTTTTTTTTACGTACCTATTAGATAATGGATCAAATGACAATTATATTGGACCTTGGCCATCAGCTGATTATGACGACCCAGATCAAATGCCAAGCAACAAAGACAAAAGTTCTTTGAATGGTATAATAAACAAAAGCATACAATTTTTGATGTGAAGACTAAATTCGAACAATACTGTAAATCGGACGTAAGCATTTTGAGAGAAGATTGCACAAAGTTCCATGACCTATTTGTTAAATTGTGTGGCGAGAACCCATTTTCACACCCAACTACCATAGCCTCTGCATGAATGAGGATTTTTAGAGGGCGGTTTATGCAGGAAGAGTCTATGGCTGTCATACCTTTAAGCGGTTTGAGCGGCAGACGAGTTCAGTCGCACAAGGCTCGACAATGGCTATTGTATATGGAGCATGTACGAGGGTCTCCTATCAGACATGCCTTCAGCCAAAAGGGGGAACAGAGGATTGGGCGGTATTGGATGGTTGAGGTACTTAATGAAGACATTTTTGAGTTCAATGGTTGTGCTTACCATGGTTGTAACAAATGCTTTCCGAATCGTATACTCAAAACACCACACAATCATTCAACAATGGAAAAGGAATATGAGTTACAAGGTTGTAACAATGTGGGAGTGCGAGTGAGATGAACGCCTTGAAAAATGTGAAGTGAGAGATGTGTTAGATAGAATGAAAATACACCCTCCATTATGTACTAAAGATTGTTTCTTAGGTGATCGAACGAATGCAGTAGCATTGAAGAGGGATGTGAGAGATGACGAAAAGATAACACATTTTGATGTATTTTCTCTTTATCAGTACGTTAATCAGTACGGTATTTACCCTGTAGATTATCAAAAACCCTCTAGAGAGGGATCTTGATCATTTTTTTCGGACTAATAAGATGTACAGTTTTTGCTCCTAATATGCTTTATCACCCTGTTTTGCCTGTAAAAACAAACAAAAAGCTAATGTTTCCTCTGTGTGTAAGATGTGGTGAGGAGGCATGTGAGGTGTGTGAGCATACAGATGAGGACAGAGCCTTTTGGGGCACATGGATCCATTTTAGAAGTGCTGGAAGCTGTCAAACGAGGGTATGAGGTGTTGTAGATCACTGAGGTGGAGCACTTTGAATCTACCATGGCGTTTGATAAGGATGAGAACGGCAATAGAACAGAAGGTCTTTTGAGAGAGTATATTGATTCTTTTCTGAAATTAAAACAGGAGTGTTACGGATGACCTATCGAGTGTGGTAATAAAGTAGGCAAACAGGCCTATATCAGAGCTTATAAGGAAAAGGAAGGTGTTGAGCTTGATCCGGAAAGCATTTGTAAAAATTCCGGGAAGCGCTGTGTATCTAAACTGATGTTGAACTCGTTCTGGGGTAAGTTTGGACAAAGGGCAAACTTACCCAAAGTTGAGTTTGTTAATAGCGCTGACATTTTTTTAAATTTTTTTGTCTGATGGATCCAAAAATGTATCTTCAGTTGAAATTAAAGATGATCAGACAGCAATTCTTCAATATGAAAATAAAGATAAATGGGTGGTCGGAGGTGGTCAAACCAATATTTTTATTGTGGCTTTTACCACTGCTCATGCTAGATTATGTCTGTCTGTACAAGTACCTTCACACGCTCCAAAGACGTGTTCTTTATTTTGACACTGACTTAATTTTCTTTGTGACCAAGCCTGGTGAGGTAGAACCTGAACTGGGGGAGTTTTGGGTGACCTGACTGTTGAATTGTCCGAATATGGGGAGGGAGCTTACATTACCAACTTCGTTTCAGGTTGAGCCAAAAACTATGAGTATGTTGGTAAAAACGATAAGGGTGAGGTATTTAAGAACTCTAAGAGCAGAGGGAGTACCCTTAACTTTAATACCATTCAGAGGATTAATTATCAGAGTATGGTAGCTCAGGAAGAACGTCTGGTACAGATAGCTGACGATAAAAGTGTCAGGGATGATGAATTAACTATTAAGGTGCAATATGAACATGAATTACAGTATAGTGGACCTACCATAATTTTTTCACGAACGCTATGTAAAATTTATCGGCCTGTGTATAGTAAAAGGAGGCTTCTTTCCGATTACACCACAATTCCTTGGAAGTGGAAAGGATGAAAAACGACTAAAAGGAGAAACTTTTGAAGAGCAAAATTAGAATGGCTATGGAAATTGTGGATTCTCGATTACAAGAACCTCTAACGTGGCTAGTTTGTTGGCTCACAGGAGTTGGAAAGACTGAACATGTTGTTAAAGCTCTGTCGTCTCCTAATTAGTTTTACCCAGCCCCTGATAATGTGCATTGGTTCTATGGCACCTTGCAAGATAAGTATGTCAGAATGTTGACTGTTCCTAATATTAGTTTTGATGAAAGGCCTTCCCCCAGATGATCTCTTGGTGAAAATAGCTAATTTGAACATAATGTTATTGGATGATTTGATGTTTGAGGTAACAGAGAAGCCAACGGTGGTTAATAAGCTTTTTACAAGAGGCAACCACCATTTAAATGTATCGGTAATTTTGATTACACAAAATATGTTTTGGAAAGGTGGTCATAATATAAATTTGAACGCTCAATACATAACATTATTTCAAAATCCTAGGGATATAAGTATTTTATCTAAGCAGTTGTTGGCGGGGGAAAAAGCAGGTGGTCAGCTTAGTCGTATTTATAAGCATGCGGTATCTAGATATATGGGTATTGGTCCATAGATTCAAAGCCTAGTAGCAGTGATGTTTTAAAATTCAAAACAAATGTATTTGGGGAAGAGGGTCAGATGCAAATCTATACAAGGTGTTTTTGTCTTTGCATCTTGTTAGTTATGGCTACTAATTTGAATAACAAACTTAGATATTTGCTTTAACATAGGGATTTATTTGTTAGCGTGTGTGTAAATAATCTCAATTCTGTACAATGCAAAAAAGTAGCTTATAATCTAAGTGATAATCTGTATCATATTTTAAGTAATATTGCGTTGAATATAAGTAATGGTAACGTACGAAAAAAGAAAGAAAAAGCTTTGCTTCCTTATTTAAAACTGCTTAAACTGTTGAAAAATCCTAATATTTCTCTAAAGGTGAAGCGTAAGGTATTTATTAAGCATGCGTGTACGGGAAGGGTACAAAATGGAGGTAGGAGATTTTTCAGGTCAGTGTTTTGCCGGTGCTGAAGAAGATTGCACAAAGCTTAGGTCAAATTGCAGGACTCCCTCCTTTTCTTTTGGAGAAAAATCTTATCACAGAGGACTTCGTTCTCAACACAGACACAGGGCAACTACGACTAAGAAAACATGAACAAATCTGTTGTTATACCTTTAGAACAGTTCCATGCAATGCAGGGGAATATGTTTATAAAGCCTACCCCGTTGTCAAACATATTTATAAACTCGATCAAAAAATGAAAGAAATTTTGGACAGCAATCTAGCTCCCGAAGAAAAAATGCTTCAGTACAGTTATTTTTGCAGGGACACAGACATTATAAACGTTCGTTGGATCGTATGCTTCACATACCTGGCACTACACCACCACCTAGATCCATATCTGCTAACATCGAGTAAAATGTCTTTTTGCCAATAGAAACGGATAACAGCAATGAGTTAGAGCTCTCTCTAATTATTGAGAGAAGTTAGTAGTACAGAACAGAAAGCTAATGCAAGAAATTTTCTTGATGCGTTTTGGCCTGAAATGAAAGATTATTTTATTGAGGGAGGTGAACTTGAATATTAAGGAAACAAAATAAAAGGTACCAAGCTAACCGATTTGGCATTGGATGGGTCTCCTCCTATAAGGACCATGTCTTCTTCAGGATCAACAGAAATTGCAGAGGCCCTAGCATTAAGCAATGTTCCTTTGTCAGTTATACCCAATATACAATTGAAGGGTGCTGTGAGGGAGATTAGAACGACGAATCTGCCCCAACCCAATTTTGATATTGATGATGATGAGGACAAATTAGATGTGACGGTGGATGACATACATGAGATGTTACCCAATTACTATAAAGAAGAGAAGCGAAGTTTGGATGGATTGCTAAATTAGGATAAACTATAAAAAGAATGGGAAATTCTGTTAGTCACGGTCTTAGTAAGTAGAATGGGAACCGCACTTTCTTTCAGGTTTAGAGATTTTCTTCGCAGAATAAGGTGTACATGTGCCTGTTGTGGGGGGAAATGGTAATAAGAGAATCAGATTGGAGAAAAAAAACCCATTCAAAATGTACAAGGCAGTTGGTTCGACGTTTCACATCCATCTGGCTTCGTCGGTCAAGGAAAACCAGAAAGGAAATAGGAAAAACTTCAAATCAGAACAAGAAACAAATATTACATTGGTTAAAATACACAGGAGACCTATAGCTTACATAAGCCGAGGATGAAAAAAATTCAAAACGCGCAAAGTCATATCATCAGGATTGAAGGATCAATTTCAGGCAGATCTCATGGATATGAAATTGGTAGCTAGACAAAATGGTGGCATTAATTAGATTATGACAGTTATTGATGTTTTTTCGCTGAAAAGGTGGCTGGAACCGGTATAACGTAAGTTGGATGATAATGTAGCTAAAGCGTTGGCAATTTTTTAAACGTGCAGGGGTCCCCCTTTAAAACTACAAACGGACAAGCGCACATAATTTTACAATTCAAATGTAAAGAAGCTATTAGCGTGTTACGGTATCAGGCTCTTTTCTACACATAGTGATAAGAAAGCTAGTATTGTCGAGAGATTTAACAAAACTTTAAAATTCACTATCTGCAAGCTTTTTACGCACACAGGTAGACCTGTCTGGATAAATGTTTTGCCACAGCTAGAAACTGCTTATAACAATCGATATCATATGGCGTTCAAAATGGCACCTTTGCAGGTAAATGGAAACAATTAGAGGGAGTTCTGGCATGAACAGTATGATATTACACTTAAAAACAAAGAAAAGCCGAGACTTAAAATAGGTGATAAAGTTCGTATTTCGAAAGAGTACGGAATATTTGGAAAGGGATATTATCAAAATTGGACTATAGAGATAGTCGAGATAACAGATGTAATGCAACACGACCGGGGTATAGATAAAAGACGCTGCGGGTGGAAAGATAAAAGGCTCTTTTTATTCAGAAGAGGTATGTTAAGTGGTTGGGTTACTCAGACAAATTTAATTCGTGGATCAAAGATTTAAAAGAATGAATATTATATCGAATTTAATGTGGGTGGTGCCCAGTAACGTCGATTGGGAAGGTCATCCTAACAACAGCACATTTAAGTCTACTGTTAATTGTAATGTACCTCTGAGCTTTGATGGTGAATGGGAGGTGGGTGTCATAGCAGCGTAATTCTCTCCCGATATTCAATTAATTAACAAAAAATAGTAGGCTTAAGTTCAAAGAGACAGGTCAGGATGAATATACCCTCATTAATTTGATACCTGTGCGTGGGATGAATTTTAGCGAAGCTTTGACGAAAGCATGGTTACCTAAAACTCATACGGGGAAAGTATCTCTTAGTCGGGATGTTGAAAGTGTACCAGAAAAACGATTAGCATTATCTACAAAAAAATATGACTTTAAAATTACAGGAGAATACTTGAAGGTGTTTGCATTTAATAGGAATGAGTTAATCATGGAAAAGTCGGAAACATATGTGGCCGATAATGTGTTAGTTCCCCGTGTTCTAAACCACCTTTACGTTCATTGTAATCTATTTTAAAACATTTTTCTTAGTGAAAGCACTCATAATGTTTTGATGCATGCTGCAGTTTTGGTCGGAGGGGTTATTAAATATGAACCCAAAGCAGTACAGTATGTTCTGCTGAAGCAAACCTATATCAAACATACGAGTTTTGAAATTTTGTCAAACGAAGGTACGCATGTTGGGTTTTCTAAGGCTATGACTGTCATAGAATTACATTTTAGAAGACGTAAAATATTGTAAGTTATGGGTAGCAGAGACTTTTATTGGATAGTTACAAGTAAAGATAACAGTGGAAATTTCCTAAATAACACACCATTTGATTTTACAAATCAAATAAAAGAAAGGTGTACTTTGAAGGGAGATTGGATGGTAGTGGTGCAAAGTGCGTTTTTCCCTGACGAATGGTATACGTATGAAACGGAGAATAGTTAATTGATAATCATATCTAGGGACCCAGAAACCGATGTTGTATCAACAAATCAGGGAACATTGATACATCCCGATGTTCCGATATTGTTGGATAACGTACGCTTTTGTTTGCAAAAAAAAGTGGCTTCTTTAGGCATCTGCTCTGAATACTAACATAATAGACACAGGACCGAAAAAAAAGTTATTTGAAATTGAGTTCATCGCAGGAAAACAATAAGATTATACATAGTGAAAAGATCTGTCATCTTTTAGGATTTGAATTTAAAGAAGTTGTACTGGAGAATTTTAGAGGTTCGAGTTGAGTAATATCCGATTATTCTTGGGTACCTCCTAGAATCAAACATCTGTATGTATATTGCAATTGGGTAGAACCGTCTTGGTGAGAGATCAAAAAGTACCCCTCTTGATGCATGCAGGTGTGAAGGAAAAAAACAAACATAATCCGTTCACTATACGTTACGTACCCTTAGTAGTAATACGCTTAATCGTATACAGATTCAGACAACCAATGGTACGGGTTTCCCTATGATGTTCAAATACGGTGAAAATATATTGACGCTACATTTTAGTAGGAAGAGATTAAGGGTGTTGTAAAACTATAAATTGGGGTAAGATGTGTTGAAAACAATCATTTCACAGATGCATTATGTGCTGATAACAATGTCAGGTTCGATCTTTGTAAGGAGACCGTATGATAGGGGTGGTGTGGGGGATTTATTTGCAGCCCTAGGTAGAGGGATTTTACCCCTTTTGAAATCAGGGTTAAGAACAGGTGCAAACGTAGCCATCGTGAATACACCGAGAATGTCGAGAGGTTTGGCAAAAGAAGCATTTAGATCAGACACCGATGCCCTTGCAGATATTGCCGCAGGTAGAGGAGTCCAATTGACGGTAAGAAGAATTGGGGCAAGAGAAAAACAAAAACTAGCAGCCGAAGTTTACAAAAAAATAGAAAATGCCAGAAAGCGAATAGCTCAAAAAGGTAGAGGCAAAAAAAGTAAAACCACAAATAAAAGGAATACAACCAGAACTAAAGGACGTGAGGCCTTAGTCAAGAAACGAAAGACAACGCCAAAGAGGTGCAAGAATAGAAATAAAATGAGAAACAAAACAACAAAAAGAAGAAGAAAAGTTTAGCGCTCCGATGATAACGATTCCATCTTGATGCAGTATATCTGATAATGACTTAAAAATATATAAATAGATAGATTCAAGACGTTCTTTGATTAGTTTTTGTTAGGTTTTTTTTTTCTTCAATGACACTTGATAAATCGGAATTGGAGTACTTTTCAGTTTCTTCCACTCAGGTGGCAATTTTGGAAAAGCATGAACAACGGTTGCAAACTATAGGCGACTTGAAACCTTTTGAGCAACTAGAATTTGAAATTCTGGGGACACAAATCTCTATTTGGATCTGAAAAACACACAACTGTTGTTGCAATGTAAATTGGTCAATTTGTATGGTTCCGCTTTAACATCAGATGATAAAATTTCTACGGTAAACAATTTACATAGTGCACTATTTCAAGATGTAAAAGTTAGAATAAACAGTGTGGAGATAAGTGATCAGACATTGACCTATCCATATAAAGCTTATTTAGAAACAGTACTTTCTTATAAATATGAGGCTTAAACAACCAATTTGAGAAGAAGGGGTGGAAAATAAACGAAGCCCTGTTATCTGATTACAATTCTAATGATAGTACAGCAAAAATATATAAAGGTGACACCTGGAAACGACGTTGGAAGGAGCTTAGTGAAATGATGCGCAGAGGTGGCAATGAAGCAGGTTCATTCGAATTGATAGGTCCTATTTTTAGTAATATTTCTAAAGTTCCACAGTTTCTAGGTCTGTTACGATTCATACAAATTTCGACACTCATTTTTATCTCATATATGGAGATGTATTTACAGAGGGAAATAATTTTTCAATAAAGATAGAAAGAGCTACTTTAATTATTACTAAGGTCTGACTGAATCTAATGAGAGCGGAAATGATAGAGAAAGAATGGCAAATGAAACTTTTGAAATTGTCTATTTCGAGATCAAAAATATATACCAAAACTATTGCCAAAGGTGTCAATACCGTGGATCTCCAGCACATTCTTAGGGTACAATACCAAAAGGGTGTTTGTTTTTTGGTTGATGATGAAGCATATGCAGGAAACAAGAAGAGAGACCCATTATATTTCCAAGACCACAAGATGACCGATATTCAATTGAGAGCTGGAGGTAGGCTTATACCTAAAGATAAATTACAACTGCAGTTTAATACGAATAGTCCTCAAAAGATAGTTGAAGCATTTTACAAACTCTTACAGGTAGTAGTATAGCTAATACAGGTAGTAGTATAGCTAATACTACAGACAGTATCAATTTATGGCCTGATCGCTGGAGTAAGGTTTTAAGATTTTCGAGTTTGACCTGTCACCTGATATGTCGTTTGGGAAGTATTACAATCTTGACGTCGAAGGACAGTTGGACGTGACTATGCAGTTTGCTGACCCTCTACCAACAGCGATCACATGTATGGTATATTGCGAGTATGACAAAGTAATATCTATCAATAATCACAGGGAAGCCATTTACAAGGCTAAGAATGTATAAAAGACACATAATTAAAAAAATTGGTATCATTCGTATATATAATTTTGAAAATGGAGGGTCACGTACCAGTATCAGGGGTGTGAGAAGATCTCCTACCTATGTTAAAAAAAAGTCGATGACACTTCGCACGACGCAGACGTAACAGACTTAAGTTATTTCAATCATGATTCCATTCCACAATTGGCAATCCTGGACACTGTAGAAGAACTGGTTAAGCCCTCGGGTGGTATAGATACATACGGACCATTGAAATTTACAATACCGGCTGCTACAGATGAAAATTTCATTGACCTAGGAAATACTAGATTATTGTCGAGACTCGCCTTAGAGAAAGAAAAAAGGGTCGCAGTTGTATCTGATAAAGTTGTACCTATCAATGCCATATTTCACTCTATGTGGAAGCATGTTAATGTTGATATGAATAGTGTTTCCGTCATCGACAGAATGCAAGATTATGCTTATAAGAGTTATATTGAATTACTTTTGTCATTTAATAGTTTCTATAAAGAATTTAAAGCACAATGTATAGGATGGTACAGTATAGGCTTACCTCAATCCATATACAGGAAGCTTTGGTGATAGCAATACACTGTTGTAAGACCAAATTAAGACATGTTGACAAAAAAGGATTGGATGTCATTTTTTGAGGGTAAGGTACTACCTACCTCTTACGCTTTAAATCAATGGATTTATGAAGAATTATCAGAGGTATGAAAACAATGGAGAACAGGCAAAGAGCAAGAATTGTATGGTGATATACGTGCAGATATATGCAAGTCCCAGAGGTTAATACCTAGTGGTGTTATAATAGAGAAACATTATAGATGAATAAATCAACATTTTATATGTTAGCAGGAAACTCAACTTTGGCAGACAAGAATTACAATTTAGCTATACAAAGTGCGGAACTAGTGTACTCTAAAGTCAGGGTACATCAAAAGGTGATCATTTTGATTTTTGAACGTATGCGCAGAGAACCTATGTTATTTCCTCTGCAAAGAGTTAAGATACAAGCCATTACAGCATGCCAAGGGATCACCACTGTCCCTCTTGGCCATACCCTCTTTGCTCTTATACCTAAACGGCTGTTCATTGTCCATGTAAAAGATAGTGCATATGCAGGCAACTACGGACAAAATCCATTCTTTTTTATGGAAACCGATTTAAAAGAACTTCAACTTAGGGCAGGTGGTAAACTTTATCCCAATGATAAGTGGGAGATAAATTTTGATACCAGGGAAGGAGATTTTGAATCCTATAAAAGACTGATATAGGCATTAGGGATCGAAAACGGTGACAACTCGGTTGGCCGGAATCTTGGTGGTGGAAATAACATATATGCTTTCGATTTTACCCAAGACGAAAATCATCAGCAAAACCATTACAATCCTGACAAGACGGGGGAGTAACAATTTAACTTGACTTACAGAATCCCTTTTGCTCCGGCAACAAAATATTTAGTACTAGCAGAAATTAGGTTTGTTGTAGAAATATATTACAATAGAGAGGTCACCATTGATGGCTGAAAAAGACCAGTTAAGCACTTTAGATTAACAGTAATTATTTAAAGTCGATCCCATTTAAAAACCCCAAAATGTTTTATACATGATGGAGTACACGGGCTCAGATGAGCTATTTAAACATGTGTATTTTCCGCCAAGTGCCATTATCGCCAAGACCCAGAAAGGAGAAGAACCAGGTCAGCATTGGGTAGCTTTTTACATACCAAAGCAAGGTGTGATCGAATACTTTGATTCTGTTGCAGAACAAGCCACATCGTTAATAGAGAACTTTTTGAAAAAAATTCAGAATGCTAAATTTAGTAAAAAACTGTGCAATCGGAGGGAAGTTATCTTTGCAGTGTTTATTGTATGTTTTTCTTGCATTTCAGGTGTGCCGGAAAGATTTTCTGTAAATACGGACAACAATGAGGAGTTAGTTTTATCCTTATATGATAAAAGTTTAACTTTTTCTATATGTTTGTAGACTTTACGTGTTCGGAGAGAAAATCAATGTTTTGTTATTTTTATAAATGGAAAAGACAGTTTAATGCTAAGTTTGTCCTATTGCCTCATTGCTAAGTGTACTATAGACAGAGACAAAATGATATCTAGTTTATCATAATACGTCATTGTAAAATACTCGATTGCTATTGCTTAAAAAATAATTGACGTCATATCAAAAATTGTATAAATGCGATTGCAATTTTCATAATCGAAATAAAATCCCATCAGAAATCAAACAGTATACCACTATTTCTGCTGCATTTTCAAGATTTTGACTTTAATTTTTCGTGATGGAAGCAGTAAATAATGCCAAAACCAAGAGTATTGTACCGATTTCCACTGCCAATGAGGCTACTAAAAAATGTCAGGTCAGAAAAGTAGGTCATCCTACAACCCCTGGCGTGCATCCTATTCTGCCAG
>JAIGNY010003914.1:0-162500 GCA_020152595.1 Chiridota heheva | reverse complement strand
CCATTTCTGCCCTCCCTTTGATTCAATTTGTCTCAAAATTGAATTCCCTCTTGTTAAAGGATTAGCTCAGTGGTCAAGCAAGTACATTTTATATGAAAAAGGACTTCAAAGGAAACAAACTGGTGAAGAAAGCATTCAAAAATCTTATTCTGTTAAGGGATATTTAGGTTAAAAGTTTGGTATCGTTTCTGTAGAAACCATTGAAATCGGACTAGTTGTTACGTCACAGCCTCAGATTCTTCAAAGTCTTTATGTATTTTAAAGAAAGTTTATTTAATTTGTTCACTATTTGAATTATTTATCCTCAAACTTTCTTCATGTGGTATATTATAAATACCCTTCCTAGATTCAGTTTCACTACTTTTATGACATTTCCCATGGTTTTTAAGCCACATAATCAAAGGGAAAAAATATGATAGAATACATAAGACTTTGAGGAATCTGAGGCTATGACATCACAACTAGTCTAATTTTAGTCGTTTCTAATGATATCAAACTTTAAACTTAAATATCTCCTTAACAGAATAAGATTGTTGAATACTTTCTTCACCAGTTTGTTTCCTTTGAAGTCCTTTTTCATATAAAATGTACTTGCTTGACCAATGAGCTAATCCTTTAAGAGGGAAACCTGTTAATTCTTTAACAAAGATGAACTTGCATGACCCCTGAACTAATCCTTTAAGCAGTGATACAACCATACAGCAAATTCTATCAAAATCCAATCATCAGTTCTTGAGATATGTTGATGACAAGCAAACAAACACAGGCGAAAACATAACATCCATCCAACTTTGTGGGCGGAAGTAAATATAAATATTCACACAAAGTTCATCCTATGGAGACTTCAATTGATTTGTGCTTAAAACTATTATAGAAAATGGCAGATTTATATGTTTCATCAAAGGTATATTAACCATTGGTTAAATTGCTTTAAAATCTATTAAAAACTATGAAATTACCCGCTCATTTCATCAAAATGGGTTAAAAAGTGACCATTATACGTTGTTTTGAAGTCTCAGGAATCAATATGCAAATTTGTATGCAATTTTTCATGTATTACAGGGCGACCTTGTTCTTTTCTTTTGGAGTTCCCCTTTTTAAAGGTCTATCATAATTCTTTGAAGTGGTGCAGCAAATTCTTATCAACACTTTACGAACACCTCAGATTATAACCGATATAGAAATCCTACATGTCTATTGACCTTGAAATAAAATCCCTTTTCACAGCAATCACAAAAACTTAAATGGGTCTAGCAAGGTCATCTTATAAAAAAGAGGACATTAATAGAAACAAATTGGTGAATCGATTTCTTTGATATCTTATTCCGTTAAGAAGATATTCAAGCTTAAAGGACTGCTCCACATAGAATGGCTGGTGCAGTAAGCCTTTTCTGGAAGGTCAGTTCGGTATATTCCTTCTCTTCAAGAGAAAATTAGAGAGGGAATACCAATGTAAATTATGAAACTTCCGGATTTCCATTTATATATCTCTTATCTCTGTCCATTTCGGAAGTGGATAATTTGTAGAATAATAAGTACAGATTTTTAAAATGCGAAAATAAAATTGACCTACTTGGTTATAAAATTTCTACAACCCTTACAAGTTCTGTGCCATAGCATTACGCTGTTTCATTAGAGGCATCATTGATAATCTTCAAAATGGCGTCTGAGATTTTTCCCTCTTCGGGAAGAAAATAATTTTCTCTATAAGAGGAGAATCTACCGAACTGTCAGTTGGTACCTTTATCCTATGTTTTCTTAACAATTGCTAGTTTTTTTTAAAGTTTTTACCATTTGCATTATTTTCCCTCAAACTTTCTTCAGGTAGTAAATTATAATTACCCATACTATAGATTATGCTTTAGTACCTTCCTGACATGTCAAGTTATTTTTAAGCGACAATATTTTATAAAAAATATGATAGAATGCATAAACGCTTTGAGGAATCTAAAGGTTCTGACGTCACAGCTAGTCTGATAAAAATTGAGGGGAAGCCAATATAACTCAAGACCCATAAACCAAAATAAAACATATGAAACAAAATCTCTGGGTGAAGTTCCAATTTTCACTTTGCACTTTTTGGCTCTTGACATATAATTTCATGGTGTGATCCTCACCCCATCCCTTAATTTTTTGAAAATGGCTAAACTATTGGTTGTATAGCCTATTTGAAACAAATACAGTTTTGAACGTTGTGTAGATGTCTTTGTAATTAGCTATTGTAAGTTTTTAAGCTGACATCTGTACATATAGCTCATCAAAATTTGAGAAAATTTTGGAAGTCTGTTAATTGTTTAAAATTTCACTTTTAAAAGATTTTGAAGATGTTGCTTTTGGCTACTTGCATGGTTTATTAGATTTTAAAGCCATTTAACATGTGTTGTATGTGTTGCCCAAAATGAGTCTCCCAGTCCTTTATTTTATGCATGTTTCTTTTCAGTAAGGAGCACAATATGTCTGTCTGTGTTTCCCTGCCCACTCTTCCCCTATGTACTCATCCCAGCCCACCCTACCCCACCCACTCTTCCCTGCATTCTCTTCCCCCAGCAAATTTCATTGCAAGGATATATTGTAAGTTAATATAAGTTGAAATATCACAAAACAATGTTATGCTCTTTCGAATGTTCTATAACATTAGAAAAGACAAAGTATGGCTTATTCTTTATTTAATATGATAATAAAAATAATGCTAAGTTATGTGAATACATTTCACACTGTACAACACATTTTAGCATATGTTTATGTTTTGTAATTCATCAATAATTCTGTCAATATAAACTTACATGGGAGTGGACATTTTGTTCA
This sequence comes from Chiridota heheva, assembly GCA_020152595.1. Taxonomy (NCBI): domain Eukaryota; kingdom Metazoa; phylum Echinodermata; class Holothuroidea; order Apodida; family Chiridotidae; genus Chiridota; species Chiridota heheva. The sequence goes on along the minus strand of JAIGNY010003914.1, from coordinate 159,695 downwards.
TACGCCCTCAAAAAATGATGTCATACTCCCGGTGCAAATTAGAATATTAATGTATTTCTTTATATTCTATTTCAAATTTTCTAACTCCTAAGAAAACATTTTTCCTTTGCATGGGTCTAAGAATTTTTTTTGGTATATAATATTAATGGTTCAAGCCCTTAGAACTTCTATCAAAGCATTTTGGAAAGACAATTTCAAAGATAATTCTGAAAAAATTACATTATGTGTGCTAACACATCTACAGCAGAATAGATTATTTCATAATTGGCATGAATTCAACACACAAAATTAGACAAAATGGCAGCACCTATGCGTTAACTTCAAACATGGATATCTTAAATTAGGAATAAGATTTCGACTTCTGCTTTTGGTAAAGGCTTTAGATTGTAATATTCTATGATATAAAATAAAGATTGTACCAGACCCAATGTCTGCTTTAATATTTAATAGCGTTTCCTGGCAAGGTACACAAGTACTTAGTTTTCATATGCAAAATACTTTTTTAATTAGTTCTTTAGCAAATTCCATAAATTCTTTAAAGTAAGAAAGTACATATTTGGAAGTACTTGATTAGAATGTATAAGAATAAAATTAATCTTTAAACATGATTGGTATTGCATATGAACCATAACTAAAATGTTTGTTTTGAAATAAAACCTATATATTACAGGCTCAAACTCTTAAGTATTTTGGGCTAAGAGGCAGTGGCGACGCCAATATTTTGATCATGGGAGGGGGAAAGAGAGGGGCAATTTTGTCTCATGGAGGAAAAAACCCTATATTGAGGTCACTCAAATATTGAGCTTCATGTTTAATAGTTTATAATACTGGTCTCCATGAATGTCTATATAAAAAGTCACTGTAGCTTGATCAAAACAGATCAAGGTTTTCATACTTTGACAAATATTCTATAATCATTTCATAAAAACGTTTTACAAATACTGTATAAAAACTCTGATTGCTCGATGGCATATACAAATATTGAAGTACTGCAATTTAATGAAACGATTCCTTTCTTTGTCGCTAGCTTTTCTTCAATGCTTTGACAGCCTCGTAGGTTGCTGCTCTTACTCGTAAATAGCGTTCGTCGTTACCTATTGCAGATACCATGTAACGCCCGATAAATCCAAAACCAAGTTTCCTTTCTGGATCTGCCTGCGCCATTTGCCCTCCTGAACCAGGATGACCATACGCATTCTTGCCTCCCTGCAAAAATCGAAGAATACGATAATTGATTTAAGTTGGTATAGTTTATCATTTGATCTTACCTTTAAAGATCACATGATCAAGAAATCAAATAATAAAGCGCACTCTCTTGTAAAAGTACATATTTTGCCAAATATTAAAGATCTATAGACAGGTACATGTAGCAACAAATTGAAACCATAAACCATGAAAATAGCAAAAAAGTTTCATCAAAATCTGTTGACATGCCGCAAAGTTTCTCTTTAAGCCTATTAACTCCCGACACCTGAGTTAATCCCTGAAAACTCAGGTAAGGCAATTACCAAACCGACTTTCTGCTCAGTGTATTGTTGTTTCCACTCCAACAATGATTATTTTTCTGCCATTCCCATGCACACCACAGTCAAGTAGCCCAAGGTTATTTGTGTGTATAAGATTAGAGAAGCCAGAGCTGAGTAATCAGGGCACTTTTGTGATTTAAATCACTCATCCGTCTTAAGTGTCTTAGTGGGAAAAATTGTATATGCCAGAGGCGATGTGTGCATTAACTGTGAATGATTGATGGACCATGTCTTCTAATGAAAGATATTGCTTCATGGAAGGTCAGACATCGTGTGAACGTGCCATCAGAAATACAATCCAACGTTTCTGATTGGTCGAAATTTGACACAATCACTGACCATGCACCAATTAATTACAGCCACAGATGACGTTGCTAGTATGATCAGATTCGTTGGTGAAGGTCAAGCAATTTTTAACAAGATTCCCTCTCTCTAATTTAATATTGTAATAGTACATTTTTGAATCTTTATTAATGTAGCATCACCTATGCATTTCAATAGTCAAGCAATTTTAAACCCAACCATCTACGACTGCCGTTAAAACAAAATTGATTAACACAAGGATGTACGAAGACACAGTACAAAAAACAATGGACAGTTTAATTGGTCAATACAGATTCTGAATAAACATTTATGTCCGTGTGCATTGTGCTGCAATTCTGTAATTCCAAATACAAAGAGGGGCGCACTTCCACATGTGAGGTATGTGCGCACAAAGAGTTGCCTTTTTTCAAAATTTTCGTAGTGCAGGTGTCAAAATTCTAAACCCTTATACTGCTGGTTTAAAAAAATTGCATATTTTCATACTGCAGGTATAAGAAATAACCTATTTTCGTACTGCAGGTATCAAAAATCACCAGTCCTATTTTCGTACTACAGGTATCAAAAATCACTTATTTTCATACTGCAGTTATCAAAGTCATAGACTGCCATACTGCAGTTACCACAAAAATCTCTCATAATGCAGTCCAATTTTTAAATTCTGGCCACACATACCTACCACTTTAGTATAGAAGTGCCCCCCCCCTTCCTTCCATTGGGTCATACATGCATAATACGGTCAAAGATCAGTATATGTTTTTACACCAAATTATGTACATACAGGTCATATAAGGTCATCTCACCTGCTCTCCCTGCTCCAGATCCATTCCATACTTCCACACTATCAATACTGGGTAAATAACAAAGTCCTCCGTAGGCTCCATCTTGTGGTTTTCATAATTCTCAAGAAACTTTTTTGAAAGAATTGTCTTATTATTCTCCAAAGAAGTTCCTCCATTTGCCAGAATTCCAAAAAGTTTTGCCAAGCCTTCTGCAGTAGCAAATCCATTGGCAGCGGGCATCTCTATTTTCCGAATGTCAGCGTCACAAAACTTACCAAACTGCAAATTAAGTAGAGACCAGGAGTTCTAACATGCAAAAAATAGGCAGGAATAGGGGTTGCAATGGGGAGGGGACAGACTTCCCCCAATTTTGTTTTACTTATATCATTTGTATGGTCTGATGATAACTTTTAAGCAAATTTTGTTTTTTGCTTTGCACCTATACTGCACCCTCCTCCCCCTCACACGCACACACAGACTTTCAGTGGGAAATCTTGTCCATGATGCATATTGTAAGTGGGTAAAAAAGGCTTGATTCGTTCAAAAAAATGTTTTGAAACTTTTGCTCAGTAATGATACAATTTCAGTCTTTTATAACGTTTTTCTACCAGCACAATAAAAGCACTATACCTTTTATACAATGGTCTCATGGGAACTATAATAAATCAAGCATTAGCTACTCCAATCTCTTGTGCAGAGCCACGAATGAGAAGGTAACAGGTCCCACATCAAAGGGCTCTGGTATGACTTCAGGGCCCTAATTCTCATCTGAAAAGAAGAGAACATGGTCTCTCCAAAAGGTGGGGGGACAACCGGCAAATTTCCTCTAAAATAAACTAGTTTTTAAAAATTATATGGAAACGTGGAGTTAGATGTCCCCCATGCCCTACTCCCGGGGAATTACGGCCCTGTATGACCTGACTGGGCAAAAAACCTATGATCTAACGGCTGAAAAAGCAGGTTTTCCCCAAATTGGTTACCAGTAGATTTTCATGTCAGCATTATGTACATTGGTCAGAGTGCAACAGTCATTGAGCTATGCAGTTAATTATCTTTGAAATATTTGACCCAATTAAGCACCAGTGAGATGCAAGAAACAATTCAAAATGCAAGTGTCAGAATTCACTGACTGTAAATTCTTGTTTTTGTTCTCAAAAAATTTGCTCAAGATATTCCGCAAAGAGATCTACTTCTACTATATCCTACATTCCAAGGCATGCTTAAGGAGATCTCAAAAACATAAGTGAGGTGCCAAATTGTAAGCAGCATATCATGTACATATACTTAAAATTATGCAGATATTTCCGCTTTCCTCCTCACTATGAGAACGCATTTTCAATACCCATTAGAAATGGCTTTGTTTAAACCAGGAAAACTTCTACCGGCCCTTATAAAGAGCAGGGCTGGTCGAAGAAAAAGTTATCTTTTTCTTTATTTCCCCAAACCACAAAACTGTGACCTGGTCAACTCCATACAAGCTGTTCAATAAACCATGTGTTTGATATTCACCCAACACAAACTTTGTGGGCAGCAGCAGCTCCCAAGGAGTATGAAATGTCCTTTAAAGCAAAGTTAATCTTGTGGAATGATGCATAATATGAAGTCTGAAATTTGCACAACAAGTTTTTAAGCTGTGTCTGTACTAATGCCAGCTACACTTCTTGTTCATAGATTAATTGGTTCTGTAAACAATCTATCCACTCAATATTTATATTCATTGTGCATGAGTGACATTAAAGGTCAATGGTGGTCAAGTATTGGTCTATTAAACCGCCAAAAATAGCCAAACATGGTGGTTGGAAAATAAAGGAGATGTACACAACATTAGAGTCAGACCTACATAACTTTAACGCCAAACTTTCAGGTTGGGTATTCAAGCCATTTAAAACATAAATTATATTTGTTTTATACTACTCTTTAAACATTTCAATAGTACAAAATGTATCGAGAGCCACAGAACCTGCAAATTGTTTCCTCCAATATTTTAATGGGTCATCTCGAAGAAAGACCCATTGCTCTTAGTGGCATGGCCAAGGTAAAATAGTAGGAAGGGAAGGGGAACGTGGGGAAGGAGGGGGTAAGAATGAAGGGTGTCAAACTTGTATGTACTTTTAGTCATGAGGAGTAAAGGCCTTTAGGCTTTGTGCTGAAAATATATCAACAAAAAAACTATATCAATTACAACAAATTTAGTCATGCATGCTCTCTGCAGACAAATCACTGAGCTCTATATGCTTTAAACAGCCAACTTTTGTTGCTAAGTAACCTTTCTACTTCAACACCCTGAACTAATAAGGCAAGCAAATACACTGCATTTGCTGGTTAATAATGAATTCTTTCATTAAATCAGTAAAGCGGAAAGTTCAGACAAAGCAGGTATCAGACACAGGGCTAGTATCACACACAGGGCTAGTATCACACACAGGGCTATAATCACACACAGGGCTAGTGTCACACACAGGGCTAGTGTCACACACAGGGCTAGTATCACACACAGGGCTAGTATCACACACAGGGCTAGTATCACACACAGGGCTAGTATCACACACAGGGCTAGTATCACACACAGGGGCTAGTATCACACACAGGGCTGGAATCACACACATGGCTAGTATCACACACAGGGCTAGTATCACACACATGGTTAGTATCACACACATGGCTAGAATCACACACAGGGCTAGTATCACACACAGGGCTAGTATCACACACAGGGCTAGTATCACACACAGGGCTAGTATCACAACACAGGGCTAGTATCACACACAGGGCTAGTGTCACACACAAGGCTAGTATCACACACAGGGCTAGTATCACACACAGGGCTAGTATCACACACAGGGCTAGTATCACACACAGGGCTGGAATCACACACATGGCTAGTATCACACACAGGGCTAGTATCACACACATGTTTAGCATCACACACATGGCTAGAATCACACACAGGGTTAGTATCACACACAGGGCTAGTATCACACACAGGGCTAGTGTCACACACAAGGCTAGTATCACACACAGGGCTAGTATCACACACAGGGCTAGTATCAAACACAGGGCTAGTATCACACACATGGCTAGTATCACACACAGGGCTCGTATCACACAAATGCATCAATGGTTTGGATTTTGACATGCAGCAAGAGTACACTTTTTGGAATCCGCCATACAGTGGATATTTGGATAAATTGTAGTAACAGTATTTACACAGCATGTAGACTGACAATCACAGCAAATGCATTTTATCAGAATGCATAACATTACCATAAACTACATGACATTACATAAGCAAATTTTAAGCAATAATACAGATTTAGTCTTAAAATAAGCCTTGAAGAACATTTTTTTTTAAACTGGGGGAAGTACACAGCTACCCCCTCATTTCCCCCCGCCCCATGGCCACACCAATGATTGTTTTACTATTTGAATAATAAAGTGGGGCAGCAAAGGCTGGGAATCTTGATTATGTATAATCAGGATTAGTGCAGGAGTCATGCAGGTTAATCTTATATGAAAGAGGACTTGAACCACATAGTAGACTAAAACCAGTCATTTCTGTACAAATATTATAGAAATAAAAACAATAATATCTTCTTAATAGTAATGGAATAAGATATTGAAGTAATTCCTTCACAATTTTGTTTCTATTAAACTCTTTTTCATATAAGATAAACATGCTTGACCTCTGAACTAATTAATACTTTAAAAATGTTACTATAATGTACATTAAATCTTAGTCAAAATCATACGTCTGAGGTCTCTCGGTGACCCAATCAAGCTTTAACAAATACTTACATCCAACGTTTCTCCGCAATTCTCAATAATTTTGGCAAACGGAATATCTCCAAAGCTTTTAATGCTGTTAAAGATGAACCGCCACATATTAGGATAATGATATATTGCATGTATCGAGTTAAGAATAGTTTCTGTTACTGGCACCACACGGGCAACACGATGCGACAGCTCTTTAGGAACGCCAATGTAAATATCAATTCCTGTCAAATAGGATAAACAAATTGACAGTCCCACACTACAAGAGGACCATGGTCATGTGATTATGGAAAATTAGGGAGAGTACATAAAACATCTGAGTCACACTTTTTGATGTGAGTTAAAAATATTCCAAATTTTATCCAGAAAACTAAGGTATAACAAATACCAACCCGACTTCCTCTTCAGTGTATTGTGTTTTCACTCAAACAATGATTGTTTGTCTGTCATTCCCATGCACACCACAGCCAAGTAGCCCAAGGTCATTTGTGTGTATAAGATTACCGAAATCTAGTGCTGAATACACAGGGGACTTTTGTTATTGAAATCACTTATTCGTGTTAGATGTCTTAGTGGGAGAAATTTGTTTTCAAACTGGTGATAAAATAGCTGTGTATCATATGCCTGAGGCGATTTGTGCATTAACTGTGAATGAATGACGGACCATTTCTTCTAAGGAAAGATATTGCTTCATGATTCTATATACACTGCTAGGAGAGGGAATTCCCCAAACAACTAACTTAATCTCCCAAGTTTGAAATACCACAAAAATGTATTTTAAGGTATGTAATACATTGTAAACTCACTGTAAAGTTTACCACACAGAGGTCAGAGTGTGGGGTTAAGGTTACGTGTTGTGTAGATTATATAAAATTGTACGCAATGAACATGTACACACCAACTAACATCATAATTGCACCAAATATGAAACAAAACAGACATGCAGTCGTTGAAATTAGAATATTCAAGATTTTAAGATTAAGCCCCGCCTACTCATTGATATGCATGACATCACCATCAAGATCAATAGGGCACATCTACGGATCATGGGCTATCTGCATGTGTACCAAATATGACAAGAATCCAGTGTACTATTCTTAAGAAACGGTGTTTACAAGCTGGCCATCACAAACACAAACACACACACCCATAAATACACCGTGACCCATACACACACATGCCATCATAATCGCACTGGTTCCTATCGCATCAGAACCAAAAACAATTGCTATGATAATCCAAAATCACTTTTTGATATAAATAATGGCTGTTTTTGTCACAAAAAGTTCATTGTTCTTCATTTTTGCTCCAGTTATTTCCATATGTGCTGTGTGTATACCCAATTTAATCACCATGTTGTTACTCAATAGATGCCAAAGAAAGTGCCCTAATTGAGTTCTGTCAACTTTGGCCTATTTGCGTGCAGGCGTTCCTACATATTTTTCCAGTGAAAAAAGTATGTCAGAGCTGCTGGATATTAAGTTCCCCTCCCTCAGGGGCGGACAGGGAGGCGAAAATACTTCGGACCAGATTTACCAACGGCGCACAATATACTAACTGGCGGGAAGAGTCTGAGAGTGCGACTCACTTTGAGCCCCCGGAGGGCCGCTCCCACCGATTTTCAAGGTCATTTAAGCATATTAGACAAGATTTCATATGACATTTAAACAGTTTTTAATTTGCTGCACAGGCACTATTTTTAAAGCTACTAGCTAGACTTGTACGGTGCTACCAGCGCACAAGTCTAGCGGCGCCTCCGGCCGCATCCGCTGGACTTAAAGGCCAGTCTGTCCTGCTGTCCCTATACTTTTGGAGAAAGGCTTAAGTCCCCCTCCATACTTTTTGGTATACAAAAATGAAAAATAGTTTGTACCTACAACATGGTAGGGCTTTCAGGAGCCTTATCCCCTCCCTCCCCCTTCCACCCCTTAACCTCACACCACCAGAAATGGAACCTTCAGCATGCAAATATATTCACCATACATTCGTTCAGCTCCTCCGTTTTAAAATGTTCTGACATCCACGAGTTAAGATAACCAAATCATAGATTGGCAACCACAAGTAGAATGGTACAAACTTGCTAGGTTGCTTATTTTCTACACAATGCACCCCAAGCTTGTAAGTGTTGAGTCAACAAACTATCTGACTTCTAAAAATATTCTCATCCAACACGCTGTGAAAATACTCGAGCCTACCACAATCCTCACTACAAGAGACTACCACAAAATGTCGTTCTTCCCACGGACAGTAAGAAAGAGGAACATACTCTACAGTGAGGTCCCCTCAGCCTTCAAGTATATGAAGTTAGCAATATACTAGATGAAGACATTTTGCAGCTGTACAAGTATATCATTGTACAAATTTGACCTTTTTCAGAATCTGAACGGGCTGGATCCAAAGTGCTGATTTCTGTAAGTACTAGAGCAGGTTATGAGCATAATAAGACAAATGCCTAAATAATTTCTCTTTAAAATGTCCTATGTTCTTATAACAGTACCAAAGTTTAGCAAATTTGTACTCAGTTGTATGTTCAAAGCAAGGAGTATACACATGAGCATATACTCAGAGTATATCACCTTTGAGATGTGTACTCACCGTGTGGTGCAGCGATTTCTTCCTGTAGAAACTGACCAACTGTCCGACCCTTCGGATCTACTCTCCTGACGATAGCGTTAACTAAAAAGCCGTATGACAATGCATGGTATCCATGTTTTGTCCCTGGTTCCCACATGGGTGTGCTATCAGCCAATACCTTATCAAGTTCATCTAAATTTGACAACAACTCCCAGGTAAGTTGCTTCGACACCACCGGTAGCCCTGCCTGCAGAGTGAAGGTTAAGTCATTACACAGTCAAATTAGCTCAAATATACCATTTGCAATTTCTCAATCGGACATATCTGGTAACTTAAATTCCAGTAACTTGGGCTAGATACTTAAACTTTCTTCAGTCTAGATTTAGGAAAAGCAATGACTTACAGTATGAATAAGTTTTAAAAGTAACAATGAAGTTCTTATGTTTTCAAAATTATCAAAAGAAGAGAAACTGCTGTGTGGGAGGGTGGGGAGGGTGGGGGTCTATAACATTGTTAAATCTCGAGAGGGTAGGGAGGGTGGGGGTCCATGAAATTGTTATTTCTCAGTAGCATAAACTTCACATGAAGACATTCCTCTCTATAGAAGAATTGGTAGAAATTGCTTGAAGCATCCAGACTGTAAATTTCACACAACACTGCACAAGCTACAGCTTGCCAGACCAGTATGCAACAAAATCTCCTGCTCATCAACCTCACTCATATAACTTGTGCATGGATGCACTTTCAGCATTCAATCCAATCCTCTGTTCATCGTTTCTGCTTGAGTGCACCTTCAACATGTGGCCATACAACACTGTGACTATGTCTTAATGAGTGTTAACAAGCTGGTGATACTGGTAGTCGGATTGGGGTAGCATTATACCGGACTTCTTATATAAAAGGTCTGGTATCGGGTACGGAAAGCTGTATAGAGAAATTTTTCGGCATAAACACTATACAATTTGACTATGCAAAGTGTTTCTTAAGTGAGCAACGGGAAGAGCAGATCATACTCACTAGAAGTACCCCCTCCCACCACTCCCTCCAGGCCCTATAGCAAGTAGCACACAAATACAGACAGGTACGCAAATTATCACAACCAAATCGGGTTTGACAAATCTACCATTACCCCTGCTAAGAAAATTGGACGTGGAAAAGATTAAGATTTCATCTGTGTGGTTTAATTGTTATTAACTTCTCAGATTCGTTCTTAAAAGTTCATCTTTCTTCCATGCACATTTAAGACGTCACACACCCATTTTCACTAAATTACATTCATTAATTCAATGGTGGCTCCAGTGAGGTGGGGAGGGAGGGGGTGCGGCACCCGTGGGGCCATTGTACTGAAATTCGTCAGGGAAGTCGTAATAAAGTATTTAATTTTCCGACAAAAATCCCAGATTCCACGAAACAAGAGATTCGGAAATAGCAATTCGAATTCGATCTTTAAAAAAATTGTTAAAGAAATGCTCAAATCTAGCATTTGTTATGTCACAATTTCCACTGTGGGACAACCTTTAAAGGCACATGGTATAATACAACCATATCCAGCAGAAAAAAAACAGTTGAAATGCACACTGTTCTTAGCTAGTCTCAACTGTTTTTAACAGGTCGTTACTGTTTTTAAGTGGTAATAAACACATCACCTGTTAAAACCAAATAGGTTTAACTAAAACCAACAGGCATCTATTTTTTTAACAGGGACTATTGCAAAGCCCTATTAAAACCAGTTATGCTTAACTTTAATCAAGAGGCATTAATTGTTTCCAACAAGGACTTTTACAAGTCCCTGTTAAAACCAAATAATCTTGACTGGAAATTTCCTACGGAATAGAATTTCTGATTTCCAGTTGGAAAATATATTTTACACCTAAAAATTTGCATCAATTTTCGTAAAATGTTTTTCATTTTTAGATAATTGGCATCAGATGTAGTAAAATTTTCTTAAATTTTTGTGAAATTGTTTTCAATTTGAGAACATTTCTAGTAAATTTTGGAAAATTTCTTTCATTTTGGCAAATTTGCTTCATTTTTTGCAAATTTGTTTCAATTTTTGTAAAATTTGCATAAATTCTTTCTAAATTTACTTCAATTTTCGTTTAATGTCCTAAATCCATTTTCGGAAAATTATTCATGTTACCCCCTTTCCCCACTCCCATTTACATATAGTTTTACCGTAATAAAAAACATATATTTTTTGTAGGTTTGCCATTTTTTGAAAAAAATAATTCTGGCCCTGATGTACACTATCTTCATACGCTGCTGCAATATGTACATTGTTTGGGCAAAAAGAATCGGGGAAGAAAAAGCAAAGGGGGGGGGGGTAAGGGGTTAACGGGAGAGGAAGGATAGATATATAGATAGAAATGAAGTTTGAAACTTCAATTTTCCCCTCTCAAAATTAAAGAAAATTGTCCGAAAAAGAAAAAGGAACTTGAAATATTTTCCAAAAAGGTAATAGGAACAAAAGTATGTAAACATTTTTTGTGGGGTATAATTACGGAATATTAATAAAATTAAATATGAATAAAAGTCTTATTTACCTCCACGTTTGATACTTGCAGTTTAGTAGGCCCCTACCTTTCGAAAACCCAAAAAAAACTTGAGAATTGTGACGTTGTAGTTTCATCACACTCTTAATAGGCCTGGTATTAGTATTGTACCACCACTTGCAAGTGCTAACTGTTGTTTAAAACGAATTACAAAGCTTATACAAACTCAGAAAAATCAGAGCATGTATACATCTTTACAACCAGGGTGAGTTTTATGATGTAAATTCAAAACTTCTTTTCAACATTACACATTTTTAGCTGATTTATGAAAAGTATATGTGAAGATATTCCATTTAAGATTCCTTATCTGAATCAATTTATTTTGTTCAAAACCTTGTTTGCCTACCATGTTATTACATGTGACTAAGAGCCTAGTGTTATTTAATACTAATAGACTTAAATGTAGGCTTGGCTACATACAGTCTGTTCAGTAAATTATCAGATTGGGCAGTTCCAGAAAATATTTGCACGTGTGGGTCAGTCTTAAATAGGATTGGTATTCGAAGGGATGGGGGAAGGGTGGGGGAGAGGGATTGGTCGGTGGTTTGGAATTGCGCCTCCGGGATCATGATTTTGGGTTTGCAGGGGAGGGAAGGAGGAAGGGGGTGGGTGGGTTGTAGGCTTAGGCCTAGTTGCAGAATACCCCGTTACTGTTAAGTTAAGTATGAATGAATTTATCTTGAGCAATATTTCTAAGCAGAAATTCTTAGTTTTGGTTTTGTGGACTTTGGAATGAATTTACCAAATTTCCACTGATACCCTCTGGTGTGGCTCTGTGGACTTTTGAAATAAAGTTATGCTTGTGATGATTATTTTTGCATAATCTCATACATACACCAGGAGAATCTACAATGGTTCTGTGCTTGGGATAGGATTTTTTTACTCATACTGCACATATACATCCTGGAGCGGCTTCGCTGGTTCCACACTTGTCATTTTAAGAACAATCCATAGTTCAATTTGGCAAATATATTTGTAGTGTTTCCTTCGTCTTCTAATTTTGAGTGCGGAGCTGGCTCTACGAGAGTAAAGTGTTATTTTTTTTTTTTTTTCAGGGAATGGATTTTTAAGGAATTTTTATTTTGCATGCAATTTTTTAAAGTTTCATGAATGCAAGAGTTTATTAATAAGAATCAAAATTCAACAAAGTTTGAGGTTTTTCCTCTGCAGCCTGACAACAATAAGTGTGGCCTACAAATGTGGCCTACAGTATTTAAATTCAACCGCTGTGACTCCTGTGAGTTAGCAAACTACTGGGGATTGATAATCAAATTTGTGTTAAGGTCTGGCCTAAAGTACAAACTTTCTCCATTTATAGGGGATTACTGTGCATTGGCGATTCTTGCATTTAAAAAGGATTATGTTTATCTGTTTTACAGTTTGTAAAAGTCATTAACTGCAATATTGTCAGCCAAATGTGTGTGTGATTTAAATCAATCATATTGATTTTCAACTGCAAGACTTGACTATGAAAAATGAATACTCACAATTCAATAATTAGTCAATGTTTAGGGCATTTGCGAATGTTTAGCGTGTACACGCTCAACATGCTAAACAATCAAAGCTCTAAAAAATGGTCATGATAAGTTACAGTATTGTTTATTTAAATACTGTAAGCAACGTAATAAGCGCCCAAGGCGTTTATATAGATAAAAATGCAGCACTTTTTAGGCCCAAAGCTATCCTAATAAGCGCTCAGGGTGCTATTCGAACTGCCTTGTACATATATGTGAACTAGCCTCCCAATAACCAACACAAAAACATTGTAAGCGTCACACAATAAGTGAAGAATGTAACTAAACTTAACTTGAGTATTTAAAGTTTTATATTAGGTATTATATTAATCAAATGGATTATGATATTAGTGGAAAAAATATTGGTTGGGCGCTTATTAGCGCAGGGGCGCTTAATACGTCGAGTACGGTAATTGAAATATTATTTTCAGATGTGCTATTAAAATACAATGATTCCCTTACAACATTCAAATCTTGCTTAATTATATTTCAGAAGAAAAAAACAAACAACTAGACGCTTTAAAGTCAACATAGCTAAAGAAAATAATAAGCGAAAGGAAAAAAAGGCAGTTCCTCTGTTTAGTGCTCCTGTAACTACACAACATTGTGAGTGGTTTGGTCATGCAATTGAATACATTGGAGTATTTTAAGCAGGAGCTTAACTCATCAAGGGAGAAAGCAGATCTAGAAAAGACAAACACACACATACATTACGAAAGGAGACATTCGAGCTCAAAGGATGAGCAGCTCCTGTGCAAGCTAAAGAAACATGGTAACTTAACTGCCTCATACCATTTTCATGTTCTTCCATGGAGCTTTATGGACACAAAATGCTTACAAGGACATATAACAACAAAGTCTATGTATTTGTCTTTACTGTAAATTTTGTAACCTTTTAAGAGAATGTGTATGGTTACATAAAATACATTTTTATTGTCCCATAAATAAATTCAAAAATGAGCAACGCCGTATAGATATAATGTCACTTTCGGTTTTCAATTTTGATTGTGAGAAATCTGTGATGTTATAGATCCCAAATACAGTACGGCGGTGCTCACTTCTGAGTGTATTTATTGGTCGATACATTTCTTTTAATTGCTAAATGTCAGCTACTGAGAAGCGTCACTTAGCTGACTGCCCTACAAGAAAAGAATAACCTAGGATTTTAAGAATCTGGCGGCTAAAAAGTGCGGGTGTTGTTTTTACACCTTTCCCAAAAAATTGTACAGCAAGTAGAATGATTGTAGTGTATTTGTCTACCTGGAGTCACTGGTCTAAAATATTAAATATACCATCGTTTATCAGCCACTAGCTCCTTTAAGAATAGTGTAATTCCTTTTCCAACTGGAATTTTTTATTTAGTGAAGTAACTAAAGAGGTAGCACCCCATGGTGCAACATTTGATATTGTTTGGCTACACTTTTTTCTTCTTATATGATAACTGTATTTCCCCTAAATCCATACTATATTTTTATGTGTATGATTTCAAATCCAATTCAAGAGTTATTGATGTTAATATGTTACTATTTTATTCGTCAATTTTAAAGCATGAAAATGTGCAAGAAAAATTAGTTTAGTAAAATAATTTAATAATGTGATGTGTAAATTAAGAGTTTTTGTACATGTCTTGTTGCCTATATTTAAAAGATTCTGCCATTCCCAACAAATTTCAGTAAAGAGTGAAGATAATTATTCATAAAACTTAACCAGGTAAGTATTCCTAAATTTTGTACGAAGAAAGTTAATAGATTCACAAAATTATTTGCTCTGGAAGTAATAATGTATTCACGTCTTTCAGATCAGAAACCTACTGTATGCTGTACTCTCAGGGTGATACTCCACCAAACTGCCAAAGAAGAAGTTAAAATCTGACCTCGGTGCATCATCATCCACTTCCAAAATGATGGAGGAAGAAGCCTTCCAAAACCGTCAGCAACTTCCACTGATAATAGTTTTGGTGATGCTTCAGAAGATGGAAGGTACTGTTATAATTAGCTTATACTTGCACTAACTTTCTACAAGTGTAGAGTTACGTCAAAGAACATCGGGGAGAGAGAAAGAGTTGAACACACAATTACAATGACGGGGTCGTCGCCTGCGTATTCGGTTATGATAGTACAAATGCTATCACGAAACGCTTAATACGACCCGGACGAGGACACAGGTACGACGTACGGACAGACATAACATCGACAACCAAGTCAATGTCCACGGCCTTTGATAACCAGTTGTGGTGCACTGGCGTGTCTACCCACCCCAGGATTGAACCCGGGGCCTCGTGGCTTGTAGACAGGTATGATAACCGCTACACCACAGTAGGTAGATGGACATCGGGGTTAGAATACGGTAGTTATATTTCTCTTTCATTTTTTGGACTTCCAAACAATGACAACGAAATGCAACTCTTGAAATAGTAATGAAATTAGGAAAACTTGCAGACATTGAAGTGAAATTTTAAGCAAGTAAATTTGTTCGGCTTGTTATAAATTGATGTTGATTTTGAGTCTTGTGTAGGCCACACTTGCAATGGCAACCATAAGGGTCATAAGTCTTAGGCTGCATAGGAAAAATCAATTTGGTTGAATTGTGTCATGTGCATTAGCTAGCATACTGATCCTAATTTACAGCCAGGGCTCACTGGAACTTGTCTTCTTGAGCAAGACACTTTACTCTGTTTGGTCCAGTCCACTCAACTGTAAACGAGTACCAGCGATGCTGGGGAGATAAGCTGTGACAGCCTGTTGTCCTTTCCAGGTGGCGTCATGTACTCCTAACCGCTTGTGCAATATAAACTGGATATACTGTATTCTAACGTATTGAGCTCCTCCCTGCTCTAACAAGCGCCCACCCAACAATTTTTGACTGACAGTGATAACAGAACATTTTATTAATTTAAAGACTTAACTTGTTTTGTTTATATTCTTTGCTTATTTTGCATGTGACGCTCAAAACTCAAAACATTTTGTTGAAAAGCACATTGTACGTGCCCCAAGCATGAGTGCTTATTAGACCCCGGGCGCTTATTACGTTAAAGACGGTAAGTGTCTGGAATGGATAAGCGTTCTCCTAATACCCAAGTAGAAATCCATATAGCTACACTCCTGGTAATTTCACTGCAGTTCTCTTTTCTCTATTTTTACAGATTACATTTTAGAATATCTTAAGGAGAATTGACGAAAAGAAATGCTGGGCAGCAAGCTTTCAAATTCAAAAAATGTGAAGCTGTCAGACATTCAGCGATGTAAGAAGAAAGATGGGAGTAGAAAAATTAAAAAAGAGCAGGAAAGGGAAAGGAGAAAGAATAGAAAAGGAAGGAGCAGAAAATCAAAAGTTCAAAACATTTTTGGTGAAGGATAAGAAAATATTGTCATGCCCAAGTGTGCACATCTTTTAATTTATAGTTTGGAGCAGAGAATACTTTTTTTATCAACTTGCTTTGTAATAAGGTAAGAGTTTATTGCATGTGTAGTTATATAACTTAGTATAAGGTAATTGTTATTGGATCGTAAGTGTTAATATTTCAGGTTAAAAGAAATTTTCTTGGTTAGGTGTTTTTTTTATTTGTTGTGTGTGTTTTAAACTTTTATTGTCCTAAGTGTAGTTTATTCATTATCTTTTTAGTAATAATAAAAAAGGCTATGGACATTTTACAGGGTAAAACAAACGTGCCATTCCCAAAGTATGTTTTCAATCAACATTTGCATGTTATATCATAGTTCATAACATTACTTCTGTAGCTTGTGAAGAAAAAACAAAAAAAACAATTGAGTTTATTTATTTAAATTTGCTTTTGCTTTTTCTCTAAACAATGTAATATTTAATTTAGAGTTGTAAAGGAAATACGATCAATGATCTTGTAAAATTCCTCACTTGAAATAACTTTTCAAATGCAGATCTGACCTGCCAAAACAGTTGTTTCTGTTTCAAATAGTTGCTTCCTGTTAAAACCAGAGACGATACCTCTTAAGCCCATTTTGACACCTGTTGAAAACAGTTTAGACCTGTTGAAAACCATGTTAAGACCATTTGGCACCTCTTGAAAACAATTCAGACCAGTTGAAAACAGTTCAGACCAGTTAAAAGAGTTCAGACCTGTCAAAACCAGAGACAATACCTGTTGAGACCAGCTCACACCTGTTAAAAACATTTACACCAGTTAAAACAGTCACACCAGTTGAAAAATAGTTCACAACAGGTAAAACCTGTGACCAATCCACAGTTTGAACTGGTTTTAACTTGTGACCAGTTAAAAGCATTTGAACTGGTTTAAACTGTGTTTTTTGCTGGGTACTCTATTTTTCTGTCTGAAAATTTGAAACTGACCAATGAAATAGCTGGAGCACCTGTCAGGAAGAGGTGAACCATCTGTGGGGGCAATCTTAGAGCCCTCACTGTAGGGCGTAGCGAGGATAAATGTCAAGGGGGAGGCAAGCCAAACCAAACAGGGATGATGTGATTACGTGTTTTATGAGCAGTTTTGACACAATTAATGGACAGATGGAATATATTGGAACAAAGGTGCATGGTCTTTTATAAGCAGGAAGCAGATAGAAAGGTCCACCTTCTCTAAATAGGGAAAATTGGGAAATTATTAACAAAAACTTGAAAGGAAATTTTGTACAAATTATTAAAAATGTAGTAAATTTGACAACATTTCTCTATAATTGATGAAAATTTACCGAGATTCTAAGTAAATTGAGCCAATATTTCCGAAAATTAACATTACAGAATCCGCCCCTGGAAACACTACTCCATCCTGGTTTTCTGTGCCTGTGGCTTTCTAGTAACCGCATAAACATTTACGTAACATTGACGTTCCCCATTTCATTTCCACGTTACTTCACCTCGTATCATAACACAATTTGTGGTCAGTTGATTGCGTAATACATGCATCACCTTGTTGAAGAAAATGTCCTTGAAACGGGATGAAAATGGGGCAGTTTCATCCAGTCTGTGTTTCAAGGGCGCTTTCTTCAAATAAAGAAGATGGCACCAGAATGATTTTTTTCCAAACATAGAAGAAAATTTACCAAAAATTGAATAAATTGACCAAAAAACGAAGAAAATTGCTCTAAAATAAATTAAATTGTCCGAAAATTAAAGAAACTGCACAAGAAAGCAGGAAGTCGCCTAAATTTGAAAAATATTTCCCAAACATTGAAAGAAATTGATCAAAATTAAAGAAAGTTCAAAAAAATGAAAGAAAAATAAACTGATAAAGGAAATTGTCTGAAAATTGAAAAAACTGCACGAGAATTAAGGAAATTGCCCAAAATTGAAACACATTTTCAAACATTGAAGAAAATTTACCAACAATTGATGAAATTTTATCGTAAGTCGAAGAAAAATTACCCCAAAATGAAGGAAATATTTTGAACATTGCACGAGAATGAAGAAAATTCCCCAAAGAGAATTCCCAAACATTGAATGATTTTTCCTCAAAATTGAACAAAATTTACGTAAACGTGAATGGTAAAAAAGTATTTTTGAAAAATCTCAGGGGTCCATGCCCCCACCCTTCCACGCCCTGGCACTCCCCTGCTTTACTGTACTTCTTGAGATATGCTATTAACAATCAACACAGGTGAAAACAAAATGTATGCAACTTTGTCGATTCCACCTATTCTGGCTTGAAAATGATGATTCCCCACCTTGCATGCCGCATGAGAAATGTTTTGTGACTACTGTAGCTTTTTCCAAGAAAACTTAATCAATTTAATCCAACTTATTCAATTGACAAAATTAGATAACAAAGGCAAGAAAAGTAAATTCGTATAATTTGGTAGTATACTGTAGTTGCCAATTTACAGTATGCATGTAAAAACATTGAAAGAAAATCAGCCAATTTAAAAAATTTTATGAAAAACAATCGGACACTCACTCGAAAAGTTTTAACATGTGTGCAGAAATTTATTTTCAAGAGTTGAGGGACAAAAAGATGCATTCCAGGAAAACAATGAAAATACCTTGAAAACTGCATACTGTATAGGGCTATTTACAAATCTAAATGACAGTCTTATTGAGATTTAAATGGATAAGTTCAGTGGTCAAGCAAGTTTATCTAAGTTTAAAACAATGGTGAATCATACTTCATGATAGTCTAGTTCTGGCATACAGTATCTGTGTAGAAATTACTGGTATAGTACAGTAAGTCTACTAAGGAACATTGACACCCTCATCCTTTCTTATTGATTCTTAATGCATTTTAATGAAAAATGATTTTACATGCTGTAGGATTGACAAGACAGCTGAATAATTATTTATAAAATGCTCTTAATTCTTTTTGATTTTCAGTAAGTCAAAACAAATACAATGTCTATTACAGATAATGTTTGAATAAGATGGTAAAGATTGATAAAATCAAAACTATGTATCAGGGTCAGAATCTTTAAAGAATTATGTTCTCCTACTTGACTTCATTGAAACAAACTTTCTATCTGGTCAAACATAACAAATTTGTATGAAAATACATCAATTTGCATAAAACCTTAAAATTAACTTTGCAATAAAATGGTCCACATTGATCCAAATTTGTTGCAGGTTCAGCATTTTTGTGCAGGCGATACATATTTTACTACAATTTAAAACAAACTTTCTATCTGGTCAAACATAACAAATTTGCATGAAAATACATCAATTTGCATAAAACCTTAAAATTAACTTTGCAATAAAATGGTCCACATTGATCAAAATTTGTTGCAGCTTCAGTTATTTTCTGCAGGCGATACAGATTTTACAACAATTTAGCTGATACTATTCATGCATACATAAACCCATTCTAAGAATCATTCTTGCAAAATTTGTCACATGTGCTCTTGTCTATTTCATACTCACCTCATGCTCCAGCACCATTTCTACCGTGATTTTATCTTTTCCATGCTTAGCAAACTCCGGCCAGTAATCCGCGACAGGTTTCTTAAAGTCGATGAGACCACGGTCTGCAAGCATTCCGATGCACACTGCTGAAACGGCTAGAAATCAAACACATGTTTTTTTTTTAATTTGGCAGTGATTGTCATAAGAATAATGTGCAGTTCCAGGAGTTGCAAAAACGTCAACTTTCCTAATTTTCTTTATCAAAATGTGCCATTTCTTGACTTTCAAAATGTACCATTTTCTGACTTTATTCCTACTTGGGGGCTATTGTACATCCTCTTAATCCTTACTCTACCACGCGGCGATAGTATCGCCATTTTCAAATCACCACCTTCTAAAAATAAAATCGTGACTTTATCAAAATCCTTAAGAGGTAATTTTGGTATCAATTTAAAGTACTTAGATATATCTTTCACAAAATGTAACTTTTTTATACAGATCATAAAACAGAATTTTGCAAAAAAGTAGATTAAAAAGGGTTAAACTCAAAAAAAAAAATTCTCATAAATCTTCCAACAACTTCAAGATCATATTTTTGCTTCAAAATCAAACACGCATCTTCTAAGACATGATAGTATTGGTTTCTGGTCTAAGTTTTATAACCCTTACCTGCATTCTTTTGTTCTGGAGAAATATCTTTAAAATTTCATAATTTTTGCCAATTTTAACCCCTTTTAATCCAAAAATTATGTACCCCAACCATACATCACACATGCTTTGTTGAACTTGTTGAACTTTCTTTCATTTGCAAAAATAAAGGTAAAATTTAGAATCTTTCCCTATTTGATTATAATATTTTCCTTTTATTCAATATATTAATAAAGGCATACCCCCTTTATTTACAACCTTTTCCTGTAAGAATTATAATTCACCTGTCCAATTTAAACGACTACGCAGTGCAGAAAAAATATACCCGGCTAGCACGCGAGCGCTCCGGGTTTGCCATTGTTGGAATACTCATACTGCAGTACTGTAGCAGTATAACAATGCCAATGTAGACACAACAACTAACACTTTCCTCCACAATTTTATGTTTACAATGGTGTCAAAGCATTGTAATGGAACTTCTAATTACCAGCTGTGAGATGGGGAGGAGAAAATTTCCCTCATTATTTTTCAGAAGTGTTATTTTCTTCCCAATCTAATTTTCTTTTTTTTAATTCGCATTTGAAGTCCTGTTACATCCAATATTTCCTTAATTGCTTGTACAGTTGTAGCTCTTTCTGCATATTTGAATTTTGATGTGCCATATATCATAAATTAAAAGCTGGTAACTAGGTAACCAATTTACCTAAAGTTTATTAAGTATAATGTGTGTGAAGGCTTTATTCCAGTCCATTTTGAGGGAAATAGAAGGTGGATTATTTAATATCTTTATTTAATAAATATCTTATCTAATATCTTTAAAATATTATCTTTCATAAAATTAGCGACTAATATCTTTAAAAAGACATTAAATTATAAAATATCTTTAGTATCTTTAAAATGATATTCAATCTTAAAAAGTATCCCTCTCTTTCCACCATAATCTCACATGTCTACAACCACAAAAATTGACCAAGTATGTAATAGCTGGGTTGCCCCACCTGAGCTAGGGTATTTCATTAGTAGTCATGTTTTTCAATCTACATTACAGGGTAATGCGCACAACCCCAAATTAATCCGATTAAAAAGGATATTAATCATAAACAAAGTGAAGCAGGTTGAATAATAAGCAATTTGAATGACATTCTTTCAAAAGAGATCAAATATTTTTCAGGAGGAAATTATCTGACACTTGTCACTTGTTGTCCAACTGTTTGTCATCTCCAGGTTCTCCAACCATTTCTGAACATCTTACTGTACTGTACTCTTTCTTTCATATTTTCAATTTTTAATTATTGATTTTTTTCAAATTGTTTCCAAAAAATTTCTTTCATTTTTTTGATTATTGATTTTAGGTTACCAATTTTACCTCCCAAAAGAAAAGGTGAAATTAAACTCCCCTCTTTCTATGTGCCTCTGGGTGCAACCTTTTTCCAGTAAATACCATTTGTACCCCCTCCCTCCCACCCCCTCCCCCTTTACCTCCCGACACCGAAAGCTGAACTTCCCACTTATCATACATATCAATCACTTGATCTACCTTTAGATGTGGAATATATGATTCCTAAAGTGTCCTTTTTCCATGGAATACCAGCTTCATGATCAGAGTATCCAGCCCAGATGTCCACCACTTTCTTGCCCTCATAGTACACAGCAAAAGCCGATCCACCTTCCTTTTTGTCCCATCCCAGCTCAAAATTCTGTCTGAAAAAAAAAGCAAAAATACTATACTGAAAACTAAAGGTACGGTATATATTTCCAGTGGCATTTTTGCAGGGTACAGGGAGACATTAACTGTTTTAAATTGTGTACAAGTATCATTATCTATTTTTGTTAAAGGTATATGGACAGGTAGCAGCATGAGCTTAAATGTTTAAATCTAATAAAAACAACAAAAAGTCTAACCAAGAAATTCATCATAGAAATTGACAATTTCAAAAATCAGATACCTAATCAGCATATTCTGTGACCTCAGAATGAAACATCTAGAGAACTTCTTATGTTAACTTACTGTTTTTCGCTTCAGCTCCTTCACCCAACTAATCTGAAGGGGAGAAGTTGATTATAGTGAACAGAAAAATGGATGTTTTTATAATCTTGGTCCAGATTTAACCCAATTTGAGAACCTTTGATAAATAGTAATTACTGGGAAAAGGTTGTACCCAGGGAGCATACAAAGAGGGGAGTCTGTTTTCACCTTCTCGGTTGGGAAGTAAAATTGGAAATTTAAAATTATTAAATTTAGGAAAAAAATATAAAACAAATGTATACATTTTCCCTCTTCATTTCTATTGTGACATCATGCAGAAAGTGCTTTTGGGAAACTTACTTTCTCTTACAAAATCTGTGCTTTGAATGAGTTCATAAACTGAAGCACACTAATAAATCATTAGAAGTGGTTGCTGGTCAACTCAAACCACAAACATTGCTGACCACTTTTGTTTTCCTTCTTAACAGCATTAAACCAAAATAACTGTCAGCTCATAGGGCGACTGTAAGAGCTTTTAGCTGTGGGGCAAAACCCGATGGAGTAAAGAAGGAAGGAGAAGGGGGAAGAAAAAAATATTAATAACATCCTTTTAATTGTACATATATAATTCAATAGAGGGATTTCATCACTTGATGCGTTTGACCATTGCGCGTTTCACGCGTCTGATCTTCATACAGCAGCTGCACAGCTCAGTCACATCGCACATAAAACAAACAAGACTTGGTCCTATAAACACGCGCTAGTATGCGTTGGTGATTAAAACACGCGCTGGGCATGTAAAACACGCGTTGGGCATATAAAACACGCTGGTTTAAATAAACTGGCCAGATAAATTATTTTTTTAATAGAGACAAAATTACCTCTAAGTACTTCAAGTAACCTAAATCAGTGGATTATAAACACGTCTATTAAAGCAACCAACTTTACAGCAAGATTTTAGCATAATTATCTTACAAAAATAAGCTTATAACAACATACAAACGTATGTAAGTTTAATTAGGTGTACAGCAGACAACAGTGTTTTGTGACTACAGAATGGCGATGCAAACAGTCATGTGACCTCATGACGTCAGCTGAAACAGCCTTGATAGAAAAACAATGATTAGCAAATCTTTAGGGGGGAAGGAGGGGGGGCATATGCACATATGTTGAGCCACCTATGCATAAGGTAACAGTGCCAATACTGTAAAGATTTGTTGCTATTCTAAAAATATTACAGCTTAGTCATGCCAGTCAGTAAGCCTGCACCAGCAATGATTGCCAATCAGTATAAAATAAAGGTTGATACATAAACTTTTTTAACAAGACATGATTAAGAACAGTTGAGCTCTGATGAACATCTTAAACAGAGATTCTTTATTCATACTTTTCTCTTAGGATGCAGATTTGACTTCTCTGCAAACATGTCGATTCACATCTTTGATGAAAGGGGTTTAAGCATTATGCCACAATTGGTGATGCCATGAAAAACACGCAGTCAATAGATTCAAAGTGGTATCACTTTCAGTTAGGGACGTAGCCAGAAATTTGCAAGAGGAGAGTGACCTCTGTAAAAAAAAATTCCCACTGGCTGACTGGACCAAATAAATATATCTAATCCTACGCTTACAGGACTAATCTCTACTGAGGGAAGGGGAGAGGAGGACTAGGAGGGGGGACTGGGGGGCTGAGATCTCTTTGCCCGAAAAACTTCAAACTTTTTATCCAAATTGTTGGGGCTGAATCATTTTTTTTTGTTTTTTTGAAAGGGTTTGAAATTAGGGAATTTTTGCAAAATTGAAACAATTCTTTCGTGAAAATGGGATAAATCTTCAAAAAATTGAACTAATATTTTGGAAAAATGGCTGAATTTTTCAGAAAGTTTATCAAATTTTTCAGATAACTGGCAATAAGAGATCGAAGCTCGGAGAAGCATTCATGCCAAAGTGTATTTAAAGTACTACAGTTATTCATTGAGCCGCCAAACAAGTTGATACTCAGCAAAGGGGGGAGCGTCTGCTTTCTAACTTATTACGTCCCTGCTTACAGTCAACTTTAAAAACCCTTATCAAATGCCAAAATTGATCTGTTCTTTTTAAACAGGGGGTGTGGCAGCAGGGGTCCAAATCTCCATTTATTCAGAATTGATTTGATCAGCCCAGGAGGAAACTCCATTCAAAAATTACCTGAATGGTTTTGAATGGTATGAAAATTGGGACTAATTAGTGAATGGTATTGAATGGTTCCATTCAGCAAATGGTCGGTTGAATGGTCTTCAATGGTTTTAGGAAAATGGTCTTGAACGGTATTAGGCAAATGGTTCCAAATGGTTTTAGGCGAATGGTTCACATGGTTTTAGGCAAATGGTTCCAAATGGTTTTAGGGACTTATCAACTATCAAGAATTTGTAACCATTAAATTTTCTGAATAGTGTTGAATGGAATTTGCCAAAACCATTCACTACCAATCTGCCAAATGTGGGACCAAAACCATTCAACATTTTTAAAGGGTAAAAATTGGTATACCAAAACCATTAAAGACCATTTGTAACCATTCAAATTGTTTAAATGGTTTCAAATAAAATGTTCTCCTGGGTAGCCCTCCCCCCCCACCCCCTCCCTCTTAACTGTCAAATGGTCTCTCGCATGGGCTGGATTTTAGGGGAATTGGGGCACTTCCCCCCCATACTTTCCCCCTCTCAAATTTTTTCCAAATTTGTATCTTTTATAAGGTGATTTTTGCATCTTAGCATGATTTTGTGCCTCCCCCCCTTTTCAACTTTCGGTAGGCAATTTTGGCAAATTCCGTTCTAGCTATTTATCCCACAATACACTTTTTGACATACTGGTGGCGTGTACAGTGGCCGCAGATCAGTAAACAATAACAAAACCAACGTCAGCATACAGAAACGGGTTAAAGTGAAAGAAATTGCCGCCAAACGATGGTAGGGGCCTAAATGGTTCCATAACTAATACCGCCCATGCCATCGTTTCTCGTGTTTTGGTTTTTTTCTTTCTTATGACATAATCAGTAGCCCAAGTCAACATTCTCTAGTATTATATTCATTCATTTCTTGATTAAAAATTGTCAATAATAATTAGCATTAACCTTACTGAAGTACACTAATAAGATCACGGCGATAATTATTGTTAACCAAACACTTATTTTTCGCACAACTATTATCGGACCTATTTAAGATAAGTTCGGAAAGAAAGCAAACGAACCTGAAAACGTCTTTCACGTTCTCAAATCCCGGCGCAACGTAGCCTTTTACTTCTGGAATAGGGAGAGATTTTTTGAAAAAGAAAGGAAGATATATCACAGCCACAGCTGTAACAGCGACGAGAATGGCTTGCTTCAGTAGCGACATGGTTCGGTTTGTTTGACCGTGGTCTCGCCGCGCACCAGCACTTAGCATGCATGCAGCTTGCGCATTTACCTGCAGTATATAAAGTCAGCTGTAGCACTGTACATACAGTATATTATTTTACCAGCGTAACGATTCAACACCACCATTCAGCACCGTATTCAACACTACGTTCAAATTTGTGTGTGGTGTATGTAGTGTGTGATCAAGGAGGTTACGTACAAACAGATCCAAATTGTAAATAGCGTAGGCCTACTGTGATAATATTGTCAAATGCGTAGGCCTATATCTTATTTTCAAACAGGATTTTTATCAAACTTGAAAATGTATGAAAGTTGGTGAGTAGGAATCTAGGGAAAAATACATGTTTAAGATAATGAAGAGTTCTTACTCTTCTTCAGGCAGTAAAAGACCTATATACGTTTGCCTTCTTTTGTAATGCAAGATGTATGCAGCCTATACCAAGAAATATATTGCAAAATAGTTTAATCCGCTGCTAATATTTAAATAGGGTAAATGATTAGAACCCTTGTCAATAATCAGACAATAGCCTGCTTTTTAGGCGTCAACAATTTACCAATTCAAAACTATTTCTCCCGTGAAAGCACAGTAATTGTCAGTAATGATCGATCACATATAAAAACTTGATGCCTCAATTTAAGGAACTAAAACAAAAAAGTGAGGTAACAAAAATGTTCAGATACTCATATGAACTTCCTCATTAAATTTAAGCAAACATTAATTTATCAATTTCAAAAAACTCACACAATAATAAAGAATATAGAGTTCAGTCTGGAATTATGGAACATTTCCCCTGCTAAAGCACGGTGATTATTAGCAAAAATGCCTCAATTAATGAACTGAGACAACAACAAAATATAGCTGACAAATTTTTCGATAAGAACTACCTTATCAAGATTTAAGGAGACAGTAAAAGCTAAATCCGTCCGAGGGATTAGGCTCATTGACCCGGTGCTTATCCCCGGTTTTTATAACGCAAGCGGATGACAGTATATACATTACTCCCCCTGAACGTGACGCCAGTCCATCGCAATTAACTCCCCAGCAGTGCTGGTACTCATTTTACAGCTGAGTGGACTGAAGCAAGTATAGTTAAGTAGAGTGACTCAATGTTACGACGGGAATCGAACTCGGTACCTCTCGAATACGAGCATGACTCCTTAGCCACTGAGCCACAGCACCTCCAAAAGCAGACAGTAATTGAAAAGAATATAAATAGTAGAAGATAAAGGGCTATGAAGTGAGGTCGGGTACATCAACAAATTTCTCCCGTGATGAACCATCACTTATCAAACAGTCAAAAGGGCCTCAAATAAGGAAGTAAGACAACAAAACAAAAAGTGAGAGGTGACAAAATTTTCAAATGTTCACTTGAACTCCTGAACAGAACTCCAATCTGATTTTCTGTGCCTGTGGCATTTCAGTAACCGCATGTGGCGGTTTGCATATTCCAGTTTATTTCCAAAATTTTCCATTAAGGGTTTTAACAAAATTTGCTCTCTAAAGGTGTGAAATATGTGAATTTTGTTTTATTTGGACAAATTGTTAGAAGATTCAACCTTTGGACATCGAAATTGACGCTATATTTCGTATTTCCACGTAAATTCATTTCGAAGTTAGGAAATATCAAGAGCAGCATTCCAACAATAAAACTACCTCCCCGTATAACGGCAATACAAGGGGAGTTTTTATTTGAATAACATCAATATGTGCTATGTGGAGTTTTAGGCATAAAGAAACTTGTAAAGTGTATTTCTTGTATATCTATAAGTAACCAATGTATAATTGCATTGAGTCATATTCAAAGAAGCATGTGTTTGCTTTACGTAAGTGTGCTCGATGGTGCATAACTCCTGAACTCTAGACACAAAGAGTCCTTACGCGTATATTGCAATAATGAATGGAAATGACATTAACCGCAGGAATGTTTATCGAAAAGGTGTCAAGGGGAGCAGGCTACGCTAATGGTTCGGCAAGATTTTGAAAGTCACATAGAATTACGCTGCTGACAATGGTGCTATTTTTACGATTTCTGCTCCAAATGAAATGATTAAACCAGTTTTCAGGGTATAATTGATCCAAGTAAGAACTCCTTGATGTTAGTATATTAAGTTTTATAAAATTACAGCATTTTTTGTTGAGTTGTCTCAACTACCTGTGTGGCCGAATGATTACGTAATACTTTTTTAACTCGTTGAGAGACTGTCCTTCGAACGGAATGAAAAAGACACTGCCAGTTTCATACCGTCCATGTTTCAAGGGGCGCTTTCTTTAAATGAATTATCGATCACTTATAAAAGATTAAAAAAATGCCTGCAATAAAGAATTAAGACAGCAACAAGTGGGAGGTGCCAAAATCTTCTGATGCTCACACGAACTTTGTGACCAATATTAGAGCAAACATTAATTGAAAAGAAACTTACACAACCAGTTTAAAAGGGTATAGCATGGTGTCGGAGATGATATGGGTAATATGTTTCGCCAAGCCGAAGTGATGATTGAGTACTAATTAGAAAGTCCTCAGTTAATGAACTAAGACAACAAAAAGTAAGAGGTTGCAAAAATCTCAGATGCTTACAAGAACTTAAGACATAAGACTTATGACATAAGACTTATGACATAAGTCGGGAATTATGGACAATATACTTCGCCAAGCCGAAGTGATGATTAGGTACTAACTAAAAAAGCCTCCATTAATGAACTAAGACAACAACAAGTGAGAGGTAGGCCTAGTTAGTTTCCGGACACATTAGTTTCCGAACTACTTATATCTTCTAAAAGTTCGAGTTGTATCCTCGATCCAATACCAACTTGGCTGCTTAATGACTGCCTTGAACCAATTCTCCCTGTGCTTACAACAATGGTGAATTTATCTCTCAGAGATGGTGCAGTACCTAATAGTTGGGAAATGCAACTATTGTCCCTCTGCTAAAGAAAGCAGAATTGGAGTGTTCATTTTCCAACTACAGACCTGTGAGTAATTTGACCCTCGTATGGTCGAGCAGGCGGTAGTTGACCAGATTGTTTCTCACTGCTCACAACATGCTCTCCTTCCAGATTGTCAGTCTGCTTGCAGAAAAAAATACTCCACAGAGACAGCCTTGATGAAAATTCACGGCGATATCATGTTAAATATGGACAAACAACGATGCACACTCTTCTTATTTTGGGATCTGAGTGCGGCATTTGATATTGTAAACCACAGCACTCTCCTCAACACACTTCACTCTCAGTTTGGAATTCCTGGTGACATCCAACAATGGCTAATATCCTATCTATCGTCTAGAAAGCAACATGCTTTTTGTTAAAGGTGCTAGATCAGAAAAACTTTTCGTTGGACTGTGGCGTACCTCAGGACAGATGCCTGGGTCCCATATTATTCTTGTGTTATGTTTCTCAACTCTTCAGTATTGTGTCAAAGCATATCCCACAAGCCCATAGCTATGCTGATGATACTCAGCTTTACTGCTCATTCACTGCCGGCTCTATCTCAGAGAAAGAGGCAGTCGGGGCAATGCAATCTCTTATTGCTGAAATAAGGTTTTGGATGGTCAAGAATAATCTCATGATCAATGAATCCAAGACTGAATTTCTTCTAATTGGCACTCGTCAGCAATTAGGTAAAGCTGGAGTCCAATCCATCAAAGTTGGTGATGCTGAAACAAAACCACCTGTTAGTGTAAAAAATGTGGGTGTTTATTTGGACAATCACATGTCTATGAATATTGATATTGGGAAAGTTTGTTCCAAAGCTTATCACGGTCTTTATAACATTCGTCAGATTCCCAAATATCTTAATGTAGATTCCATGAAAACCCTTTTTAATGCTTTTGTTATAATTCACATTGGTTATTGTAATTTACTTCTTGTTGGACTACCTGATTATCAACTTTACAGAATTCAAAGAATGCTTAATGGTGCTGCTCGGTTGACTTTCAGACTACCAAAATGTTCTCAAATTAATGCTGTTTTGAAGTCTCTTCACTGGTTACCAGTCAAACAAAGAATTGATTACAAAATTATTTATTTTCAAGTGCATTAAAGGCCTTGCTTTGAAATATTTATGTGAAATGGTAGTTGAAAAACCATCGCGCTATGAATTTTGTTTCAAGCCCTTATTTGTTCCCCGAATTAAGCATAAAACTTTTGGCAAAAGGGCCTTTGCTTATAAAGGTCCTTGGTTGAAGATTTTACTTCCAAGTGAACTCAAATGTATTGATAATGTATCCCTGATCTCCTTTAAAACTAAGCTTACAACTTTTTTGTTTAAAAAGACATTAATCTAATGCGCAGCTTAATCCATTGTATTTATGTTGTCACTTCTGTATTCCTATTTTTGTTTTCGTATCTAATTTCCTTGTATGTAAAGCGCTTTTGAATGTTTATACAAAATTAGCGCTATATAAATTATGTATTATTATTATTATTATTTTTTATTATTATTATTGTTGTTATTATCAATATTATTATTATTATTAATATTATTATTATTATTAATATTATTATCATTATTATTATTATTGTCATTATTATTATTATTATTATTATTATTATTATTATTATTATTATTATTATTATTATTATCATTATTATTATTATTATTATTATTATTATTATTATTATTATTATTATTATTATTATTATTATTATTATTATTATAATTACTATTATTATTATTATTATTATTATTATTATTATTATTATTATTATTATTATTATTATTATTATTATTATTATTATTATTATTATTATTATTATTATCATTATTATTATTATTATTATTATTATTATTATTATTATTATTATTATTATTATTATTATTATTATTATTATTTTTGTTAATATTAATATTATTATTAATATCATTATTATTATTATTATTATTATTATTATTATTATTATTATTATTATTATTATTATTATTATTATTATTATTATTATTATTATTATTATTATTATTATTATTATTATTATTATTATTATTATTATTATTATTATTATTATTATTATCATCACTATTATTATTATTATTATTATTATTATTATTATTATTATTATTATTATTATTATTATTATTATTGTTATTATCATTATTATTAATATTATTATGTCCTGCCCTAAAAACGTTAGTTTCGTCTTCTAAAAAATAGGGGAGAAAACTAACGTTTTTAGGGGAGGAAACTAGCCAGTTTAGGAAAAGAAACTAATGTTTTTAGGGGAGGAACTTAAACTAGCGATTTTAAGGAAGGAAAATAATGATATTAGGGGAGGAACCTAGCGATTTTAGGGGAGGAACTAATGTTTTTAAGGGAGAAAACTAACAAATGTAGGGGACGAAACGGGGAGGAAACTGCATATGTTATAAGGATACAATTTCTTTTAGCTAAAAAATATTAGTCATATTTAGTCATTATCATTATTATTTATTTATTTGCAGAAAGTTTAATAAGTCGCGCATGTAGACAAAAGGTGTATGCCCGTAGCTGGGGGGTTGGAGGTGGGGTGTGTATGTGTATGTGGGGAAGGAGGGGAGGGGTGGGGTGTTCGTCTGAAACGAGCCCATTTTGTTGATAAAGTGCCCTTTAAAAATCTAAAGGAATAATAACAACCTGGAATTTCATAGTGTGTTGCCCTTTCATAAGAAAAAACGAACTCCCTTTTGTTGATAAAGTGCCCTTTTGAAATCTAACAGAATAATAAGTCCCCGAAAATTCAAAGTTTGTTGCCCTTTTATACAAATAAAGATCCCCCCCACTCACCCCTCCCCCCTCCCTCCCCCTTTCCCTCCGAGGAGGAAATTGGGAGAGAATTAGTTAGCAAGATAAAAAGAAGTCAGTGAAAAGAAGTTGACGGTAGAGTAAGAAAGAAAGAAAGAAAGAAAATTATGACACAGTATTTCAAGTTTTAATGCAAAAGAGGAAATAAGTTAGCGAGATAACACGAAGTTGGGAAAAGTTGGGAAAAGAAGTTGACGATAAAGAAAGAACATCATGACACAGTATTTTAGACTTAAAATGTAAAATAAAGTAATAGAGGAAATAAGTTAGCAAGATCAAAAGAAGTCGGGAAAATATATGTAATACATGTATAACATGACAGTCACAATAGGGGAGGGTCCTAGGCATGCGACACAAACAAACAAACAAGATGGCAATCCACGGATTTGCTGACCTTATTCCTTCTGTCGCATATAATTTGTAAAATGACTATCTGTTTTTCAGGAACATGACATAAAAAAAGTATCATTTCAAATCAATTGATTGACCTCTGACAGTTCGGGAGCAACCCAAAAAACTGGGTACTTTAAAATACTCAAACAATTGGGTACTTTTATGTATTACGTCATCGCATGAGCCTACACATTTGACTAGCCCACACTAAACATATGAGGCTTCTCATTTTCCGCCCCGGATTGTCCAAAATTTCAATGGGTATCCTGAAATTTTGGAGACAGATAGTAAATAGATATTCCAAACTTTTTGCCGCTGTTTTTTAAAATCAACGGTTGCATTTTTGAGAAAATTAATAAAACACATTATAGGCAGTCTGTTTTGTTCATTTTCTCAAAATTGCGACGGTAAATTTTTAAAAGCAGCGGCAAAAAGTTTTTAATATCTATTTACTATCCGTCTCCATAATTTCAGGATATCCATTGAAATTTTGGACAATCCGGAGCGGAAAATGAGTAACCCCATATGTTTCGTGTGGGCTAGTCAAATGTGTAGGCTCATGCGATGACGTAATACATAAAAGTACCCAATTTTTGGGGTACTATAAAGTACCCAGTTTTTTGGGTTGCTCCCGAACTGTCTGATTGTTTAGTGACATATCATATCTTGAGGATGCAAGTTTACATGCATCACCTTTCATCAATCCAACTGTCCAATATGCTTCTCCAACAAAATGCATTTATTTACCATTGTTATATGACTTTTGACCTTTAAGTGCCATGTCCTATTATGTTTGGGACACAACCGTACATCACCTTCCGCCAACCCACCAACTTGTCCAACCTAATATCACTTACGGTTTTTAGGTACTGTGACACAAAATTTAACATTGTTAATCAATTATTTGACCTCTGACCGTAGAACTTTAAGTAAAAAATCTCATTATGTGTAGGACATAACCTTGCATCACCATCCACCAACCCAACAAATAACAAATTTTAGTCACCAAACCACCAAGGTTCAATAAATTAGCAATGCGTTTTTCCACCGAAATGCATTACAAAATTTCCATTATTATTTGACCTTCTGACCTTTGCCCTTCAAGCACTTGTCACTTATATTCCGAGACACAACTTTCTTGATATTATTTCGTCAACAACACAGTTCCGTTTACGGTTTTTCCATAACATGCGACCTATAAAACATTTACCATCTTAAATCAATTATTTGACCTCTGACCTTTGATCAATCAGTGGTTTAGCGAAAAGCTACTAGATTTATTCCCGAAGTAAGGAATCTCTCTTATGAATCTAGCTTGCGAATTCTTGGTTTGACCACGCTTGAGTTGAGAAGAGTACGTCGCGATATGATTCAGGTTTTTAAATTCCCATCCTGTAGTGATGCCTTGACTTCCTGTTATTTCTTGCATTTCTTTCAGCTAATTCTCATGTGACACATGGTAACAGTTTGAAGTTGACCAAAGAGTTTTCACTGATAGATATTCGGCGTTTTAGCTTTTGCAAAGAGTTGTTAATGAGTGGAATGGTTTTCCTGAGTGGGTAGTTTGCTCTAATTCTGTTCACAATTTTAAAGTCAACATTGAACAGTTTTTTACTAACTTTGGGCGTCTTTAATCATTTTTTTGTGTGGTGGTGGTGATGTTACTTTGGGCATTTTATGGGTTGACTAACCTTTCTTAGCTCCTAATCTTGTTATGTTATGTAACATGTCCCATTCTGTGCGGAACACAACCCTACATTAACTTCCACCAAGTACCGGCCCACTGTCACTTACGGTTTCTCCCAGGAAGGGCGACAGATAATTTATTATTTTTGATAAGTCATTTGACCCCTGTGACCTTCATCAACCCACCAAGTACCAACCCATTGTCACTTACGGTTTATCCTAGAGAGGGCGACAGATAATTTACTATTTTTGATTAGTCAGTTGACCCCTGTGACCTTCATCAACCGACCAAGTAACAACCAAATAGCATATTTTTCCTGATACCCGAATGACCAAAATGTATCATTCTTAATCGATTATTTGACCTCTGACCTTTGACTTTTAAGGTGTATGATCCATCTTGTACGAGTCAGGGGCGGAGCCAGGATAAAATGTCAGGGGGACTAAAACACACCAGGGATGATGTAATAACGTGATTTATGAGCAGTTTTGTCATGACATGGAACATATTGCGAAAAGGGTGCAAAGTCTTGTTCAGGACGTTTACCTCCCTCTTTTCGGGGGAACCCTTCCCCTTTTCGGGGGTTACCGCCCCCTTTTCGGGAGTAGCCTTCCCCATTTTCGGGGGAAATCTCCTCCTTTTTCGGGGGAAACCTTTTTCTTTTCGGGGAAAAATATTTTTTCTCCTGAAGAGGAGAATCTCTCTGACTTGTCTTGGTCTTGTCTTGTATAACCGGGGAGCAGAGAGAAAGGTTCTCCTTGAAAGCATTTCGCCTTCCAGGCTATCGCATGTCTTCTTTCGATTGAAAAAATGGGCATTTTTTTTTTTTAAATTGAAGGAAAATTTGACAAAACAACATTTCACGATAATTGATGCGGATTTTTTTTACCGAAAATAGAAAAAAAAAAATTGCTCCCATAACTAATGAAGAAAGTTATTCTGAAAATGAAAGAAAAATGCACGAAAATGAAAGAAATTTCCTAAACAATGAAAAAGACATTCCAAACATTAAAAGAAATTTCCAAAAATTGAGAAAAATTTATCAATACTTGAAGAAAAATTGTATTAAAATGAAGGACGTTTCCCAAAAAATGGAGAAATTTTACCGAAAATTGAATAACAATTGTGCCAAAATAAATAAATATTTCCGAAACTGCACGAGAATAAAAGACATTTTTCAATTTATCAAAATTGAAGAAAATTTGCCCCCAAATCATGAAATTTTCCAAATATTTGAAGAAAATTGCAAAAAAATGGAAAAAAAATCCTAACTTTGAAAGAAAAGTCCCAAAACTTGAAGAAAATTTACCGATAATTGAAAAACAATTGCCCCAAATTGAAGAAACTTCCCGAAAATTGATCGAAAATTGAAGAAATAAAACTGCCCCAAGATAAGAAACATTTTCCGAAAAATGAAGATAAACTACACAAGAATGAAAGAAATTTCTTAACTATTGAATGTGATTTCCCAAACCTTGAATGAAATTTCCTGAAAATTAAAATAATTTAAAGAAAATTGCACGAGAATTTAGGATATTGCCTAAAATTGAAAGAAATTTCCCAAACATTGAAGAACTTTCCCGAGAATTGAACAAAGTTTACCAAAAATCGAAAAAAATTGCCTCAATATAAAGGAAACAAATTGCACGAGAATTAAGAAAATTTCTTAAAGATTGAAAGATATTTCTCAAACATTGAATAAAATTTCATAAAAAGTGAAGAAAATTTACTAAAGCCGTGACTAAGAATTATCTCATGGTAAAAAATGTATCATCGATCAAATTTCAGGGGGACCATCGCTCCCGGCCCACCCACCTCTGGATCCGCCCTGCCCTACTTCAACTTCCACCAACCCACCAAGTACCGACCAACCCACCAAGTACCGAGCCACTGCCACGTACGGTTTCTCCTAGGAAGGGCGACAGATAATTTGATATTTTTGATAAATCATTTAAATCCTGTGACCTTCATCATCCCACCGAGCTGCCGAGTAACAACCAAATAGAATGTCATACATTTTTTTTCCTGGTACTCCAACAACCCAAATTTACCATTTATATCAATTATTTGACCTCTGATCTTTGACCTTTAAGTGACATGTACATTTTTCTGCAGAACACAACTCTATCACCTTCCACAAACCAATCAAGTACAAACTCAATATTACTTACGGTTTTCCCAGGAGGCGTGACACAAAATTTACCATTTTAATTGAATATTTGACCTTTGAGTTTAAAGTGCCTGACCCACCTTGTGCGGGACACACGTTCACATCACCCCACACCATCCCTCCAAGTTTTAGCTGGATAGTTTATAAGGTTTTTGTAAACGCGTCACAAAATTGTGCACACTCACACACACACACACACACACACACACACACACACACACACCCACACACACGTGAGTACAATACTTAACTTTATCGCCATATACTATATGCTGCGATAAGGTAATAGTACCTTCATTCTGTATGGTAAATAACACGTCCCTGGTATTAGGTATTTAACTTGAAGCATGATTGCACGGGAACCTGTAGTTCCGTCTGCCATGAAACTTTGGAAAGGCTTAAAATTTCTTTTATTCCAATTTACGACCAATAACATTTTAACAGATCGACGGACTCTGCAGAGGGGCCGGGGAAGTGGGGAATTAATCCTCTAATAATTTTAGGCACACTTGTTATCACGTTACCCGACCTAATTACCCCCTCCCTCAATATTGTTATCACGTGTCACCTGACCTCCTTAGTTCCCACTCCCAATATTCTGAAAACTCTGCCGCCCCTGATTAACCGCTATCTTTTACGGTATTTGCAGCGGTAATCTTCTTGAAAAAATTGCTGATTGCCGAAAATAATGTATATTCAAAAATGCTGTCTAATAAGCATTATGATTTTATGTTTGGAGGCTAAATATGAAATTAAGGAAATAAAAAAAAGGACATCGCCTCAACATCTGTCACACCTTTCAACATACGCTTTGAACTTTTTGAGAGGAGGAGGGAGGAGGGGGAGAGGAAGGAGGGGGTGGCGGTATAGTTTCGTCCATGGAATTACATGGCCTAAACTTGAAGCATGATTGTACGGGGGCATGGGATCTGTCTGCCATGAAACTTTGGAAAGGTTTCATTTTCTTTTATTCCAATTTCCACCAAGTAAAATTTTAACAGAACGGCGGAGCTTGGGAACTGGGGGCTGCACACCCTCCATTAATTTTAGGCACCGTTGTTATCACGCTACCCGACCTAATTATCCCCTCCCTCAATATCATTATGACGTGTCACCTGACATCCCTAAGACCCCTCCCCCCTCCCCCCGCCTGGTATTTTGACCGCTAAGCCGCCCATGATTAACCACTATCTTTTTCAGTATTTGCGGCTATAATCTCCTTGAAAATTTGCTGATGGCCTAAGATGTATATTTAAAAATGTCGTCTAATAAGCGGTGTAATTTCATGTTTGGAGGGTAAATCTGACTGAAGGGCAATAAAAAAGGGGACATTACCTCAAAATCTGTCAGACCTTTTAACATATCTACGCTTTGGACTTTTTGGGAGGAGAGGAAGTGGTCCCGTCGAAACTTTCCCCTATCGGTGGAACGGTGGAATATTTTGAAAGTGTGTGCAGAGGGAACTAAACATGTGTATAATATGTTGCTGTCAGGGCCGAATTTAGAAATGTGGGAGCCCTGGGCACATCCCGATGTGAAGGCCCCTTTCAGAAAATTTTCACCCGTAGAAATACAATATAATTTAACATAATCACATTTACATAATTGAATAAAGTTTTAATCATTTCTGATATACAGTATAGGCAACATGTATTTCCAAGACAAGAAAACAGTCAAAACCACTTCCTTCATAATTCGGAACAAACTATTTGCATTTCTTAGCAACCGAAAGGGCCATGAAAGGGGCCCTCACATTGGGAAAGGCGATCAGAGAAGTTGCCTCATCTTAGCAACCACAGAGATACATGGAAGGGGCCCACATTAGGGAAGGCGATCAGAAATTGGGCCCTGTCTAAGCAACAGACGAGGTCCGTGAAAGTGGTCCCGCATCAGGCAAGGCAATCAGCAAATGGGCCCCATCTTGGCAACCGCCGGGGTCCATGAAAGGAGACTCCCACATCAGGTTAGGCGATCAGAAAAAGGCCCATCTTAGCAACCGCTGAAGAGCCTCTGAACCCAGTGTTACGCCACTGCATAGCATAATTTCATAGCATAACTACAGGGAAAATGTAAGACAACCCAATCAAAAGACAATGATAATGATAATGTAAATAATGATTCAAAATGTGACGGTGGCAGTGAGGAAGAAAAATCACACCTGGTGAAGAAGTTTGATTTCTCACTAAAAGTATAAGGCAATCATCCTGTTTTTGTCATAGTGTTGGGCCCTATATACATTTCAAATTTTGAACAGTGGGCCGGGGCCCACAGAAGGGAACTTGTTTGTGGGCCCCCTATTTGTGGGGGCCCTGGACAAGTACCCATGTGCCCATGCTTAAATCCGGCCCTGGTTGCCGCACTGACGGTGGGT
Organism: Chiridota heheva; assembly: GCA_020152595.1. NCBI lineage: Eukaryota > Metazoa > Echinodermata > Holothuroidea > Apodida > Chiridotidae > Chiridota > Chiridota heheva. Next base: position 121,439 of record JAIGNY010003914.1, on the reverse strand, counting down.
TGATTTTGTAAGTTGGTTGGGGCTGAACATGAACCGATGAAGGGGCACCACGAGTGCAGATGGGAGATCAGAGCGAAGATACACATGAACAGATAAAGGAGCACCACGAGTGCATATGGGAGACCATAGCGAAGATACACATGAACAGATGAAGGGGCACCACGAGTGCATATGGGAGACCAGAGCGAAGATACACATGGACAGATGAAGGGGCACCACGAGTGCATATGGGAGACCAGAGCGAAGATACACATGAACAGATGAAGGGGCACCACGAGTGCATATGGGAGATCAGAGCGTAGATACACATGCACAGATAAAGGAGCACCACGAGTGCATATGGGAGACCAGAGCGAAGATACACATGAACAGATAAAGGGGCACCACGAGTGCATATGGGAGACCAGAGCGAAGATACACATGAACAGATGAGGGGGCACCACGAGTGCATATGGGAGACCATAGCGAAGATACACATGGACAGATGAAGGGGCACCACGAGTGCATATGGGAGACCAGAGCGAAGATACACATGAACAGATGAGGGGGCACCACGAGTGCATATGGGAGACCATAGCGAAGATACACATGACCAGATGAAGGGGCACCACGAGTGCATATGGGAGACCAGAGCGAAGATACACATGGACAGATGAAGGGGCACCACGAGTGCATATGGGAGATCAGAGCGAAGATACACATGGACAGATAAAGGGGCACCACGAGTGCATATGGGAGATCAGAGCGAAGATACACATGAACAGATGGAGGGGCACCACCAGTGCATATGGGAGATTAGAGCGAAGATACACATGAACAGATAACGAAGATACACTAGAACAACTGAAGGGGCACCACGAGTGCATGTGGTAGACCAGAGCGAAGATACACATGAACAGATAAAGGGGCACCACGAGTGCATATGGGAGACGAGAGTGAAGATACATCCCTGTCATTTAGCCCCTTTTTCGGTAAAAAATATCCAATTTAATTCATCTCTACATTATACTTTTACACTATACTTTGTACAATGTACTAAAAATAATTGGGGCTAAATCCTCGGCCCTTTCTCTGCTGTTTATATGCCAAAGACGTCATGAACCGTGATCATGAGTGCCTGCATGGAAACAGAAAAATTACCAGAAGTTCTGCAAGTTGGGGCGTTTTGTATAAAAACAAATCCAGGCATAAAGTTTGAGATGCTATCCGAACACTATTTTTTTGTTTGTTTGTCAAACATGAAAGCAATTGCACTCGTGTGAGTTAAGTTAGGGATAGGATTTAGGGTTAGTGTCTAGAATCTAAACCAAGAAAAAATTTGTGTCATTGCCATCCTGTTTGGGAAAATAATTCTCATCAGGGGCCAGGTATGTAGCCAGTGGGCGCTGGGGCGGTCGCCCCCACCCCCCAAAAAATGTCAAAAAGAAAAACAAAAAGGACCGACCTTTTCAAATGAGTAGTCGTTGATAGTATAAGACGTTTTTAGGCACCCTCTATTCCACCAAACGCTATACCTACCAGAGGCCGCACTATGGGCCCGTGAGCTGGCCCCTAGACCCCATGCCCAATGCGCAAAGCGTATACAGCTAACAGATCCGCCCCTCCCCAAATAAATACCTGCCTACGCCCTTTTCCGGGCTATTATGAATGAGAGGAACATTGGTGCAAAACATATATTTTGCGCCATTTTGGAGTAAGTTTTCGAGTCCCGTCGAAATATGGCAGTAAGATGGAGACATTTTTCTGCCGAAAAGAGGAATTGTTATGTAGGTAGCAGGGGCAGCGGAAGATGTTTAAACCAGGATCTGAGGGCTATTTTCTAACTGTCATATTTTCAAAGCATGTAGCACGGCAGTTTAGCTTTATAGAGTCAACCCCTTCCCCCACCGGAAAATTTCTAAACTTTTATCGGTCCAAAAATTACTGGTGACTCATTTTTCTTCTTATTTCAAATTTAAAGCTTCAAACATTAAGATATTTTGGTCCAAATAAATTTGAAATTTGTGTCCCCCACTTGCCCCTGTGTCCCCCGGTTCCGCCACCTATATTGTCATGTGTCATGAAAGGAGACTATATCGGGAATTTTTTTGTAATCTGTCGGGGAAAATAAGAAAAAGAAAACAAAAACATTTAATTGATAGGTTTAGTGGTCAACTATAAAACGAAAAAAGGACTTTAATTTAAAAAAAGATGTTAAAGAAAGCATTCAAAAATCTTATTTCCGTTAACTGGTTAAGGTGGTATTCGATTTTCAAGTTCTGTCTCATTTGCGAAGAAAAGATTGAATTCAGATTCGCTGTGACGTCATACTCCCACATTCTTCAAAATATGTATTTATTATCATGTTTCTCCTGTCATTTTGTACTTTACAGATTACTGGGTATATATCAGGGAATGTAAAAACTAGTTTTAGCAAGGTACTTATGATTTATTACCCGAAAAAGTATGAAGAAGTAATTAGATTGGTATAAGGTTAAGAAACTTTCTTTAAAATACATTAACAATGGTTAAGAACATAAAAATAAGGCCATCCTTCTTCAGTAGCACAGATAATATATCTTTGTTCAGTTAGAGACCAGTATAGACTTTTAACTCCAGCACAAAAGAGATCAAAACCCTGACGAAATAAGAAATATAAGAAATCATTAAAATAGTTTCTTTACCATTTCACTGTCCTGGTCATTTCACCACTATGATAGGTCCTGCTGTATTGTTTGCTATTATCTTTTAATGGAATATTCCCATGGATTTTCATTTTTTCATATATGATAGAAAATAATTGTAGGTTCAAAGCGGTGAAAAACTATGTTAATATCGTATTCCGTGTAGAAGTTATTTAAAGAGTATACATTTTTTCTTGAAAACGCCTCGTACAGTATTTTGTCCTTCAGCTTGGTGATGTCATCAAGGCAATTCCAACACAGGTCTTATGTATTTAAAAAAAAATAATCACTCCTTTTTTACATTATCAAACAGCATTTTTGGCTCATTATAGAGATAGGGTGGAATATACGATTTACAAGATAACATTTTGTTTTTTCTTGGTGTACATCACATTTACAATAAGAACAAAAATCCAAATCATTTTTAAAGAAATACAAAAGACGTTTTGTTGAAATTGTCTCTCCGAGTCAGTCACTTTTGTCCAAATTAAAAAAAAAGTTTAATATTTTGTAACTTCTAGACGGAATAAGATATCAAGATAATTTTTTAACCACTTTGTTTCTATACATTTTCTCTATCATATATGAAAACAAATTACAATCCATGGGAATATTCCTTTGAAGTTGTGTGGACTGCTGGTCAGTAATTTGAAAAGTGGGCTTCCCCAGTTTGCGGTTTCCGGTTTCGCCACTGCAGGGTGGAAGGCTCTGGCCGCATCCATATTATTTAGTTGAACGATGATCTGACCGTGTACAGCTTCAGTAGTATATAGGCCTACAGTCTTATGTTTATTTCGGTACGGTGACCTTTGCATAGCGGCGCCAGGCAACACGAACTGAGAGGGACATCGGGGGAACTACCCCTACCTCATTATCATATTACCTCTGGATTTGGACTTATTAGAAAATCGGTCATCGATCATCCATGGGATATGGACGAGGGGTGGGAGAAGAGTCCCGGACCCTTTGTCCTCCCCGTGGCGTTGCTATGTGGACCTACACCAACCTCCTTCCCCCCAGCGGCGTGGCTAGGGTAAAATAAGTGTGTGTGTGTGGGGGGAGGGGTGGGGGAGGTACAATAACTTAAGTAGTGGGGGTAAAACGTGAAGGGGTCACAGTTGGCTTGTACTGCTAAGCCTCGAAATTTGCCAATGAATTTTGCCAAATAGGTTAAATTTGTGGAGGGGGCAGTGGTTCAAGTATTCAGTCGCATACTTAGTATTTAGTCCTTCTGAGATGTAATGTTTGGGAAAATTTGTTCCCACCACAACCGGGAAACCAGGCCGTAATTCCCTCCACAAGGTGTGGAGTTCAGTTGGAACACTGCATACCCACTACCATGTCCTTCCTTCTGTCTACGTCCCAGGCTTACCCCACATAAAGCTCAATGACGACCTATCTCTGAATATGGACATATAAATATAAACATTTTCAAAAATTCCTTCTTCCTGCCCATATAAGAAGCCGGACAATTTCCCTTCAAAGCCTGTGAAATATGTATGATGCCAACAAAATCCCGACATTATACGGTGAATCACTAAGCTCTTTGCACCGTGTGGCAAGGGATATTGAAGTGATTTTCTAATAGGTTGAATTTTTTTATTTGGCAGATATTTGACGTGATCCCCGTCCCCGCTATCCCATAACCATAGGTGTATGACCCGGGGGGAGAGGTGGGGTAAGGTGGGGGGGGACGTTCCCACAACTTTTTTGAAAATGATAAAATTGCCCCTTTTTAAAATGAAAAGTTTCCCTTTTGAAAATGAATAGTGCCACTGAGTTACATTCAAAGGTGCAAGAACTGGTTGCATGTCAGCATGTGCGCCTACTTAAAAGACAACACAAAAACACACATTACAAAAAAGCCCCTTTGAAAATAATGCCTCCTTTGAAAATTCCTCTTTTACTTTGTTGTATTAGACTCTCAAATTCTATCTACAGACTCCAGGGACATATGTATATGAGTTGGGAACTGTCCATTAAGAGGTCCTGCCTCTCTCACTTTTCGAAAACTTACTACACCCTTTCCTATCATGAACCCCACCCGGATCCGCCAGTGGCTTCCCCAAGTTTGTAGCATGCCGAGAATGGCGTTCACTTAGTAGTGGAATTAAAACGCAAAAGTAGGGAAATAAGTGTATAGCTGTGTATTCACTCTTCTAACTTGATAAATAAACAGAAAATATGCTAAAGACTACATGTCTGAATCGGAGTCTAGTTGAAATATCTTTTGCTCTTCAAGGTGGGGGAAATCACTTTTTGTCTACGATGATATCATCTATTTATGAAATAATCAAAGTAACTTCCAAGAAATCAGGATATACCCAACAGCTAATTAACATTAGTAATTCATCATCATCCCTATTATAACTATAAGCATCACATGGCAACTTACCCTGATAGAATGAACCTGGCAAGCCTCTTCTAGTAGCAGTGTAACCAGTGGCGTGGTGGGTCATAGGTGAGAAGGGGGCAAGGAAATTTGGCGCCCCCATCAAAATATTCGAACAAATTCCTCAAAATGAAAGAAATAAGCAAAATTAACGAAAATTGAAGAAAATTCGTGAAAATTAAACTTTAAAATGCCTCCAAAAAATAAATAAAACAAATCCTGAAAATCAATGAAAATTTCCAAACATTTAAACTAAATTTCCAAACATTTAAACAAAATTTCTGCAAAATGAAGGAAATTTAACGAAATGAAGGAAATTTCACGAAAATTTTCCCAAAATAAAGGGTGTTCCCAAAACTTGAAGGAAATTTAACGAAACTTGAAGAAAAAATCCCCAAAATTGAAGGCATGCTAGGGGTAAAGCCATGGTGGGAACCCAGGGGGCAAAGACCCAGGGAGCCCTACCTTTCTTGTGATTTCGATAGCAGATAATTATTTTAAAATGTGTCAATTCTATGCATCGGGTAACGCTGCAGGTAGGGGTGCTGGATGCGAAGCCCCCGGAAGCCGTATACGTGATTTTGATTACAGAAAATTTATTTAAACCTTACTTTACCACGCGGCGATATTATCGCCGTTTGGTTGCCCCATCTTCGACCCCGCCTCCCAAGCGCGTTTTCAAAAAAAAAAAAAAAGTTCTGGTAGAATAAGAGTTAATCAACTCGCAACAAGTGTGCCAATCCTAATTTATGCAGCATGGTTCTGGTGGGCGGCCCACTGGGTTACTGATGCGGAACAAGCCCGACTCTGCTGCTCGGAAGACAGGAAATCCTTCAATAGTTAGCCTGTGCTTAACTCTTACTCTACCACGAGGCGATATCATCGCCGTTTTGGGTGCCCCATCATCGATCCCAACTCCCCAGCGCGTTTAAAAAAGAAGAAAAAAGAGTGCTGGTAAAGTAAGGGCTAAAATGCTTTGAAATCTAGTAAAAATTCTCGGAATTCATGCATTTCTCGCGATTTTGATAGAAGAAATTTAATATTGTCAGATTGTGTCAAATCTAGGGTCAAAGCCCATGGAGGAAAGGAGGGGGGGATGGGGGATTTGGGCAGCAGAAAATTGATTAAAATCGTGTCAATTTTACAGTAAAGTTAGTTAAAAGGAATACATATTTTGGAAGGAATGTTCAAATGTAGAATCCCATTGACGACATTATGTGTCTTTAGTTGGGGTCCAGTGATGATTTTAATGTTTTGGATGTAAGAATAAAGCTTTGAGAGAAAAATATTACAACATTTGTAAGTTACAGAAGTTGAGAATAAAAAGTATATATATAAATATATTCTAATAAGAATTTTGCGCCCCTGTAAGTATTCGGCGCCCTCTCAGAAAGCTTTCCTGGGGGAAGTTTCCCCTGTCCCCCTGCCACCACGCCACTGAATGTGACGTCAATCACCTTATTTAGATAATCTCTCCAAGCCTTCCGAATGGTAGCAATGATTCAATATTGACAATTGATGAACCACTTTGAGAAACCAAGCTGAAAGGTGGGTAATATACAAGGTCACTGAAATTTACTCAAAGGATAACATTTGAGATAACTTTTGTCAATACCGGAAATAGATTGCTCTATATTACAGTAGCAATAGCCTCATAGATCGGCAAAAGGATATCATATCTTTGGTTTAAAAAAGAAAAGGGAAAAAAAAGACAGGTAAAATACATAAAGTACCCTACAATCCACCGTTTTCAGAATAGTCCAAATTTAGCACAATCCCAAGTGACGTTGGTCTTTTGATCAGATTTATTGCTATTCATTCTTTAAATTACGCAAAATTGAAAAAAAAGTCTGACGCCATCTATTTTTCAAGATACGTCCCTTTTCCTTCTCACTTTTTTCTTTTCAATCAGATGGTATCAAGATATCTAGCGTGCATGAAAATGTATGGATTATTCATATTGGATGTGGTATAATGCTACTTGCTACTATGCTAGTCTGTAAATCGGAATATTTTGATGATAATTAGTGAGAAGACCTTGCCGCTTTACTCAATAAATATCAGAATTGAAGATTTGGGAATAAAGAAACATTATATTTGTGGTCAACACTTATCCGAGGAGAAAATGGGTATGTTTGTTGTCTTTAAAGCGTAGGCCTAACCCAAATAACTTCACGTCAACTTCTGTAAGTTACAGGAAAGAAGTGTCGCTGCTGCAGCTTAGCGGCCTAGCCTAGGCTGGGCCTAGTGTGTAACTTTCACTCTGCAGTATTTATGTTTGACGCTAGGCCTAAAATAGTTCTGCATATTTGCCAATTAGGCTTAATGGATAGTATAGCCTCTGGGCGTTTTGATTTTTAATTTGTGGTGGTGGTGGTGATAGTTGGGCTTTTTATTGGGTGATTCACCCTTCTTACTTATCTTATTATGTTATGGTTATGCTGATCGGGCTATTTTAGCTAAATCGGACTTAAGCCAAATAGGATTTCATCACTTAATTCAAACTCATCTGGAAGCCATTTTTCCGGGAAAGCATTTTTGTATTCCACACGTCTTCACACAGCTCAGTCACATCACACGTACAGTACAATAAACATGCTGCCTGCTATTACCTACCACTGCCAGTTCAGCAAATTTTATTGTTTTTGATTGCGGCAGCGATTTTATTTCATATTTTTCTAACGTTGCATATATTCACCGGGTATACGAAGAGTAACTTTTACGTGAACGCCATGTGATTGTTCGTTATACGCTGACAAAGCCTACATACTGTACTGGGCATAAAGTGCTCACCGCAAATCCTATATCAAAGGTTGAAACTTAAAGCCGTTGCATCGTACAGCAGAAACCCACTTTGAACGTCAATCAGGATCAGATGGAAATCGAGAAAACATCTTTTTATTTCCAGACACACGTCTATTAGTGCAACCAGCACGATTCCGGCATAATTATCTAACAAAAATTATCTTATATAACAACATGCAAGTGTTTGTACTATAAGTCTAATTAATACCCTTACTCTCCCAAGATTCCAAAAATAGAATAAGCTATTTTTGGAAAGAGGATTTTTCTAGCTCTTTCTGTTCCATTTGTACCAAAACAAGTTCGACTTTTATGAAAGCTAACATGTTGAGCTTTCCAAAAATGTGCATATTTCCGAACTCAAGTGTGCAAATTAGGTCATTGAATTAGCATATTAGGTCTCCAAACTTTCTATCTTTATGACACGCTTGTGCCTTGTGGGTAAATAGCAAAAAAATATGGATATAATTTCTTAATCGTCCTTGAAAGACCTTTCATTTGATACTATTCATGGATTTTTAGGAATCAGAAGAAAAAAAATGACGCAAATATGAAAAATTTGGTACATTTTGACCTAAAAATTATCCCCCGATTCTGTGAATAATCTATCTAATAGTGTATGGCACTAAATTTTCCAAAAAAATGCTTTTCCCCCTTCTATGATGTCCAAAACTAATAGAATGCAGAAAACAAGATGTTTACATCATCATTTGCAAAAAATAAAATAAAAAATTATGCAAATGATATGCAAATTAGGTCATTTACCTCATTTATTATGCACGAAACTGTTTTTTGTTTATTTCTGACCCAATTTCAGCCATTACAAGCTTCACAGCCACTTTTATGTTGATAGACTATGCTAATTATCTATTAGACACTTACTTCTGTTCATTCCACATGGAATTCATAAGAAATGTTTGCCGAAAAGGTCCAAATTTGTAAAGTCTTGTGCTATACCTTGTTGCTGCAAATAGAATAAAAAAATTGCAACTATATTCATTCAACTTACTTTAGTTTGGTCTGTCATAACCAGTGGCCGAAGACCTCGTGTCGATCCCGCCACTCTCCACCAGTACTTCCCACAGTTTATAGTGTTTATCAGCTGCAGGGATGACCTTCGACTGTTGTATCTCCTGCAGCCAAGCGTTCCGCTCTTCCTCCCTGGTTTTGAAGGCAGCTTTCTCCGCTGCAGTCAGATTTTCTTTGAGTGGTGATGGTGGCGAGACTGCAGCGGAAGGCCTGGAAAAGGGGCCTTGGCTCATCTTTAACGGTCTGTCCCTCTTCCTCTTGAGCTGGGGAGTAGCGGGCGGCTCGTCCTCTTCCTCCTGCTACAGTTCTTGTCTAGCCTGTGAAAAAGATATACAATTTAGTTGAAATAAGTAGAACATCAAGCATACGCATAACATGTTATCGCATAACATGTTATTGTTGTTTCTAACCTGCCCCACAATTTTGTGGTAATCGTGGGGACAGACTTTTACAGCTGGGAAGCACGGGGATACAGGGGTCCAACATGTTTGTTTTATCGATCTAGTAATCACCACAACAGTGGCATAGCCAGGGGGAGGGGTAAAGGATCATGGTCCTAAAAAAATGGGGCATCAATATAATGTACTGGTACTAGGCCTATATACAAGCATTTTCCTCTAAATGGGCCTGGGGCACCCCCAACATGTGTATTTTTCCCTAACATGGGACCCCTACTCCACTTTCCCCCATAAAATTGTGATGTCGGCCCCTGAAATAATGGAATTTGGATTTTGTGAAATTGGGAATACACATATTTCAGTAGGCCTAAATTTACATTATTGTCATTGGGAAATACATCTATTTCAGTCCATTTAGAAATGTTATTACTGGGGTTCAGCTTTCATTCGTTTCATCTGGGCTATTATAAAAAGGACCTAAATCCTTTTTTTTGTATGTGATTTTAGTGTCCCTTTTACTTGTTTATCGTAACAAGCAAAAAATCCCCGTTAATTCATCATTAGAATTCTATAAGCCTTATTTTATTACTACACATTTACAATGTAGTACTTTAGATATTTTTGGAAGAAAACACTCACCAACTCCGGAATTTGGAACAGATCGCTATCCATCTCAGCAGGCTCTATATTCTCCTCTTCCTCAATCTGGTCGGGTTCTGGTACATCTTCTTCATCAGAAGTACCTTCTGACCCCTCTGAATCATCATTATTCTGAAGAAAACATAGGAGTCCGAAGGCACGTTCAACGTTGTATCTCGCCATTTTGTGATATCGAATGTGCGAAGAAAAAAAGAAAGAAAAAGAAGCGATTTGACGTCACAGTCAGAGACTTTTTATGCACATATAGAGGGGTTGCATCTGTTATTGTAATAGTTCGTCTGGACGATCTATTTCTCCTCTACCCGTAGAAATTTTAAAAATTTCAATACAATATTTGGGCCAATTTTTATGATTTTTTTGATAAAAATAGGTCAAAAATGGCCCCAAATCACAAATTTTGGCATATTTTCTTCAAAAAAAAACACAAACATTGACCAAGTACAAGTAAAAATCGTGTAGCAACCAACAATTCAAACTATTTCTATACTTTACCTAAAAAAAAGAAATAGAAAAAATATTCATGTATGACATTCGTCTTTAAAAAAAAAAAAAAAAAAAAAAAAAAACCTGTTTTTTTATAAAATGCACTTCTTGTAACGATTTTACCCAAAAAATATCAATCTAACCCCCCAACAAATTAACCATATTATGAAAGATCTATTCAATCTGGTTTGAATAAACTTATTTGCAGCTCTATAGGATTTTGGGAAGGGACTCAAAAATATTTGTGGAAAAGGGATCGTAAACGTCACGGTCACCGTGACGCTGGTAGAGTAAGGGTTAAGTGTACAGCAGACGATTGTTCTTGCCCGACAAAATGGCGATGTAAACAAAATCATGTGACCTTATGATGTCAGCTGAAACACCCTAATTGGGCTAAAAGGATAGTATACATGTAGGCCAATCAGGCTATTTTAGCCAAATTGGGCTTTTCACCAATTTGAGCAAGCATGAAACTTAGGAAAAATAATAATGAAAAACAATAATATTTGTATATTTTTAGTTAGAAATGATTTATTCCTTAAATCTGAATAAAAATTAATTAAACTTTTGTTGTACTAGGCAATCAAATAAAAATTTAGAAAAACATAACTGGATAATTAAACAATTAACATATAATTTTGTCAATGTAAACTATTTAACTAAATTTAGCTAGTATTACAAATTAACTAATATCTTAAGAGGTCATGTGACTCTTAAATACAGTTTGTAATACTGTATTAATTAAGTATGATACCTATAGTATACCCTACGTACCCTTCACATACATGTACACAATGGAACTGGTTCTTTTGAAGTTGTGCATTCTGTATACATAGCCAACCAGAGACATTTCCAAGACATGTGAAAGGAAAGGCAGTGCAGACAGGGAGCAGGGGTGAATTGTAAATGCTTGATACCCAAAAGGCATGTTTATTTATTAAGCCAAAGCTTTTAAACAAGTTGTCAATCTAACATGAGATATTAATGGGAAGTAACAGAAGTTAATTCTTGCACATTGGTGGTGCTGCTATGGTGTAGTGGTATGCAGGCCTAAAGTTATTACAATATACAGTATATGTTGTATGTTATATATACATGTATGTGGAGCTTGTGAATAGGGTAAAATATGAATTTATATGAGCTTACTTTCCAAATGATTATATGCTTTATTGAAACCAGACCTGTATAACAATGTCAAATCCAGGTTCCCTTTCCTATAAAAAATTGAAAGTTTTTGAACTTTTGATGTTTTCTGAATTTAAGTACTTCCTGTAACTAATTTCTGGTAGTGCTGAGTATAATACTACAATAATAGTCACCAAATGAAAATTAGTGAGAAAAAAAGAAGAAGATAAAAGCAAAAGTGCAATAAACATTCTACCGGGGCTCGAACTCACAACTGTTGGTTTGAGAAAAAAACTACTTTTGATCGCCGTAACCAACAGGGCTAACTCGTGTAATGGCCTTCAAATCGTTTTAAATAATTGTATACTGTACCTTGCAATAAGAGACAATGAATCGCGCAGCAAAATTTCAACCAATCAAAAAATTTGAAAGGAATTCTAAATATTGTGCATATATGACAATTTCGCCTCTTTAGAATAGTTTTATCCATGCAAATTCAGAATATCAACTTAATAACATGAGAAGATTTTCTCTTTGCAGTACCCTGGAACTAATTTTCATTCCAAATCCTACACTTCCCCTGTATGGTATTTTTGAATATGAAACATACTGTATTTCACAAATTTCCCATTTTTATTTTTATGGGAAGTTTGAAATAAAAGTCATTTTGCAAAAGGGCTTTTTGTCACACTCTTGCATTTCCACAGGGTAGTCATTGTCAACATGTGTCAACAACCAGGTGAGGTCAGGCAGGGGTCAAACTAAGATGGATTAATTGTCCGCAAGCTACAAGATGGGAGTAGTATCAATTATAAGGCATGTAGCTGTGCAGATAGTGACAGATTAAAAGCATTTAGGGATTATTTGGTTTCATCTACAACAGGTTGCACATTTGACCTCTTTTTGTATCTAAATATCATAGAGCAACTGTATTGTACTTGAGTCAAGTTTCCTATCAGTTCAATGTCCTGTAATATAGTTTGTTGTGATTAGTTAACAGTGGTCAAGCATGTCCATCTTGTATAAAAGAGGACTTTAAAAGAATCAAAATGGTAAAGAAAGCATTGCAAAATCTGATTCCTTTAAAAAGATATTCAAGTTTAAAGTTTGGTATCATTTCTGAAAAAACAACTGAAATCAAACTAGTTGTGATGTATTTTAAGTCTTGATGTAATTTAAAGAAAGTTTATTTAACTTCTTCACTATTTGAATTATTTTCCCTCAAACTTTCTTCAGGTGGTATATTATAAATACCCTTACTAGATTCAGTTTTACTACTTTTGTGACATATCCCATGATCTTTTCACCACAAAATCGCAGAACAAAATATGATAGAGTACATAAAGACTTTGAGGAATCTGAGGTTATGATATCACCACTAGTCTGCTTTCAGTGGTTTCTACACAAATGATACCAAACTTTAAACCTAAATATCTCCTTAACGGAATAAGATTTTTGAATGCTTTCTTCACCATTTTGTTTCTTTAGAAATCCTCCTTCATATAAGATAAACATGCCTGACCACTGAACTATATTCCTTTAAAGGAATAGGATTAATGTACTGTAGTTCTGAATGTAAGGTTAAAGGAATAGGATTAATGTACTGTAGTTCTGAATATGAATAAGGTTAAAGGAATAGGATTAATGTACTGTAGTTCTGAATATAAATAAGGTTAAAGGAATAGGCTTAATGTTCTGTAGTTCTGAATATAAATAAGGTTAAAGGAATAGGCTTAATGTTCTGTAGTTCTGAATATAAATAAGGTTAAAGGAATAGGATTAATGTTCTGTAGTTCTGAATATAAATAAGGTTAAAGGAATAGGCTTAATGTTCTGTAGTTCTGAATATAAATAAGGTTAAAGGAATAGGCTTAATGTTCTGTAGTTCTGAATATAAATAAGGTTAAAGGAATAGGCTTAATGTTCTGTAGTTCTGAATATAAATAAGGTTAAAGGAATAGGCTTAATGTTCTGTAGTTCTGAATATAAATAAGGTTAAAGGAATAGGATTAATGTACTGTAGTTCTGAATATAAATAAGGTTAAAGGAAAAGGATTAATGTACTGTAATTTTGAATATTAGTTTAAAAGAATAGGATTAATGTACTGTAGTTGTGAACATAAAGTTAAGGGAAGGCATTAATGTACTGTAGTTCTGAATATAAGGTTAAAGGAATAGGATTAATGTACTGTAGTTCTGAATAGGATTAATGTACTGTAGTTCTGAATATAAGGTTAAAGGAATAGGATTAATGTACTGTAGTTCTGAATAGGATTAATGTACTGTAGTTCTGAATAGGATTAATAAACTGTAGTTCTGAATATAAGGTTAAAGGAATAGGATTAATGTACTGTAGTTCTAAACATAAAGTAAAAGGAAGAAATTATTGTACTGTAGTTTTTAACATAAAGTTAAAGGAATAGGACTAATGTACTGTAGTTCTGAATGTAAGGTTAAAGGAATAGGATTAATAAACTGTAGTTCTGAATGTAAGGTTAAAGGAATAGGATTAATGTACTGTAGTTCTGAATATTAGTTAAAAGGAGTAGGATTAATGTACTGTAGTTCTGAATATAAGTTTAAAGGAATGGGATTAATGTACTGTAGTTCTGAATATAAACTTAAGGGAATAGGATTAATATATTGTAGTTGATTGGTCAAGCAAATTTATCTGTGAAGATAAATGTGGACATCAAAAGAAACACAATGGTGAAGAAAGCATTCAAAAATCATTTCCTTTGTGGAGATATTCAAGATTGAAGTTCTGTTTCATTTGTAGAGAAACATCTGAAAATAAAATTTAGCACACCATGTGGAGTGCATAGCTCCGCCTGCTTGATAATTCCAACATGCCTAAAATTGTGTAAAGTTCACCCTCATTCCCAATGCAATACATCTCAGAAATTCCTACACCCTCTAAGTTTGCCCCAAAATCTTTTCCTCACTTTAAATCAGTATTTGCCATTTGCATTGTAGACACTTCTGGATTATCTACTTTCATCGTTTTCAGTTTTATTCATGCTAAGCATTAATTATTTTAAGGGAAGATCAACATTCCATCATTTTCCATCTATGGAAACAGCAATTGTTTTGAGTTTCTTTAATACCCAACCACTAGATTTGATTTTCTTTAGAGTCCAGGAAATGAATTGTTTGGAAATCTTTTCAGGGCATGATGAATTCATTGTTCATCTGACTTTCCATTGGAAAATTTGAAGTACATAAATGTCTTGACAGATTTCATCCCAAAACATCCCCACATCTCTATTTCTGCCCTTCTTATGTTCCAATATGTATCAAATTTAAATCACCTCTTCCTTAAGCAGCAGACACAACACACACATTTAATCTAAATCCAATCATCAGTTCTTGAGACATTTTGATGGCAAACAGACAAACAAATGCTGGCAAAAAAAAAAAACCTCTGTCCAATTTTGTTGGCGGAGGTAATCAGACTGCATAGTTCTCACACACCTCAAAGTCTTGATGTATTTTATTATTATTTTTTTTCTCTTTAGATTTTGTGGCCGTAACAACCCACAACAATGAAAACATGAAATTCTGGTAAAATTGATGGACAGATTGAAGCAAAAATGCAGTGAAAAAAAGCAAAAAACTGAATCAACAAAAATGACATAAAAACAATTCATCAGTGTATGTCTATACAGGGGCAGTCTACACAGGGGCAGACCCCTAGCTTTGCTGTTTTACAGGGGCGGTTCACCTTGCCTCTGTCCCTTGGGGTCTGCCCTGCCCCCTAATGGTCTTCCCTGCCCTGGCTTCCTCCCTGCCCCTAGGGGTCCATCCTGGGGGTCCACCTTGCCCCCTGGGGTCCACCCTGCCCTCTGGAGTCCACCTTCCTCCCTGGGGTCCTCCCTGTCCCCTGTGGGCTCTCCCTGTTCCCTGGGGTTCCTTTCTGTTTTCTGGGTCCATCCTACCCCCTGGGGGTCTGCCCTGCCCTCATGAGAAAAAAACAAAATCTTAAATAGCTTCATAAATAACATACCTTACATGGATACAGAACACAGACTGATAGTACAGTAAGCAATTGTCCTGTTTGGCTCATGACTGGTTCATATCATTCAGAATACATGTAGCTCCGTTCTGACATGTATGATTATAGCTAAAATCTCAGAGCTTTTTCACTAGGGGATTGATCCTTAACAGGGCCCCTGGACTTCATGCTGAAAAGATGCAGCACTTTGCGTGCACATTAATGTGCCCTTCAAAAGTCTAGCACTCAGCCCCTTTTTAAATCAAGCTAGGGGTCTACAGGGGTACATGTACAGTACATGTAGCTTTCAACAAAATTAAAAATATATGCCTACTGTATTTCCCCTAACATGTTTTACATGTATTTGTTTAAAAACCCCAATGGATTGGATGTTTTGTCCAGTTTTAGTGGAGCATACTGTATGTACTGTATGTGTCACATAATTAGGGTCGTTATACTGTAGGTGTCCATTTTCTTACTACTTGAAAGCTGGCACATGGATTTCAAACACCTAGCTTGATTCAGAAAGGTGGCTGGGTGTCACCCACCAAAAAAAGGCATTTATAGGTATCAAGGGCACTTTGAGGGCAGGTTTGAGGGCACTTGAAATGTAAATAACGGAGTCATCAATGTATACAACAAGTAGTTTCCCTTCATTTTTATATTTGGGAACTGTAATCGGTAGAAAAGAAGGCAAAATAGTTATCAAAAGTATGTTTTTGTGAATAAATTTAGAGTGCTTAGTGAAAGGGGCCAGGATGGAGGCAATGATGCAGAGTGTAGCGCCCCTGTGAAAGAGCAAAGTTTGCAGCTTGGGATTATTCCTATTGAATCATGTTCAACTTTCTTTTTTCATCACTGTTAAACTTGAAAATCCGACATAAAAAACTGAATAAATCTGGTTGCATTGAGGCCATCACAGCATAAATCAATCTGATTGTTGTGTAATTAGAACGTTCCTCCTTTCCTGCACACAGAAGCACATGTTGATAGATTAATGATATTAATAGCTTTTGGCTCCTGACGGCTGTACGGTGTATACTGTACTGTAGCATATGCATCTGCTTGAAAGGACTCTGCTCTTGCTCTTAGTCCTTCTTGCTAAGTATAGGACTCTGCTCTTGCTCTTAGTCCTTCTTGCTAAGTATGAGGACTCTGCTCTTGCTCTTAGTCCTTCTTGCTAAGTATAGGACTCTGCTCTTGCTCTTAGCCCTTCTTGCTAAGTATAGGACTCTGCTCTTGCTCTTAGTCCTTCTTGCTAAGTGTAGGACTCTGCTCTTGCTCTTAATCCTTGCTAAGTATAGGACTCTGCTCTTGCTTTTAGTCCTTCTTGCTAAGTATAGGACTCTGCTCTTGCTCTTAGTCCTTCTTGCTAAGTATAGGACTCTGCTCTTGCTCTTAGTCCTTCTTGCTAAGTATGAGGACTTTGCTCTTGCTCTTAGTCCTTCTTGCTAAGTATAGGACTCTGCTCTTGCTCTTAGCCCTTCTTGCTAAGGGAGGCGAGCCAACTTGCGATATGCGGCATGCCGCCGAATCTCGCAAAACTGCGGAATTTTTTTCTATTCATGACGGATTAAACGCACCCATAAAACATGGTTCAGTGAAGCCATTGTACCAACACACTTTCCTGCATAACAATAGGAACAATACCTCGCGATATTGCGCAGGATATCGCTGGTAATCCTATTGAAAAGTACCTCCAACCATGAAGCTAGTAATAGCTCCACGCTTCAACTGAGCAAAACATAATATACCGTTACATTAATCTTATTTCGGAAACGTAATGGGATTGTGAAGGTCAAGTACTCGGATTAAACAAGAAGAAAAAAATAAGCTGTTATTGCTCCTGATGTGTTCCGCGAAAAATAAGATGTCCAAAACAAGTTACAAATAATATCGTGATTCAACTGACAAACTCCTGTTAACAGTACTGTATCAGTTAAAATAGTTTCGTCGAGCCAAAATGTATCAGTTTTTAAACTAGGGGAAAACTGAAAATTAATGAGTCCTTAAATGTCTCTCGGCTTTAATTTCGCAGTGATAATGATATTGATCTTTCATCAAAAAAAAAAAGAAGAACAATTTCAAAATATCTTTTAACAACTTAAAATTTTAAGTCTTTTTCTTTCTTATCTCTCACAACATTTCAAGAATCAAGAAATCATGACCAAATAATGTTTTACATTTTCATTTTTGTGTATGCTTTTCTTGTTAGACCTACCGTGTTCAATTTTTCATAGATTGATGACTTCAATGTTTTAGTCAAAATCGGGAATTTTAAACTTTGGTTTATTTTAAGCCTATACTTATTTGTGCACTGAAGTTTTACTCAACAGAGTAAAGCTGTGACTGAAAAAGAAATAATCAACTTACTCAATTTTGCCGACTTTATTCGAATTTAATCCAATAAAAATAAAGATAAATATCAGTAATATCGATCGCGAAATTGCTCACAGATAATGGTCCAAACTTAACAAAATTCCTACTGTCCCGGCATGTAAATAAAATACCCCTACACTATTAAAAAGGTAGATCTTTTTTAAACTTAACAAAATTCCTACTGTTCCGGCATGTAAATAAAATACCCCTACACTATTAAAAAGGTAGATCCTTGTGAAAAAAAGCTCTCTCCAAGTCTTTGTATCATTTGGTAACAAAAATTGTTGATAAAAACATAAAAATTATGAATACGGCAAACTGGTATGCACCATAGAAAGGTTGAATGGAAATAAACTCAGATCGGCAACTTTCTCATTCACTAGCATTCCTGCAAACTTTGCACCCACAGCTTTCTGTTACCTCCGAACATAAAATGAATTTTTTTGAACAAAACCCAGTTTTCGTGGGAACTGCCCCAGTACCCCACATATTTATTGTTTAATGGCGCTTGTTCAAAGATATTATATTTCATTGACACTTCAAACATTTCCAAAACCCAATTCTGACTGGGTGATTTATGACCTTGCCCAGGTGGTGGCCTACTTATTATCAAGGGCGCGGTTTGTTGAAGATTATGTAAAGATTTAATTACGGAAAAATCAAAACAAAAGACACATTTCAATTAGAGAGGGGGACGGAGACCCTAGCTACACATTTCGTGAAATGTATAAATGACGAAGAGGTTAAGAGGCGCAGGACTTTTATGATCACTTAAAAAGTTTCTGATTCAGAAATATACATACGCTTCGTAAGCCTATCTGAGACTGCATACAACCCAATATCGCAGTATCAGTTTGTGTAATGAAAATAAATCATACCTTTTGAGATGGGAATTACAGAATGTGTCTTTTAACATTCCCTTACAAAGTAACAACCAATTCATCAAAAAGTAGTTGTTTTATTGAACTTTCTGCACATTTACGGACAGATTATGTTTACTGCGTAATGTTCTTGTTTTCACACGTTGACATAATTAATGAGGAAACCGCCTGCTTGAAATACAATATATTCTTACGCTATGTTGTCCGACACCCCCAGGTGTGGAAGGTTAACGTAGTACACGTGGTGTGCGTGTAGTTAAACTTTGGGCATATACGAGCAAACAAATAATCATCCCTTGTTTTTATGTAAATTGCAAACATTGGAATATTCATTACTACATAACAGCCCCAACGAGGTTAGAGCTGTTTGGGGGAAAATAAAACGACAAAATCATTGAATGAAACCCTTTAAAGTGCACTATTTTTTATACGATGCAGCATAATTCACCGCATCACTGCTCGAAGACAAGTTTGGCGCTGACCCAGAATTTATATATCTAGAGAGCTACAGCTGAATTTACAAGTCCCGCCTTCTAAACTGTTGGACGATTGCAATATGTTTCGTTTTCAAGATGTGAATGAAATATTGGGTTTCACATCAATCAATAAAATGTCTTTCACCCTCGTCAACTCGTGTTACTTCTAAATAATATTAAGGAGTGTTTTGAAGAGATCGATTACATGAATATCAAACGCAATGTTTTAGTTGCCAGAAGTTTGGACAAAAATTATTTTCTTACACATTGCAGTTGTCATAGTAGTTGCGCGAAACTTTATGTGTTTAGCCCGGGTCTTCAAATTACGGCTGGGTTTTTTAATATATTTTTTTTATTATTGATCAACATCTTACACGCCATTAGAACTATGATCGTTCAATATCTCATAGTAATTAATTTTTCTTTGGCACACTATAAATGACACAGTCATATATAAAAACCCATTTATAGCCATCTCATAGTAATTAGTTTTTCTTTGGCACGTTATAAATGACACAGTCATTTATAGCCATGTTGCTTCTTGTTTTATACCGTGTATACTCCTATTACGAATATATTATTCTTATTAAGAATATATTTATTCATCTATTGGACACGATTTTAAATGTTTGTGCATCCTTAAAAGTATTGTTTGACTCAGATTTAATTTGTGCCGTGTAATGATGTTAAAACACTCTTGTTCTAGTGTATCATTGCACTTGATATGTTGATAAAGTGGCGCGGCCTGCTGAGGAGCGGCCGACGGGCACCTTAAACCAAGTTGGCAGAAAACAAATGAACAAAAGAGTTGACTTTGTTTCATGGGGTTCGTATGTCTAGCGGACAGTTGACTATTCAAACGGGTGGGGTGGGGATGTAATACAGAAACAGGTGCTCATGTAATGACAAATGAGGGGGAGAGTGGGGGTAATGTTTATCATTGCACCTAACATGTATAAAATGGCCGAGGAGCAGCCGACGGGCACCTAAAACCAAGTTGGCAAACAACAAAAAGTTGACTTTATTTCATGGGGTTCGTATGTCTAACAAACAGTTGAATTCTTGAACGGGTGGAATGGAGTGGGGATGTAATACAGAAACAAGTGTTCCTGCAATGAAGGAAAATGTCTAGCTACGCCACTGGAGGTCTTGTTTTTATATCCTAAATATACACTTTTTTTAAGCGAGGGTAAAGATATTAATTTTTCAATCATGGTCCTGAACTTTCAGAAATGCGATTTTCTTTACTGGTCATTACTCATTTAGTGCACCCATTAGAATTTCGCAACCAACTTTTCGACCCCCTGAAATGTCCAAAGCATTAACCTTTCTGTCCCGCCCCTTCCCCCCCCCCTCCGCCCCCTCCAACCACGCTACTTAACCAACTTTTTCAAATCTATTTCAAATAGACACGTAAGATTTTCACTATATATATATATATATATATATATATATATATATATATATATATATATATATATATATATATATATATATATAAATAAATAAAAAAAAAAGGCGCCTATAATGGACAATGGCGAGTCCGTAACCCTTCAACAAGATTCCTTGAAAGTCATGATAAAAATAATACATATTTATGTCAACACCGCTCTGAAAACGAAAAAAAAAAAAAACACGTGTTCGATATTAGGGTATTAAAGCAGTGTGGTCAGCAAAATGTACCAGGCACATTTGATTCCTAGTGGCCCTGCTGTAGCAGAGAAGTCGCTGTAGCAGAGAATTTACTGCAGAGGTGGGGAGGGAGGGAGGGGAGGTAGAACGAAAGAGGGAGAAATAGTGGCGGTAGCTATAGCCTAATTTATTTATGGGGGTGAACACTTCATTGGTGGTAAGCTTGTTTTTCTCTTTATTGGAGGGGGTGTCGGCTAGCAATTATTTGGGCACCCAGTGAGGGACAGAGTTTATTAAAATTTGTGGTAGCTGATAGTATGTACAATTACATGAGAGATGTACATGCAACAGCAATGGCACCTTTTTTATAAAATGTGGGGGATAATTCGAATTAGGAAAATATTTTCGTTGTTTTTCATCTTTATTTGTTTTGATTTCCATTTTTTTTTTTTTTTTGACAACACAAAAACAGTTCAAGTTTTTACCTCAATATAACTAATGTCATTGGCATTACATTACTTTTTAATCACTCGAACTAATGCCTTGAATTAATTGTTTTGGGGAAAATACAACCAGTAAAACCAACCGACGTATTTTCGACAGAATTTCGGGTGTATGCCGCATATTACTTTAATCACAATGCTTCTGTTATGATAACGAGTCCAAGGAACGTCCCTTCAGCGCTGTACAGGTGCGCTATGGGCGACACAGCGTGGTTTTTCAAGTAGAGATTCATAGCGCTTGTTGGAAGTAGTTCGGCGTGGACGAAAATGATTTTAACGCATGCTCACTGCGCTTGTATTCGTGTAGTGTTCGTGGGGATGCAATCTGCCTTTCGTGCATTACTTTTAAACAAAATCTGAGAGTAGAAAAAACGATGGAAAACAAAAGTATTTCTTTGACCCATATTACGTCTCGGACAACAGAAAACGGTTCTTCTATGTAGTACCAAGGTTGAAAATGTGTATTCCTTTTTTCTTTTCTTTTTTAAAGACTTAAAATTAATGGTAAGATTTATTTCAAATCTGTTCCCGTAAGTGGGTCAAAAGTTTGAAGCTAAAAGAACGCAAGTTCTTAATACCTTTATTGCTGGACGTAATACTAGAAGAAATTACACGACACAATGCAAGATTTTATTCTAGAAAATTGCAATATGTAATGCACGTGTTACTTATGTGACCGTACGGCCCATATGAAACTTCATAGCGTACAGTACAGGTATACGGTGTGCATGTGGTATGTGTGTAGTAACGACCTAACACTAGTTGTAATTACAACAGGGGTGAGTAAGTTGGATTATTCTAGTTACAATGGAAACCGTTACAATAAATCTGCGTAGCGGTTAACAGTTACCCTGAAAACCTTTTATTTATCAGACCACAAAATCATGTCATTTGCATGTAACATTACTGCGAGATTCTCCGCGATCTCGCAGTGATTAGGGCCATTGTATACAGACACAATGGATGCAAGTTAATGAGCTCTATGCCTGAGCGCATTTGGGTGTTTTAATCCGTACGTGATTCCGCGGTAAAACGATTTCTTTTGTCCACGCGGCCTAACGCGGCGGCTTAAAAAAGAACGCAGAATCCCGTATATCTCGAGTTGGCTCGACTCCCTAAGTATGCGGACTCTGCTCTTGCTCTTAGTCCTTCTTGCTAAGTATGAGGACTCTGCTCTTGCTCTTAGTCCTTCTTGCTAAGTATAGGACTCTGCTCTTGCTCTTAGCCCTTCTTGCTAAGTATGCGGACTTTGCTCTTGCTCTTAGTCCTTCTTGCTAAGTATAGGACTCTGCTCTTTCTCTTTGTCCTTCTTGCTAAGTATGTGGACTCTGCTCTTGCTCTTAGTCCTTCTTGCTAAGTATGAGGACTCTGCTCTTGCTCTTAGTCCTTCTTGCTAAGTATAGGACTCTGCTCTTTCTCTTTGTCCTTCTTGCTAAGTATGTGGACTCTGCTCTTGCTCTTAGTCCTTCTTGCTAAGTATAGGACTCTGCTCTTGCTCTTAGTCCTTCTTGCTAAGTATGAGGACTCTGCTCTTGCTCTTAGTCCTTCTTGCTAAGTATAGGACTCTGCTCTTTCTCTTTGTCCTTCTTGCTAAGTATGTGGACTCTGCCCTTGCTCTTAGTCCTTCTTGCTAAGTATGAGGACTCTGCTCTTGCTCTTAGTCCTTCTTGCTAAGTATGAGGACTCTTCTCTTGCTCTTAGTCCTTCTTGCTTAGTATAGGACTCTGCTCTTGCTCTTAGTCCTTCTTGCTAAGTATGAGGACTCTGCTCTTGCTCTTAGTCCTTCTTGCTAAGTATAGGACTCTGCTCTTTCTCTTTGTCCTTCTTGCTAAGTATGAGGACTCTGCTCTTGCTCTTAGTCCTTCTTGCTAAGTATAGGACTCTGCTCTTGCTCTTAGCCCTTCTTGCTAAGTATGTGGACTCTGCTCTTGCTCTTAGTCCTTCTTGCTAAGTATGAGGACTCTGCTCTTGCTCTTAGTCCTTCTTGCTAAGTGTAGGACTCTGCTCTTGCTCTTAGTCCTTCTTGCTAAGTATGAGGATTCTGCTCTTGCTCTTAGTCCTTCTTGCTAAGTATAGGACTCTGCTCTTGCTCTTAGTCCTTCTTGCTAAGTATAGGACTCTGCTTTAGTCCCTCTTGCTAAGTATGCGGACTCTGCTCTTGCTCTTAGTCCTTCTTGCTAAGTATGAGGACTCTGCTCTTGCTCTTAGTCCTTCTTGCTAAGTATAGGACTCTGCTCTTGCTCTTAGTCCTTCTTGCTAAGTATAGGACTCTGCTCTTGCTCTTAGTCCTTCTTGCTAAGTATGAGGACTCTGCTCTTGCTTTTAGTCCTTCTTGCTAAGTATGAGGACTCTGCTCTTGCTCTTAGTCCTTCTTGCTTAGTATAGGACTCTGCTCTTGCTCTTAGTCCTTCTTGCTAAGTATGAGGACTCTGCTCTTGCTCTTAGTCCTTCTTGCTAAGTATAGGACTCTGCTCTTTCTCTTTGTCCTTCTTGCTAAGTATGAGGACTCTGCTCTTGCTCTTAGTCCTTCTTGCTAAGTATAGGACTCTGCTCTTGCTCTTAGTCCTTCTTGCTAAGTATGAGGACTCTGCTCTTGCTCTTAGTCCTTCTTGCTAAGTATAGGACTCTGCTCTTTCTCTTTGTCCTTCTTGCTAAGTATGAGGACTCTGCTCTTGCTCTTAGTCCTTCTTGCTAAGTATAGGACTCTGCTCTTGCGCTTAGCCCTTCTTGCTAAGTATCTGGGACTCTGCTCTTGCTCTTAGTCCTTCTTGCTAAGTATAGGACTCTGCTCTTGCTCTTAGTCCTTGCTAAGTATAGGACTCTGCTCTGGCTCTTAGTCCTTCTTGCTTAAAGTATGAGGACTCTGCTCTTGCTCTTAGTCCTTCTTGCTTAGTATAGGACTCTGCTCTTGCTCTTAGTCCTTCTTGCTAAGTATGAGGACTCTGCTCTTGCTCTTAGTCCTTCTTGCTAAGTATGAGGACTCTGCTCTTGCTCGTGGTCCTTCTTGCTAAGTATAGGACTCTGCTCTTGCTCTTAGTCCTTCTTGCTAAGTATAGGACTCTGCTCTTGCTCTTAGTCCTTCTTGCTAAGTATGAGGACTCTGCTCTTGCTCGTGGTCCTTCTTGCTAAGTATAGGACTCTGCTCTTGCTCTTAGTCCTTCTTGCTAAGTATAGGACTAAGTATAGGATTTTGGCTGAGGCTGATTGCTCCTGTAACTAGGAATTATATGCTGACAGTATACTGTATCACTAACCACAGTAGAAAGGTATTGTTAGATGATTCATATGCTGACAGTATACTGTATCACGCACCACAGTAGAAAGGTATAGATGATTCATATGCTGACAGTATACTGTATCACTCACCACAGTAGAAAGGTATTGTTAGATGTTTCATATGCTGACAGTATACTGTATCACTCACCACAGTAGAAAGGTATAGGTGATTCATATGCTGACAGTATACTGTATCACTCACCACCAGAGGTTGCGTTATAATTTTTTGCCTGGCGTATTTGCTTACGACAAGCCCTTGAAGTTTGGCGTATTTTGTAAATTTGCCGTCGTATGTACAGGGCATTGCGTAATGTACAGGGCATTGCGCGCTAGCGAAGCATGCAAGTAATTGTTAATACAACACACTTGTGTAGGCCTGCCTCGCTAAAGTGAATGAAAATTGCGCTGAAAATACCAAACACATTACAAAATCGGACTATTATTATCATAAAAAATATTACGAAAAAGTTCATACCCAATCCTTGTACAATGTTGATTGTTGGGTCATGAAATTTGGGTTAACAATCCCAAAATAAACTAGAAAATACTTTTGTTTATCGCATCCAAACTTTCATGAGGTTTTAGTGAACAATGACCAATTGTCAACGATAATATATTATTCAGGTCTTGAACACGTCTACTTCTTTACAGTACAGTAACTTGACTTGCAGATAGTGATCACTTCACAGATACACCATCAACACAATACAGGATGAAAGTTAAATCCTAGCTAATAATATTGTTGACAATTGACAGCCTGCATTCAAAACAACATCGAAACTTTCACATACACTGTACAGTGTACGTACATCATGCATAGGGCCTATGTACTAGCCTATAATATGTGTTTATGGCAGCACTACGGGCATGTTGAAACATTCCGCCGTTAGTCTCGTAGTTGTGTCATTTTCCTTATTTCTGAGTAATTCAAAATCATTTTTGTGTGAAATAAAACTTTGAATCGCATTAGAGAGGTTAAATGTTCATAATTTTAGTTGTGTTAATGAAAAACTCTGGCGTAAAATTCCACATGCTCTATCTAAATCTTACGACGCAGGTACAACCTGCGTCGTAAGAAATTTCAGTCATGGCATAATATACGACAAATTTGTCGTTAACGCGATCTCTGCTCACCACAGTAGAAAGGTATTAGATGATACATAGATATTTCTAGAAACATTACAAACTGTACCTAAAATTGTTCCTGTTGATTTGATAATTTGTCTTAGGCATTCAATGGGGATAATATTGTACAGCGGAAGTTAATCTCCTTCATGAAGTAGGGTGCGGGATAACATGACCAAAGATTATGTTCAATTAATGTGGGGACAACATTTGTTTTAATCTCTCCCTGAAAGTGGTGGAAATTCCCCCCTTCCCCACTAATAACAGCCCTACTGTACAGTATACTGTACAAATAGTATTTATAGTACTACTGTAGTTGACTCAACGCTACCATATGGAGTCTTATTGAATCTTTTTTTGTCTCATCATGGAAGTAAAATAATTGTCTCATCATCACTCACTGTAGCACGACGACGTGAGAAAATGCTTCCCATGCAAAACTCATTAAGCTGGTTGCATCAGGGTATTTATGCCACTGCGGCATAAATCAATTTGATTGCTTTATAATTAGAACTTTTTTTTTCTTTGCCCGTAGTTACACAGATGCACAAATATGATAGATTTATTACTTAGTAGTTTTTAGCTTCTGTTGGCTGTGCATACTGTACTGTATATGCAGTTTCTGTAATGTGGGGCCTGCCACAAAAGGCTGTAACATTTGAAAAGTATGCAGGAAAAGCTCAGCGGAGATGAGTCAGTCTTTTGTATAGTTTCAGGGCTGTTGTGTAAATCTATGCAGGATGAGTTGCGTTCCTCAGTATATACCGTACTAAAAGAGGGCATCTCATCACAACAATTGCTTGACGCAGGATCAAGTAAATCTGCTACATACAGTACCAGCAACAATACATGATCTGCCAATAGGATATGATGAATTATAGTTAATTTCTCCACATTAACACAAAAAAACTGGCCTTTAAAAGTTTCTGGACATCTAGCAGTTCTTATATTGTTTAAACTTTAAAGTGCTTACATGGAAGTCGTGCTTATCCCCCTCCCCTCCCCTTTCCTACCCTTTTTTTTTATAAAATATACAAAATAATATTAGAAATAAATAAATGCAAAATCTAAATTGAATCTATTTTCGGGTGTTACAACATCAATGTACTGTAGGATTTGCGATCTGGTTGAAATAAGTTGACTCTTTTTAAGCATGATTTTAACTACATGTATGCCTAATGCAGCGGTCAAACAGTATTTCCCCCTCCTTTTTCTTCCCCCTCCTCCCTCTCCCTCCCGAATCTTCAGGTCAAAAGTTTAAACTTTAGGTACATGACCTAAAATATTTTTGGGTGTTGTGAATCTTGAACAAATTTTTTTTTTTTTAAGTCAGGTGAATCTTTGCCTAAAAACTATTGTAGATGGGTGAATCCTTGTCAAAATTCTTCAATCTA
Source organism: Chiridota heheva (assembly GCA_020152595.1). Lineage (NCBI taxonomy): Eukaryota > Metazoa > Echinodermata > Holothuroidea > Apodida > Chiridotidae > Chiridota > Chiridota heheva. The sequence continues at coordinate 94,227 of JAIGNY010003914.1, read as the reverse complement.
AACAACAGAAATACATCACATTTAAATAATTTACGTCGAATCAGCGTTCAACTGAAAAATAATAATTGCTTAAGTTATACTATTTCCAACACTTTCAAGATTTGGCATCGTTATGACTTTGAATCTTCAGGTCACAAATTTAAAGTATGAGTGAACCATGACCTAAAATATTTTTGGGTGGTGTGAATTTTGAAGTATTTTAAGATTTTGTTTTTCAAGGATTAGTTCAGAGGTCAAGCATGTCCATCTTATATAAAAGAGGACTTCAAAAGAAATAAAATGGTGAAGAAAGCATTCAAATTTTGTTTTCGTTAAGGAGAGAGATATTCAAGTGTTAAGTTTGGTATCATTTCTGTAGAAAGAACTGAAATCAGACTAGTTGTGATGTCACAGCCTCTAATTCCTCAAAGTCTTTATGTATTCTAAAGAAAGTTTAATTTTTTCACTGTTTAATTTATTTTTCCTCAAACTTTTTCAGGTGGTGTATTTTAAATACCCTTCCTAGATTCAGTTTTAGTACTTTTTTGACATATCCCATGGTTTTTAAGCTACAAAATTGGAGAACAAAACATAATAGAATACATATAGACTTTAAAAATCTGAGGCTTTTTACATCACAACTAGTCTGATTTCAGTCATTTCTTAACAAATGATATCAAACTTTAAACTTAAATATCTCCTTAACGGAATAAGACTGAATTATTTTTCACCATTTTGTTTCCATTAAGTCCTCTCTCATATAAGATATGCTTACATGACCCCTGAACTAATCCTGTAAGCCCAGTGAAGCTTTGCCTAAAAACTATTACAAATGGGTGTTGGGTGAGCGGTAAAAAATAAACCGGAAGTTATTTTTTCTTTACGGTGTATATTCACTTAGAAAAAAAACGGCGGAGGTGAATCATGATCCAATTTGTTTTTTGCCATGTTGAATCTTGACCTGAACTTTTTGGGCCGGAGGTGAATCTTTGCCTAAAAATATTGTGGTTATGTGAATCTTGACCTACAAAAATTGATGAAAAAGGGGAACTGATAGGGGTATGTGAAGATGATGTTTGACCGCTGCATAAACCACGAGAGCTTATTCACCATATCAGTCCCAGACCCCTAGCTTGATTTAAAAAGGGGCAGGGGGCTAGACTTGTTGAGGGGCACATTATTGCGCGCACGAAACGCTGCGTCTTTTCCGCAGGGAGTCCAGGGGCACCCTTAAGGCTCAATCCCCTAGTGAAAAAGCCTTGGGTATAATCGTACATTTGAGAATGAAGCTATTCTGACTGATAAGGAACAGTCTGTCATTCTGGGTTCTGTATCCGTGTAAAGCATTTCATTTATTAGGCTAATTCAGATTTTTAAATAAAAAACAAAATTAAATTATTAAAAAAAAAAAATAAAAAATATTTTTCATCTCATAAGTGGCAGGGTGGACCCCAAAGGGGCAGGGTGGACCCTCAGGGGGCATGGCGGACCCACAGAGGGCCAGGGTAGGCCACCCTTGTGAAATAGCAAAGCTAGATGTCTGAGTCCCTTGTATGACCACCCCTTCCAATACTTTTTTCACTCTGCTGCTGCTGATTCCCATTTAAATTTTTTAAAAACTGAGCACTACAACACTTTGCTGCACTTAGTAGATACTGTATACCGTATATTCCCTAATAAACATTCCCACTGTAGTAAACCCCCACTCATGTTTTTTTGTGCGGTGAGAATTGTAAAGTCACACATAAATTGATTAGTAATATCGTAATATTAAATACACAGTGTGATTTAACACTAGGCTTCAGCCAAAACTTGTTTAAAAACTGTAAAACTGCCTGAAAAATACAGTCAGAAAAGTTGAGTTTGCTATGCACAATGTAAGTACTGTACGTTTGAAATTTATTGTCAAATAAACGTTTTCCTTTTTTTTTTTAAATAACCCCCTCCCCCACCCCTCCCCCCACCCCGTCCCCGGGGCGTTTATTAGGAAATAGGCGGTAATACAGTTACGTATTGCATTTGTGAATTATTAAGATTTGGGACTTGCCCGTTATTTCTTTCATCCATGCATACACCCATGCATTGCTTTCATTGCTTCTATTTGTTGAGTAATTCTATCTGTACTAGATTTGACTAACTCTTTAGTGTCTCCACTTCCTGAAATAGATCGTACCCTGTAATTCATTGCCAATTCAGTTTGTAAAGATCAGATGTCATGAGGAATGCAGCTCTGCATGTGTTTGTTATAAAATGTTATAATTTTATGTTTGTGGAATACGCTGCGTATTTATTGAACTTGGAAGCTCATGCTTAAAGCAGGGATTTGTATGTGGTTGGAACTACCGCAGAGAAGCACTAACTAGTGGAGTTTGGTGTGTTGTGAAATTTGGAATAAACAGAGGTAAAGTTTGATGTCAATCTTGCCAATTATACGATCCATAGCTTGATTTATAAACGGGCAGGGTGTCACTAGTGGCATTGATAAGAGGAGGAGGGTGGGGGGGAGGGTGTGCCCTTACAGTTTTTGCATGAGAATATTGCTTGTCTAAGTTGTCTAGCTGAGGATATGGCACTGAAAGTTTCCCTGAGGAGGATATTTAAAATGGAAAAAGTAAATTTGAAGTAAAATATCAGTTGGTTTTCATCCTGTTTGTCTTGCTTGGAAATTGATAAATGTTGGAATGTACTGTACTACAGTATGGTAGGTAGGCATACAGTAGGCAGCTCATCATAGGGGCACTTGCCCACCCTACCTACTGTACTGTTCTACAGTATGGTAGGTAGGCATACAGTGGGCAGCTCATCATAGGGGCACTTGCCTACCCTACCTACTATACTGTACTACAGTATGGTAGGTAGGCATACAGAAGGCAGCTCGTCATAGGGGCACTTGCCCACCCTACCTACTGTACTGTACTACAGTATGGTAGGTAGGCATACAGAAGGCAGCTCGTCATAGGGGCACTTGTCCCCCCCCTCCCCCAAGATTTGCTACTCATCTTTTTTTCTATTCAATTATATGTACTTACATAATTACAAAGATGTTCATATTTTGTCTCTCAATCATGTTTCTCCTCTCCAAATAAATCCTCTTTTAATAACAACCATGTAGGTAGGTGAACCAGGGAGCTGCCATTTACATGTATGTAGAACAGTCCTTGTTATGTATGACTGTCGTACACTATGTGAGATCTGATTACAGAACTCCATGTGAATTATTGCGCAAATTTGTGAGAACAAAAAAATAAAATATCACATTTGTGTTGAGTGGTCCTCAAATATTGCTAATAAGTATCAATATTTTTTTCCCCCTTAACATATTTTGTATCTCTCATGATCAATACAACATTATTATATAGTTACATCAACACGAACATTTTAACAAAATGGTGAATAATGGCTTTTACATGTGAAATACAAACACTTTGTTCTTAAATATACTGTACATGTATGCACTTATTGGAATAACAAAAAGAATAGATCTCTGGTGAGGATATTACAATTTCAAATCGTTATATGCAAATGAACAAAAACTCTATGGCTTCTAGCAAAGATGATGGCTTAATAAGCCTGATCTGTACTTGTTTTTGAAATATTCGTGTAAAAATCGTAAATGCATGCGCATGAATATAAAACCGGTGATACTGGTGTCTGACATGGGTCAAATTTGCCACTGTTCGAGAGCAGTGCTTTTAAAGCAGAAACAGTGAATATTTAAAAATTATTGTTCCAGTGGAACAATGTCCTTTTCACAAGCGTGTGGCATCAGTGATCAATAACTTGATTTCTGATGGAAAAAAAAAAAACAAACAAGTGTTATCAAACAAGATTATCATAAAAAAGAATTTCTTTCAGAAAGAAAAAGCTTTTCCCACCTTGCCTGCACAATTAATCTTGAATACACATATATATGTTTTCCCCCTCACATTTCCTACGTCTCTAATAACTAGCTGTCAAATGATGTTAACTCTGCTACAGTACTTAAAGGGAGCCTGTTATGGTTCATAAAATTTCAATTTTATTTTATTTTTCCTTGGAGAATTATCTCATCAATATAAGTGTTCAGGATCAAATTCAGTTTCACCTTTTTGTCTGTACTGTATCTCCCTTTAGGGATAAAATTTAATTTTTATAGTATGCTTATTCAATAATGCTTTTTAGAAGCTTTTTTTCCCTGAATACTTGGATGTCAATTAATAGATTTCTCTTGACAGAAAAAAAAAAAAATACCGCTTTTTCATCTGGTTTGTCTACTGTGGTGTTTTAACTCTATTAGTTCAGGGATCAAGTAAGTCTATCTTATATGAAATTGGGCTTCAAAAGAAACAAATTGGTGAAGAAAAATTCAAAAAACTTATTCCATTCAGGACATCTAAAAAGAATAGTATCATTTGTGTAGAAACGACTGTAATCAGACTAGTTGTAATGTCATAGCCTCAGATTCCTATCATATTTTTTCCTGCGATTTTGTGGCTGAAAAATTAAAGGATATTTAAAAAAATTCAATAAACTGAATCTAGTTAAGTTATTTATAATATACCATCTGAAGAAAGTTGGAGGAATATAATCTAAATAGTGAAAAAAAAGTAAATAAACTTTCTTTAAAATACATTAACAACTGTAAAGAATGTGACACCAACTTTCCATTGTAGACTTACTACACCAGTCATTTCTACACAGATAAGAAAGCTTTAAGCTTGAAAATATCCTTTACAGAATAAGATTTTTGCATGCTTTCTTTTGTTCCTTTGAAATCCTCTTCCATATAAGATAAACACGCTGGACCACTGAACTAATTCTTTAAGGTAAATGCAGTGTAAGGTCCATGGTTATGCATGTTCATCTACTACTGTATATGAATGAAAGCCATAATAAGAAGAGTAACAACATTGTGAAGAATATGTTCAAAATATTTTTTCCAAAGATTTTCTCTCATCTTCCTCTCTTTATTATTCCTACCACCTCTTCTCAGCCCTCCCTATTCCTCTACTATTCCTTCCACCTCTTCTCAGCCCTCCCTATTTCTTTACTCAAATTCCACCTCTTCTCAGCCCTCCCTATTCCTCTACTATTCCTTCCACCTCTTCTCAGCCCTCCCTATTCCTCTACTATTCCTTCCACCTCTTCTCAGCCCTCCCTATTCCTCTACTATTCCTTCCACCTCTTCCCAGCCCTCCCTATTCCTCTACTATTCCTTCCACCTCTTCTCAGCCCTCCCTATTCCTCTACTATTCCTTCCACCTCTTCTCAGCCCTCCCCATTTCTTTACTAAAATTCCACCTCTTCTCAGCCCTCCCCATTCCTCTACTAAAATTCCACCTCCCAGCCCTCCATATTCCTCTACTATTTCTTCCACCTCTTCTCAGCCCTCCCTATTCCTCTACTATTCCTTCCACCTCTTCTCAGCCCTGCCTATTCCTCTTCTATTCCTTCCACCTCTTTTCAGCCCTGCCTATTCCTCTACTATTCCTTCCACCTCTTCTCAGCCCTCCCTATTCCTCTACTATTCCTTCCACCTCTTTTCAGCCCTCCCTATTCCTCTACTATTTCTTCCACCTCTTCTCAGCCCTGCCTATCCCTTTACTATTCCTTCCACCTCTTCCCAGCCCTCCATATTCCTCTACTATTTCTTCCACTTCTTCTCAGCCCTCCCTATTCCTCTACTATTCCTTCCACCTCTTCCCAGCCCTCCCTATTCCTTCCATCTCTTCCCAGCCCTCCCTATCCTCTACTATTCCTTCCACCTCTTCCCAGCCCTCCCTATTCCTTCCATCTCTTCCCAGCCCTCCCTATTCCTCTAGTATTCCTCCCACCTCTTCCCAGCCCTCTCTATTCCTCTACTATTCCTTCCACCTCTTCCCAGCCCTTCCTATTTCTCTACTATTCCTTCCACCTCTTCCCAGCCCTCCCTATTCCTCTACTATTCCTTCCACCTCTTCTCAGCCCTCCCTATTCCTCTACTATTCCTTCCACCTCTTCCCAGCCCTCCCCATTCCTCTACTATTCCTTCCACCACTTCCCAGGCCTCCCTATTCCTCTACTATTCCTTCCACCTCTTCCCAGGCCTCCCTATTCCTCTACTATTCCTTCCACCTCTTCCCAGCCCTCCCTATTCCTCTACTAAAATTAATTTTCTTTACTCTCTCTTTATTCTTACATCAAGATTTGCTAATACCTTTTTGGGACGTTGACTTTGACTGTTGCAGTGCAACAAACAAACAAACAAACAGACATCTAAAGATGGAAATCTTGTAATTTAAATTTAAAAGGCTATAGAGTTCCAATGCATACCCCATTTAATATCTCCCTTACAAACCTTCCATCTCCTCACTATCCTAAGTCTTACACCATAATTTATTAACACCCTCTTGGCACATTTGACTCTGACTGTGGCGGTGCCGTTAAACATCACGGTGCCGTTAAACATCACGGTGCCGTTAAACATCACGGTGCCGTTAAACATCACGGTGCCGTTAAACATCACTAAGCCAAACCAAACCAACGCATACAGCTGTGTTTAATGGAGCACTAGACCGAAAAGTGAGGGCTATCGTTTTTGCGGATTTCACTGATTAATATATTATCCACAACAGATTGATAAACTTCATGCCTTTAAAGCCCACGCTTATTGTGAGGTCAAAGGTCACTTGAATATTCATATTAACCAGAAATGGACAACCTGTACTATATAAGCATTCAATTTTTTTGGGACCCCTAAATCGCCAATGCACCACAGCTGGTTATCAAAGGCCGTGGACATTGACTTGGTTGTCGATGTTATGTCTGTCCGTACGTCGTACCTGTGTTCTCGTTCAGGTTGTATTAAGCATTTCGTGATAGCATTTTTACTATCATATACGAATACGCAGGCAACGACCCCGTCATTGTAATTATTTGTTCAATCATCGTCGTCGCGGGGACCCCCTAAAAATATGCCCTCACCTTTTGGTCTACTGCTTCTAATAATGACTGAAATCAGACTTGCTGCAATTACCATCTAAAGAAATGATGAAAAATTATTATCAATTAGTAAAGAAATATGTAAAACTTGAACTAATTAAGGCTCACTACAATAACATTTTAAAGAAAGTGATGGTGTGACATCCCACTTCTACTGTAGACTTTCTACACCAGTCGCTTTCATAAAAACGATCAACAAATGTAATATTTATCATTCCCCGGGCATAGCAAGATATATTAGTTTCTTCACCATTCAGTAGGATATTTTGTCATCATAAAAGAAATAAAACATTGAACTTATTGGACAGTAAATCTTTAAACATTTAAAGGTGTCTTATATCCCATGAAGCTATTAATCCTTACTCTACCACGCAGCGATATTATCGCTGTTTTGGGTGCCCATCTTTGACTCCGCCTCCCAAACGCATTTTCAAAAAGTGCTGGTAGAGTAAGAGTTAATCAACTCGCGACAAGTGTGCCAACTCGAAAATATATGCAGCATGATCCCAGTCGGCCCAGTGGGTCACTGAAGCAGAACGAGCCCGACTCTGCTGCTTGGAAGACAGAGGACCCATCAATAATCAGCTCTTGATTAACCCTTACTCTACCACGTGGCGATATTATCGCCATTTTGGGTGCCCAATCTTTGACTCCGCCTCCCGAGCGCGTTTTCAAAAAAGTGCTGGTAGAGTAAGGGTTAAAGGAATATTCCATGGAATTTTATTTTTGTAAATCTAATAGAGAATTTTTTTTTTTTTTAAATCTTATTCTGTTTAGAAGTTACAAAATATTAAAAGTATTTTTGAATTTGAACAAAAGTGACTGATTAGGCTACATCTGTGATGTCATAGAGACAATGTTAACAATTTTTTTTTTGTATTTCTTTAAAAATGATTTGGATTTTTTTTGTAAATGTGATGCTCAATATGAATCCAAGGTGAAGGACATTTTCTGTATGAGGTATTTTTTAAAAACATTTATCTACTCTTTAAATCGTTATAACTTTTAAACGGAATAAGATATTAGCATAGTTTTTTTCACCACTTTGTTTCTATAAATTTTCTCTATCTTATATGAAGAAATGAAAATCTATGAGAATATTCCTTTAACTGGTTAATAGCCCCATGGTCATCCACAGTAAGATATCATACGTGGAAATTATGTTGAAACTGTTTTGCTTGCCACAAATTTGGGAACTACAAATTGTCTATCTCAAAATTGTACTCTAATAACATCTCATTTTCTGGGAAATTATGACAGATGAATTGTGGCTTGTCCATTGGAAATTGCTATGGTTAGTTATGGATCATATTGATATACTGTAAGGTCCTGTTGTAATGTAGAAAAAAGAGTGACCATTGGAAATTGCTATGGTTAGTTATGGATCATATTGATATACTGTAAGGTCCTGTTGTAATGTAGAAAAAAGAGTGAAGATTGAAGTTTAGAAATTACCATTAGGTGGGTAGGATCATGGAGTTACTATTTAAAACTCGTGGTTAGATGAAAGAAAACGCAAACTGAATTCAAAGGTTAGTCATTGTAAAGTAAACTATTGTCAAGTTAGTCATTGGAGGGAGTTGGAACTCCCTGGTCATTGTAATGTGCTAAATTTACAAAAAATATCATATTTGTGTTTTCCACTATTTAGCCACCACGACTGCCTTCACAATGAATTGTGTATTTTGAAGTTAATGTGAGAGGGATTACAGTACAGGTATATCACATTTTAAGAGACCATGCAGAGTATTCAATCATAATCATATGTTTAACCAGGGAGTTGCTCCCTGGTTTAACATACAGTAGTACAGTAGCAGCCCTGGCAACAGATTATTGGGTTGGGGTCAGGGAGGGACAGCTCTGTCACAAAAAGGGAGGGACAGCTCTGTCACAAAAAGGGAGGGACAGCTCTGTCACAAAAAGGGAGGGGGTGTATGGGGGTATACATTTATTAATAACAAAAACCAGATTAATTTTGGCCATGAATAATTTTTGTAGGGGAGGGGAGGTGAGGATGATTCCATTCAAAATGTTTTATGGAGAACATTTTGTGTTTGCATGTGCAGTACTGTACCTTGATTTAATTTTGAGGCCTTTATTTTGAATCCCCCATTTTGCACTGTTGACTTTTTCTCATGCAAACTTGTCTTAATCATCCCCCTTAGAGATGCATGGACAGGTATGTACTGTATGTACGTAGCATTACAACTTGAGTATAATCCAAAGAAAATATACTATAAAGAATGAAAATAGCAAAATGTTTTGATCAAAATCATCATTTAAAATTTCTTTGGAATATGAAGCTATTCCTGGTAAATATAAAATCCCTATCTGTACATATACAGAAAGTGGTATATTGCCCTACAAAGAGGGAGGTGTTGAAGCCTAAACCTTACCTGTTAAGGTGAGGATGGTTTTTGCTTGAAAACCTCCCTGTATGTTGGGCAATATATCTCATTCTATGATACTTTTACCTCCCTATATACTTTTACTTTCCTATATACTTTTACTTCCCTATATACTTTTACTTCCCTATATACTTTTACTTCCCTATATACTTTGACTTCCCTATATACTTTAAGTTCCCTATATACTTTTACTTCCTGACACTTTCTATAACACTGGTTATATATATTATATTGATATAATATATATCAACATATATTGATATATATATATTAACATATATATATATATATATAGCAACATATATGTATATATTCTATATATCGATATATACATATATATATATACATATAGATATATATATCAATACATATATATATATATATGTATATATACATATATATCAATATATATCAATATACATGATATAATATATATATATATCAATATAATGTATTATACATATATATATATATCAATATACTATATATAGATATATACATACGTACGTACGTACCCACGTACATACATACATACTGTTAAGGTTTTTGCTACTGCACTCCTCAATGACGACGACGAATGAACACACAATTACAATGACGAGGTTGTCGCCTGCGTATTCTGTTATGATAGTAACAATGCTATCACGAAACACTTAATACGACCCTGACGAGAACACAGGTACGACGCACGGACAGACATAACATGGACAACCAAGTCAATGTCCACGGCCTTTGATAACCAGTTGTGGTGCACAGGCGTGTCTACCCACCCTAGCATTGAACCCAGGGCCTCGTGTTCTGTAGAATGGTATGATAACTGCTACACCACAGCTAGTAGACGCACTTTTCAAAAGAAGCATTCTTTATTTATACAGCACATTGCCATGCACAGTTGATCAATTTTGAGGGCATGCACTTTAAATTTGATACAGAAATAGATCACACAAAGGAGGAAACACCCCTTTAATCTACCTCCATACAAAATGGTCAAAAAAGCCACTGGACTATCTTATTGATTAAGTGAGACCAGGGATTCAAATCCCTGATGAGACCAAACTGATTCATTGTTCTATGACATCACTAGGTCTGAAGGCAGGGTTGTAACTGTGAAAAGGGTTTTTATGGTCTGTAAGTTTCCTTTGAATTATTTATGTCTGGAATTTATATGTGAAGAGGGTGTCAAATAGCTACTTTACAGAGAGAATAGGAGGCCATTAGTTAAACATGATACTTTTCAAATTATGTCATTACTTTTCTGAAAAGGCCCATACATTACAGGATGCAGGTGATGTGTTATTAAAGAACTTATTTTGAAGTATGCAAAATAAAAGCTTTTTACCACTTTCTCCAGCATTATTCCATATCCATTATCCCCTTTTTTTTATACAGGATGGAATTTTAGACCAATGGGTTCATACTTTAAGATTCTTAGGTACATTATGCTGCATCTTCTAGCGGTGGTAGATATGGGGTCAGGTGGTAATCGCCACGCCTCTCCTTCCTCCCCCTCCCCCCAACCAAACCTCGCCAGAAAGTTGTTTAAAAATTTGTCCGTTTTTTTTCTTCTTTCCGAAGCATAAACCAAATTGTTCACTTTTTGGATAAATGATCCCACAGTTTTCTGAATTTTCTAATTAATGATCCTAATTTTTCTGAATCATGACCAATCCCATGTCAAATTTTGTACATATATCATATCCATTTTTGAATTTTATTTTAAAGTTTTTAGTTGGCAATTAAAGAGGGTCTTAGGCTTGAATCCCCTCCAAAGATTCCTAGTCAAGGTGCTGTTTTCAAGTTCCCATGAAGCTGAAAGGTCTTCTAATCGCTATTATTGTAAATTGTATCTTCCAATTCCATGAATTGCAGTGCCTGTATGCTGTACCAGCTCCCTGCTTGTACTTCCATTTTCTCCTTCAAACCTTCATCTCTTCCAGTCCTAGCTTAATTGATATTGACGTGATAGTTTTACATGATGGAAATGTCAAATTTTGACACTGTGCAGGAGAGCTGTGTTGAATTTGGCAAACAGTTATGTATATCTTTACTTACGGTGCACTATGTACATGTATAATCAGATTTCAGATTTGTCAAGTTTAAAATTATTTATGCAATTTCATTTTGCGGTATTGCAGAATTGGGGAATAGATGTCGATGTCTATGTAAACAGTGGATTTGCTCTAAAAGAGAGGTTAAAGGGGGAAAAAACAATCGATTGTGATATTTAGGCATGATAGGCATGTGTGAAATGACTGAAGCATACTTTTTTGCATATATTTCTGCACAAATAACTAAGTGGTGCATTTATGTGGGAGGGGTGTGGCAGAGGAACTTTGAAGAATTAAGAATAACTCTATTGGAGTCATGGACAAATATGCTGTTCTTGTGCTTTAGGGGACAATAATTGGAACATAATTTAAGATTCTTTTTTTTTGAAGTAAATATTTAAGTTTAAAATTTAAAAGATTTTTGTACTTGTAAATAACTAGTATCAGAATCTAGACATGTACATTGTTATTGTACCAGAAGTCTCTAAATCAACACATTTTAAATTAGGGTAATTTCATTGGCCAAAACAGGTCACATGTCAAATTCAAGGTATTTTTATTGGCCAAAATAAGGTCACATGTCAAATTAGGATAATTCCATTGGCCAAAATAGGTCATACATCTATCACTTTGAAACCATCACATATCAATCAGAAATCAAACATTGGAGCTGGAAAAATGGTTCCTGCGGTTAATTCAGGAATTTGCGGGGTATGGGGAATTATTATTAATTTTTTTCTTCATCATTTTTTGAGATTTCGGAAGTAAACAACAGTTTAATGTGGTAAATATTTGGTCTAAAAAAGTGCCCCATTTAATTTTATGATGAAAAGTACTTTATTTGCGAAAGAAGGAAGTATATAAAGATGTATTCACTACTTTAATATTATTTCTGTTGCGATTATTATTGTGGGAAGATTTTCGACACCTTTATTCAGAACTGTGGGAAATTTTATAATCAATTCCAACTCTGTCAAACAAGTTTGATTTCTGAGTGATATGATGATTGTAAGCATTCTCATTGGCTTAACTGTCATCATTGAATTTACTTGAATTCTACAGCGTAGTCAAGGACTGGAGCAATTTTTAAGGGGGGGGGGGGGGCTGAAGAAGGTAAAATGCGGGGGCCTAAAAAAGGTAAAATGCGTAATTACATTCATATTTGTGCACTCCAATTATATTGGTAGGCATGGGCGTAGGTAGGGTAATCTCTGGGGGGGGGGGGGGAGGAGGGGGTAAATTAAGTTCTGTTGCTGTTTAATTTTGCTAAATTTTGGGGTAGTATTTTCGACAATTGTTGGGAAATTTCCTTGGGCCATTTCCTTCAATTTTGAAGAAATCTCCTTCATTTTTAGGAAATTTTGTTCATTTTTGTGCACTTTTCTTAATATTTGGGTTGGTGCATTGTTTTATTATTTATGGGAATTTTCGTTTATTTATGTGCAATTTTCTTTGATTTGTTGGAAAATTTGAGCACTTTCCTGAAAATTTATTGATCATTTTTGGGGATATTTCATTTATTTTTGTACCATTTTCCCCATGTTTAAGGGAATTTCCTACATTTTAAGATAATTTTTTTCAAATATGCAAGGAAAATTTGACAAATTTCAAATAATAATACAATTTTTTTCTCCCATTTCGCCCTAATTTTTGGGTAATTTTCTTTGATTTTAGGGAAAGTTTTTTTTTTTTTGGCACTTTCGTTCATTTTCGGGCTTTTTCATTAACATTTTGGTGATCTATTTTGCTATTTGTTAATTTTTAAAAAAAAGGTGTAAAAAAAATTGTTGAGAAATTTGACCAATATTTCAAATAATTTTACCAAATTTTCCTTCAAATTCCTATATGGAAAAATCAGGAAGCTGAAATCCTCTCACGCTTATAACTATTTTTTTAAATTTTGGCCCAGCAAAAATGTGGTGCTAAAGCCCACACCCCTCCATCATCCTTCTCCCTCCTTCCCCTCCCCTCCCCTCCCTTTCATCTCCCCTCCCACCTCCCCACCCTTTCATCTCCCCTCCCACCTCCCCACCCTCTCCCCCACCCCCTCTCCTCCCCTCCTCCCCCATCTCCACAGTCCCTGACAGTACATATTTCAAGTTCTGGACTTATGGCACATTAGTGGCACATATAGTAGCTGTAACATCCCAAAAACATTCCTCCAAAAATCTTTGTGTATTTTTTTATTTTTCATAAAATTTTGTGGCTTACAATCATTGCGTATATGCAGGGACGTAAAAAAAAAAAAAAAAAAAAAAAAAAATGGGTGGTGGGGGGCAGGGGGTACATATCCCCCTCACATTTCAGCAGAATTAAAAAAAAATCAGCACATTTTGGGGAATTTTTGCCTCTTATCCTTCCACTTTTTTAGATACAAGGTCCCCCCTCCCCTCCCCCCACTTTTTAATTACGGCCCTGGATATATGCTAGTATAGTAAATTAGTAAATCAAGTCACGTGAAGTACTGTAGCTGACTTACTATGTGAAGAAATTTAGAAGCAAATAATTTAAATCATTGCAAAATGTGAAATCAATTGTCCAAAATTGTATTCATACTTAAAAAGATTGGTAAGGTCCTAGAAAAGTGGTCAATTGCTTTATAGACAATCTTGGGTTTTCATTCATAATTTTGAATTTATTCGGTGTGTATGCACCTACTTTATTTTTTTCCCCTCTACAACCATATTAAGTCTTCCTCTCCCACCCCCTCTCTCTACTTTTGCCCCCTTTTTTTTTTGCACCCGTGCACCTCCTCTCTTGATCCCAGCTTCCTGGCTTTTAGTCCAAGTGTTTCTCTCAGTCTCCCCCTGTTTCCTTTCCTACCTACCTCTGGAATGATGTAACCTCTCAGGCGCAATTTGGCCCTCGTTGTCGTGGTGCGGTTAAGTCCTCATCAAACAAACGAACAAACTATATGAATATATTGCTGATTTAGATTTAAGACCAAATTAGCTACTTTATGCAATTTTTTGACATCACATGCGGTTGTGGATTGTATCTAATTAAGTACATACAGTACTGTATGCATTGTGTGTGTATGTACAGTGTGTAAGTTACTTCCGCGGCGGTTATTGATCGGTTGTTGGTATTCAGATCCCTAGCTTGATTTAAAAAGGGGCAGGGTGCTAGACTTGTGGAGGGGCACATTAATGCGAGCACAAAACTCTGCACTTTTTCGGCATGGAGTCCAGGGACCCCCTTAAGGCTCAAACCCCTGGTGAAGAAGCTCTGGGATTTTAGCTGTTATACATCTCAGAATGAATATTCTGACTGATAAGGACCAGTCATTAGCCGAACAGGACAAATGCTTACTATGTTATCATTCTGTGTTCTGTATCTATGTAAGGTATTTCATAAATGAATAAATAAATAAATGATAATACATTTATATAGCGTCCTTTCTATACAAGCATATTCAAAAACGCTTTACAAAGAATACCATGAATACAATACATACTTAATTACTAAATTGAACCATAAACAAATGTGTTTTGATTGATTTCAGAAACACGTGAAGACAATTGATTTTTCTTATTTGAAGTGGGAGATCATTCCACCAAAGTGGGCCGAGTCTGCAGAATGCCCTACCCCCCAGAGTAATCATGAAATATTGGGTACATTAAGCCAGACTGCCGATCTGTTTCTTAGGTCATCAGTGGTGTTTGATGAAATTATTAAGTTTTGAAGATATTTTGGGGCCTATTTTGGGGCCTGTATGGCTAATCAGAACTGTTGACTTTTATTGTTTATCACTGTGCATTTTACACGATATCTGACCCTTTGGATAGTTGCAGTAAAATAAGAATTAAAACCTATAGAAGCTTGCAGATGCTAAATTTCAATTAGTAATTAAATATAATACTTTGAAATACATAAGACACAAATCTCTCCTAATAAAAAATTTAAAAAAATTATATATAGATATTTATAGTTTGTAAAGATAATAATTCCTCTGTGCATATTTCTCAAAACATATATCTGGCAGGCTAAAACGTTATCAGGTTTTAAAACTCATTTATCTGTTCTTGTACACAGATTGTAAGTGACAATTTGAAATCCCGTAGCTTTGCAAATTTTGCCCCAAGGAAAACCACTTTCTAGTTTCCCTGTGTAGGGTATAAATCCAATTGAAAATTAAGTACTAAGGAGTTGAAGCCAGCCATGTAAGATGTTTAATCTATTCATGAAATGATCCAAGGAATACAATGATCATTCTAAGGAATAGAATGAATGGGGGCCAGGAGTGTTGATATAGAATGAGGTTCATAGAATTGGTGTTGTTAATTTCTGAACCACTGCAAAGCTCAGCAGATCAGATTTATTTAACTGTACAGATGGGAAAAATGCAGTTTGCATGGGGATACAATAAGGTAATTGATTTACCGTTTGGTATAATTTGAATGAAGGAATTTGGTTACCTTTTTCATTGTCAGTCTTCTTGTAGCCCCCTCTAACTCCACATTGTCAGGGTGGAGGCTAGGGTGGGGAGGTACAGTACATAAAATATTGCACTTATATAACAGCAAACCGAATTAAATTCAAAGTTTTTAAATGATGTTTTTAACTCAAAATTTCAAAATCACAAACAGATGCAACTTTACTTATCAGAATTATTAAACCAAGTGAACATTACTGTATTATAAAACCAAGTGAAAACATAAACAAAGGGAGAAAGTGAGGAATTGGCTGGTCAGTGAAGGATAGGTCAACCACAAGTTAGTACATTGTGAGAGGTATCATTATGATCCATATAAGGAATAAAATCAGCGGATGAGGAGATAATTTGCATTAATGAATAAGTATATCACTAGGAGGAGTAATCACTGAATACCAATGCTGCTAGGATATAAGCTGGCAAATAACTGTATGGTTAAAGGGACATAACAAGAAAAGATAAAGATGGGTCGTGAGGGGGAAGATATCTCTTACATTGTGGTTGTGGCTTGTAGAAGTCAAATCTGAGCAGTTGATTGCTTCTAAGATTCTTATTAAGTTTGAATTATAATTAGAATGATTGAAATAGTATTGTACATGAGGTGTATGCAGGTTACAAAGTGTAGTAACTCAGTAACAGGATTTGAAGATGCTGGATTTCCACAAGGCTGGTAGGGGCAGTGTTGGCTGTATGCACGTTACAAAATGTAGTACTCAGTGAAAGCATTTTGAAATACTGGATTTCCATAAGGCTGGTAGGGGCAGTGTTGGCACTATGCAGGAGTTCTTTTGGGGGAGGAAAAATGGGGGCACTTTAGAAAACTTCAATACTTTTACATTCTCATTTCTTTACAAAAGACTCAATTTTTTTAAATATTATTTTTGTATGCAGGAACACACATTTGGGTATTTATTTGTTTGATTAAACCTTTCATTAATTAATTATACAGGGATGTCCAACAGCCCCCACCCTTTGTTCAGTTTCACATTGTGGGGTACTTTTTGTTTTATCATTCCTTTATCATGCTTCCCTCTACAACCATACTTAGTCCTCCTTCCCCACCCCCTCTCTCTCTACATTTTTTTTCCACCCATACACCTCCTCTCTCAATCCCAGCTTTCTGGCTTTTAGTTCTCGTGTTTCTCTCAATCTTCCCCTGTTTACCCTCCTTCCTACCTCTGAAATGATCGAACCTCTCAGGCACAATTTGACCCTTGCTGTTGTGGTGCCGTTAAACTCTCATCAAACAAAAACACACTTTTTGTTTCAACATTCCAGCTCTTGTGGACACAGACCTTCTCCCACCCACTTGGAGGATTTTGCACCCATTTTAAGGTGGTTTGCATGCCACAGTACAGTTTGAGGGGATTTTTTACACATATGGGATAATGGCATCCTTCTTTGTTTTTTTAATCCACCAGATGTATATCTGTTGGATACAAGACTGTCCTAAATGGTTTGCTATTAGTAATATTATTTAATTGAATCTTTATTTTTTTATTTCAAAAATATTTCTTTTTCTTTTTTCCCCCTAGATAATGACAGAATGACAAGTCTTTGAGGGGAAGACCCAACTAATGATACATCACTGTGAACGTAACTTTCTGAAAAGGCTGCATACACAAGGAAAACAATTTGTTAATCTTGTGACTGTTAAAAATATTAGAGAAGTTAAGTCCAAGTTATGGAAGTGAGCTGCTTGCCTTTACCAGGCATTTGAGAAGAAACATTCTCATGGTGCAAAGACCCACCTGCATTTATGTCATTAAAAGTGCCATGCGACATGTCGTCATCCATTTTTGACTGGGAGTTCTCAGGAGTCACATAGTGGGGTACCATGAAAGGGGTACGAGGAACTCACACAGCTATCCTTGACCGTCTAGAAGGTACCACTACTGCCAATCAAGCTACATTCTGCAGATGGCTAAATCGCACGGGGTATCTTCAGCGTTTGATCGTAATCATACTCTTCGTGATACTCATCGTGCCGTTAATCACACATTACTACCTAAGCAATGCGGAATTCTCGCAGGAGACAAATTCTGAGATTGACGGACAAGTGGACAGTCTCTTGGTGCTCAAGCCGTCCGAGCTGCGCTCTCACATCCAGGAAATGTACACCATTCGTCAGTCTGTCCAGAAGGAGCTACGAGAACTCGAAGAAAAGCGACGCAAGGTGCAGGATGATGTCACGTATTTTGAAACAAAGTTGGCACATGTTAGGACTGAGCTTCGTTCTTCGCAAGGGGAGCTCGATCAAGCCAGGCAACAACTAGACCAGGCTGTGAAGGAACAAGCTGAAATAATTGAACGGAGTTTGCAGCACATCTCCGCCCCTGTCCAGTTACTGCCCCCTGTTGGTAACGATCTAACTCTAGATTCCCCGTCCATTCCAAACAAATGCAGGCAGCATAATTGCTTCGATTACTCTCGGTGTTCACTCATTAGTAAATTCACCGCTTTCTTATACGACCTGGAAGCTATAACCCAAACAACTCATGAAATCAACTCGCGAATGTTAATTGCCGAAGTGTTAAAGAGGTCAGTGTATATAACCTCCGACCCAAATAAAGCATGCATATTCATAGCTTTGGTATGGGATTCTCCTGAAGAGGAGATTGAAGAGGATGAACTGGAGTCGAGATTCAGAAGCCTTGAGTTTTGGAGAGGAGATGGTCGCAATCACGTTTTGATATTTTTGTCCGAAAAACTGAATTCAAGAAATGTTCTTAGTAATACCAACACGGGTAGAGCAATGCTCATACATAGTTCTTTTATGACAGACACTTTTAGGGAAGGTTTTGATATAGTTGTCCCACCTCTTACTTCAGTACCAAAGTTTTACGATGAAAGTACCGTTGCAAAATTTTCTCCAGCCAGAAGGAAATGGCTGCTGTCGTTTGAAGGAAAGCAAACGACAGTTGTATCACATTCAGACAGTAAAGATAATAAACACGATAACCATATAAGTAGAAAATTGTTAAGATACACGGGAGAGAAAACAGAAACCTTTTCTATTGAAAGCACTCTTTTAGAAGAGTTTCGAAAAATGGCGTCGTATGACGAGGACGAGTTTCATTTAGTATTTGACTGCGATAGCAGTGTGTCATGTGGCTTGAAGAGCTCAGAATGGTGCTTGTGTGGCAGCATTTCTGATCGATCGGAAACTCTCCGCAAGTCCACTTTCTCGCTAATACTTTTGAGTGGGGATCATGTGACATCTTCAAATGGTATCCTGCAAAGAATTATGGAAGGAATACAAAATGGCGCCATTCCTGTCATTTTAGGGGAACAAGTCACTTTACCTTTTCAAGAGTTTATTCAGTGGAATCAAGCTGTTTTTATTTTACCCATTTCAAGAGTTACTGAATTATATTTCTTCCTCAAAACTGTTCAAGACATTGATATCCTAAGTATGAGAAGGCAAGGTTACAACCTCTGGAGAACTTATTTTTCCAGCATAGAAAATATATTTTCTGGCGTATTAGCCTCTATTAGAACTCGAATCACTCTCCCCGCGGAACCGATTAAAGATGCTCTGTCGGAGGAAGTTTTTCCTCCTGGCTTTAAGAAGAAGAAGGAGAGAATCACCAAGATAGTTCCAGAGTCTGATGACATCTTTCCCCCTCCCGAGCCGCCGTTTTCTTCTCCACGATTTCTCAGGAATTACACCTCAACATATTTGAATAGGGACATTATGTGGAATACTCCTCCTGGACCATTTTATCTATACCCTCAGTACCCTTTTGATCCGGTGATGCCTTCCGAAGCCAAATTTAGAGGATCTTCTTTGGGGTTTCGGCCAATCGCAAATGGCATCGGTGGATCTGGGAAAGAGTACCAGGAATCCCTAGGTGGGAACGTGCCAAGGGAGCAATTCACTATCGTCATATTGACGTATCAACGGGAAGCTGTACTTATGAACTCTCTGGAGCGACTGATGGGGCTACCATTCCTAAACAAGGTAGGCTATGGTTGTTGATCCTTGATGAATTCAGGGTCGAGGATGGGAAACAAGGGTTGAGGATGGGAAACAAGGGTTGAGGATGGGAAACGAGGGTTGAGGATGGGAAACAAGGGTTGAGGATGGTAAACAAGAGTTGAGGATGGGGAAACAAGGGTTGAGGATGGGAAACAAGGGTTGAGGATGGGAAACAAGGGTTTTGGATGGGAAACAAGAGTTGAGGATGGGAAACTAGGGTTGGGATGGGAAACAAGGGTTGAGGATGGGAAACAAGGGTTGAGGATGGGAAACAAGGGTTGAGGATGGGAAACAAGGGTTGAGGATGGGAAACAAGGGTTGAGGATGGGAAGCAAGGGTTGAGGATGGGAAACAAGGGTTGAGGATGGGAAACAAGGGTCGAGGATGGGAAACAAGGGTCGAGGATGGGAAACAAGGGTCGAGGATGGGAAACAAGGGTATTTCTAAATTTCTGCTTTCCATGGTATTTGTATTTATACAAATACTTCTCATCTTTTTTGGGAATTCTAAAATAGTGATGGTAGCCATTTGGCACCATTTCGGAAGTTGCCTCCTGAGTACAAATATGGAAGTGATCAGATTGTCCATGCTCTCTGATTGGTGATTTTTGGAAACTTGGAAGAATTTACAGGATCATACCAAGAAATGTTAAAAGTGGCAAAAGATCTAGTGATTCATCAAATGCTTTGACTTTTAGAAAAGACATGGTTTAAGGATTTTCCCTTTTGCTTTACATTTGCCTTCTGCTCATACTTGTAAGCTCATATGGGCAGGTACGTAGGACGGGGAGAGGAGGGGGGGGGGGTGAGAAGACCCCAAATATTTCCCAGTTACTAGAGGAAAAATTGCACTGCTAAATTAGGTTTATATCAATGTTTAAGTTGTTCTTTATTGGGAAAGTTCCAATTTTTTAGGAAATATCCTTTGATTATTTGGGAAATACTCTTTGATTGTTTGGGAAATATCCTTTGATTATTCAGGAAATATGCCATTATTTTTGGGAAACACTCCTTTATTTTCGGGAATCATGCCTTTATTTTCATAATTTTTTTGGGGGAAATGTTGCCAAATCTCCCTTCAATTTTACAAATTTGATCAATTTTATTTGAGTGATTTCTTAATTCTACTTTCCAATTGGGTAGGGAGGGGGTGGGGGGCATCTCCCCACCTATTCCTATGTCTCTGCATATAAGAAGTTCCTTATTTTATTGCACTTGCTCATTTTGCACAGAATATAATTAATTATAATCACCACTTATCCAGGCATGGGATTCGCTGAACCTTGGCCTCTCAGATTTCTCCTGTAACCTGTTAACAGTTTTCCCCCTAAATTCACAGGCCTGGCTATGCCAGTATGAGGCAAGATCACCAACCACCTGACCTGACCTAGTCTCTTCAGGCCTCCTGGCCCATAAGGCTGCAGTGCACTTTCTCCACTAGACTCTTATTATTTGCAACTTGTCTGGCTTCTGTCCACGAGCTCCATCCCATCACTTTCCTCTCCGTCTGAACTGTTCTTCTCCAGGTTGTTCTAGGATGACCAACTTTTCTTCTCTCCTCTGATTTCCACGTCATAGCTGTCACACAGTGCTTAATAGTGCCCATGCGCATCACATGACCAATCCACCTCCACCTTCTTTTTACTTCAGTGCTGATTTTGTCATGTTTAGTGATTCTAAGTATTTCATCTTAGATATTACATATGGCCATCTGATCTTCAAAATTCTCCTGTAGCATTTAAACAAATGTATCCAGCTTTTTATTATCTGCTACATTAACTCCCTATGTCTCGCAACCGTACAGACTTAACAAGAGAGTTAAACTGTTGTATTTTTTGTTTATATATATTGAGAAAGATCACAATTACTGTATAAAAACTTTGATAAATATCTTCCTAAATCTGCTGTTTTCTATTCCAGGTTGTTGTGGTGTGGAACTCACTGGAATTACCAGAAGATGATCTTGTGTGGCCCGTCATACATGTTCCTATAAAGGTATAGTAATTGTATAAATAACGAATATTGATTATTAAAGATGTTGTTATTTGGGATATGTTTAGTTTTTAGTCTTATTAGATATAAAACAAAACAAATTTAGTCAATAATGTACTGAAAAATCATATCTTATATCTAATAGTTGTAATCCACAAGTACTGCGGAATGAATTGAAAATTCTTATTCTGAAAGAAGTATTAAAAGGAGACATGAAGTCAATTATTCTAACTTGATATATGATAGAGAATTAAAATAAAAACCAACTACCACAAACGCCATCATAAAATCTTATTCCATTCTTAAGTTATTCATGTTTGAAGTTGTAACATGGACGCTGCCATTTTGTCTAATTTTGTGTTGAAATCATGCCAGTGATGACATAATTTGTTCTATGTACTAGTACACAATGTATTTCTTTAGAACTTTGAGAAATTTTCTTTCCTAAATGCTTTGACATGACGTTCTAAGGTCTTGCTTTGACATGACGTTCTAAGGTCTTGCTTTGACATGACGTTCTAAGGGCTTGCTTTGTCATGACGTGCTAAGGTCTTGCTTTGACATGACGTTCTAAGGGCTTGCTTTGTCATGACGTGCTAAGGTCTTGCTTTGACATGACGTTCTAAGGTTTCCTTTGACATGACGTTCTAAGGGCTTGCTTTGTCATGACGTGCTAAGGTGTTGCTTTAACATGACGTTCTAAGGTCTTGCTTTGACATGACGTTCTAAGGGCTTGCTTTGACATGACGTTCTAAGGTGTTGCTTTGACATGGCGTTCTAAGGTCTTGCTTTGACATGACGTTCTAAGGGCTTGCTTTGACATGACGTGCTAAGGTCTTGCTTTGACATGACGTTCTAAGGGCTTGCTTTGTCATGACGTGCTAAGGTCTTGCTTTGACATGACGTTCTAAGGTCTTGCTTTGACATGACGTTCTAAGGTCTTGCTTTGACATGACGTGCTAAGGTCTTGCTTTGACATGACGTTCTAAGGTCTTGCTTTGACATGACGTTCTAAGGTCTTGCTTTGACATGACGTTCTAAGGGCTTCCTTGACATGACGTTCTAAGGTGTTGCTTTGACATGACGTTCTTAGGTCTTGCTTTGACATGACGTTCTAAGGTGTTGCTTTGACATGGCGTTCTAAGGTCTTGCTTTGACATGACGTTCTAAGGGCTTGCTTTGACATGACGTTCTAAGGTGTTGCTTTGACATGACGTTCTTAGGTCTTGCTTTGACATGACGTTCTAAGGTCTTGCTTTGACATGACGTTCTAAGGTGTTGCTTTGACATGGCGTTCTAAGGTCTTGCTTTGACATGACGCGTTCTAAGGTCTTGCTTTGACATGACGCGTTCTGATGTCTTGCTTTGACATGGCGTTCTAAGGTGTTGCTTTGACATGACGTTCTTAGGTCTTGCTTTGACGTGACATTCTAAGGTCTTGCTTTGACATAACGTTCTAAGGTCTTGCTTTGACATGACGCGTTCTAAGGTCTTGCTTTGACATGACATTCTTAGGTATTGCTTTGACATGACGTTCTAAGGGCTTGCTTTGACATGACATTCTATGGTCTTGCTTTGACATGACGTTCTAAGGTCTTGCTTTGACATGACGTTCTAAGGTCTTGCTTTGACATGACGTTCTAAGGTCTTGCTTTGACATGACGTTCTAAGGTCTTGCTTTGACATGACGTTCTAAGGTGTTGCTTTGACATGGCGTTCTAAGGTCTTGCTTTGACATGACGTTCTAAGGGCTTGCTTTGACATGACGTTCTAAGGTGTTGCTTTGACATGACGTTCTTAGGTCTTGCTTTGACATGACGTTCTAAGGTCTTGCTTTGACATGACGTTCTAAGGTGTTGCTTTGACATGGCGTTCTAAGGTCTTGCTTTGACATGACGTTCTAAGGTCTTGCTTTGACATGACGTTCTGATGTCTTGCTTTGACATGGCGTTCTAAGGTGTTGCTTTGACATGACGTTCTTAGGTCTTGCTTTGACGTGACATTCTAAGGTCTTGCTTTGACATAACGTTCTAAGGTCTTGCTTTGACATGACGTTCTAAGGTCTTGCTTTGACATGACATTCTTAGGTATTGCTTTGACATGACGTTCTAAGGGCTTGCTTTGACATGACATTCTATGGTCTTGCTTTGACATGACGTTCTAAGGTCTTGCTTTGACATGACGTTCTAAGGTCTTGCTTTGACATGACGTTCTAAGGTCTTGCTTTGACATGACGTTCTTAGGTATTGCTTTGACATGACGTTCTAAGGTCTTGCTTTGACATGACGTTCTAAGGTCTTGCTTTGACATGACGTTCTATGGTCTTGCTTTGACATGACGTTCTAAGGTCTTGCTTTGACATGACGTTCTAAGGTCTTGCTTTGACATGACGTTCTATGGTCTTGCTTTGACATGACGTTCTAAGGTCTTGCTTTGACATGACGTTCTAAGGTCTTGCTTTGACATGGCGTTCTATGGTCTTGCTTTGACATGACGTTCTATGGTCTTGCTTTGACATGACGTTCTATGGTCTTGCTTTGACATGACGTTCTATGGTCTTGCTTTGACATGACGTTCCAAGGTCTTGCTTTGACACGACATTCTAAGGTCTTGCTTTGACATGGCGTTCTAAGAGCTTGCTTTGACATGACGTTCTAAGGTCTTGCTTTGACATGACGTTCTAAGGTCTTGCTTTGACATGACGTTCTAAGGTCTTGCTTTGACATGACGTGCTAAGGTGTTGCTATGACATGACGTTTTAAGGTCTTGCTTTGACATGACGTTCTAAGGTCCTGCTTTGACATGATGTTCTAAGGTCTTGCTTTGACATGACGTTCTAAGGTCTTGCTTTGACATGACGTGCTAAGGTGTTGCTATGACATGACGTTCTAAGGTCTTGCTTTGACATGATGTGCTAAGGTGTTGCTATGACATGACGTTCTAAGGTCTTGCTTTGACATGACGTTCTAAGGTCCTGCTTTGACATGACGTTCTAAGGGCTTGCTTTGACATGACGTTCTAAGGTCTTGCTTTGACATGATGTTCTATGGTCTTGCTTTGACATGACGTTCTAAGGTCTTGCTTTGACATGACGTTCTAAGGTCTTGCTTTGACATGACGTTCTAAGGTCTTGCTTTGACATGACGTTCTAAGGTCTTGCTTTGACATGACGTTCTGAGGTCATGCTTTGACATGGCGTTCTAAGGTCTTGCTTTGACATGACGTTCTAAGGTCTTGCTTTGACATGACGTTCTAAGGTCATGCTTTGACATGGCGTTCTAAGGTCTTGCTTTGACATGACGTTCTAAGGTCTTGAATCATTAATATCAAACACACATACAAATTCATAGACCCATGCAAAAAAATAATAATAATAATGTAAGCTAAAACATTTGAAATAGATAATAAAGAAATACAGTAGTATTCTTTTCTGTACTGGTTGTACGACATCATTTTTAAGAGGGCGTATGAACAAAATGGCTGCTTCCATGTAAGTTGATATTGACAATAATGTTTTGATAAATTAGAAGGAAAAAATATACTAAATTGTTTTGTACGATGTGAAATTTCTTGAGATGAATTATAATTATTATTTCTACCATATTAAATTGAGAAAAAGCCAGACTTTATTGTCTCCTTCGAAGATCACATGTTGAAGCAACATTAGCTAAATGGAAAATTCCTGCATTAAGAATTTCAATCCCTGGAAATATACTGTATGAAAGAAGTACAGTACAGTAGGTCTATGAAATATTGCTTAGTGTTACAGTTCGTGCATCACAAATTCTGCAATCTTTGAATTCTGAAGTGAAAATGGAAGTCCAACCACTTACAAAGACTGCTCTTAGAAATGTAAGGTCTCTTTAAGAAGAAAAAAAAAGAAACAAAAATAGAGACCTGACATAAAGCCATTAGGACATTTCAAAACATTCTTTAAAATAATTGCCATGAGTGACAGCCTGACCTTGTAATGTTTGACAGAACTGACCTAGAAATGAATGGATGAAATGTGGAAGTAGAACAAGGAAACTTATGTCAAACCCTGACCTTGTAATGTTTGACAGAACTGATCTAGAAATGAATGGATGAAACGTGGAAGTAGAACAAGGAAACTTCTGTCAAACAAATATTTGTCCTGTCCTCTTGACCTTAAAGGAGACATTACTTTGAGGGTTGTTAAAGGGTCACAGCTTTAAAGGGACATGGGCAGAAAATTGTGGATATTATTTTTGAATATTTTTGCAAATTTTCCAGGTTGTCCAGAGTTCTGTCAGCCAAAAGATGGATCAAAACAGGTTTTACAAAGAAAACCAAGTTAACCCTTAAATGTAAATCTCCAGTCGGTCGTGACACACACGGTTGGACATGCACTTTTTCAAAAAATTATTTTGCTTTGTCAAATAGGCCCACAGCAGTGATCCTGGTATCATTTGAAAGAGCTTGAATATTTCTTTCAGAAAATATAATTTTTGATGGGGGTTATGTTGAAGATTTAAAAAAAAAAATGATAAGTTGAAAAAGAGAATTAAAAAAATACACAAATTTTAATGATACTTCCAACCTTACTTTTGCCTGAAAACCTGTGAGAAACAGGCAAAGACATTAATATATTGGATTACATTTGAATTTTGACTGCCCCTATCATCAATGTTTTTTTAGCAAAATTTGAGCAAAATTTCATGATTTTGAGCTTTTTTGAGACCAATTTTGACAAATATTGTAGTTCCCAATCGCAATAAACTGCCGAAAATATATCGTTAGAATGGTAAATTCACATATTTTTAAATAAAAACAAAAAGAGCAACTACCCCCTCTTTGTTCAGACTGAAATATAAGTATTAAAACAAATCCACATGGTAGTCAATAGGCAATTTAATGTAACGATAAGCGTGTGAGACTTTCATGTTAGCGACCCGGGTTCGAATACCGAACCGTATGCTCGGCTTTATTTTTCACGAGTAGAAAATTAAAGCCTGATAATAAAGGGGTAATTATTTTTTATTTATTTTTATTGTTTTTGCATGTTTTGCTTTGAGAAAAATAAAAATAAGACTTGTTCTTATTAATGGAAAGTAAATTTACAAACGAAATATGTTAAAAAAATGCTTAATTTTCATTTTTCACAAGAATAATACAAGCTCAAAAAAATTAAGGGCAATTTAGACCAAATTTTGCCTAAAATTTGCAAACTTTCATATTTATGTCGATAATTTCTTATTTTGAATCTTTTTTGAAAAGTTTATTGTTCTAGCATTCATATAAATCAAACTTGTAGTAATAGAAAAGGAAAGGAAAGTTGTGAAATTTATCTGAATAATTGCTGTCACATTTTGAAGATGTTGTGGATCCAAGGGTTAAAGAGATTTGAAGGATTAAATAGCTTTGAGGAATGATATAGCTTTGAAGGCTTAAATAGTTTTGAAGGGTTAAATAGCTTTGAAGGGGTAAATAGCTTTGAAGGGGTAAATAGCTTTGAAGGGGTAAATAGCTTTAAAAGATTAAATAGCTTTGAAGGGTTAAATAGCTTTGAAGGGTTAAATCGCTTTGATTTTAAAAAGAGGACAGATTTTTAGGGTCCTTGAGCTTTATTCATGTTGCAAGCAAATTTAACCTCTGAACATTCAAAGGAACTGCAACAAATATGTTCTGAAAGTCAATGTGTCAAAGCAGTGCACAAAATAATCCGCATGAGTGACAGGCTTACCTTGTTATATTTGACAGAACTTACATAGAAAGCAGTCTGTGAAACAGGCTTTCATATAACCCCAAACCTCAGGAAACTTATTTAAAACAAATATTTGCATTATCATCCTGACATTTTGTAAAAGACATTGCCTTGAGCCTTGTGAAAGGGTCACAACTCAAAGGAGACATTGCCTTGAGCCTTGTGAAAGGGTCACAAATAAAGGAGACATTGCCTTGAGTGTTGTGAAAAGTCACAACTTAAAGGAGACATTGCTTTGAGCATTGTGAAAGGGTCACAACTTAAAGGAGACATTACTTTGAGCATTGTGAAAGGGTCACAACTTATAGAAGACATTGCTATGAGCATTGT
This sequence comes from Chiridota heheva, assembly GCA_020152595.1. Taxonomy (NCBI): domain Eukaryota; kingdom Metazoa; phylum Echinodermata; class Holothuroidea; order Apodida; family Chiridotidae; genus Chiridota; species Chiridota heheva. The sequence goes on along the minus strand of JAIGNY010003914.1, from coordinate 66,369 downwards.
GAAAGGGTCACAACTTGAAGGAGACATTGCTTTGAGCACTGTGAAAGGGTCACAACCTAGAGGAGACATTGCCTTGAGTGTTGTGAAAGGTCACAACTTAAAGGAGACATTGCTTGAGCCTTGTGAAAGGGTCACAACTTAAAGGAGACATTGCCTTGAGTGTTGTGAAAGGTCACAACTTGAAGCAGACATTGCCTTGAGCACTGTGAAAGGGTCACAACCTAGAGGAGACATTGCCTTGAGTGTTGTGAAAGGTCACAACTTAAAGGAGACATTGCCTTGAGTGTTGTGAAAAGTCACAACTTTAAGGAGACATTGCTTTGAGCATTGTGAAAGGGTCACAACTTAAAGGAGACTACTTTAAGCATTGTGAAAGGGTCACAACTTAAAGGAGACATTGCCTTGAGTGTTGTGAAAGGTCACAACTTTAAGGAGACATTGCCTTGAGTGTTGTGAAAGGTCACAACTTAAAGGAGACATTGCTTTGAGCACTGAAAGGGTCACAACTTAAAGGAGACATTGCTTTGAGCACAGTGAAAGGGTCACAACTTTAATGAGACATTGCTTTCAGCACTGTGAAAGGGTCACAACTTAAAGGAGACATTGCTTTGAGCACTGTGAAAGGGTCACAGCTTAAAGGAGACATTGCTTTGAGCATTGTGAAAGGGTCACATCTTATAGGAGACATTGCTTTGAGCACTGTGAAAGGGTCACAACTTAATGGAGACATTGCTTTGAGCACTGTGAAAGGGTCACAACTGTAGAACATTGGGCAGAAAAGTGAGGATATTATTTTTGAAGATTTGTACAAAAAGTGATTGCATCTGGACACATTGACAATCATTAGTATTATAGGCTATTTTCACACTTAGGTACATGAGGCAATGTGCAAGTGGGGCAATTCATCCCCCCCTCCCGTGGTTGACAAATCATAGGTCCGGCTGCCCAGGACAACCAGGCAAACCATGACATAAATGTACTTGATCTACCTGGATGGACAACTTGGTTTTCAGCAAAATTTGCATTGCATGTATATACACAAACATTTATCCTTAGGGATGGATATATTAGGATATTTTCAGGCAGATTTAACACAAAAAGTTCCAGCAAAGTTATGCTGAGCCAGTGTCTGTTACATCAATCTGCTTTGATCCCCTCCGCCCCCACCCCCAAAGAAATTTGACTCCTTTGCCTATACTGTAGATGGGCCATTCCACAGCAAGTGGCAAAACATGTAAAATAAGAATTGTTACTGCATGTTCAGTCTTGCCACAGTGGTGAAATAGTTAGCTCAACTAATACACGCAAAAAATTTTTCCCGAAAATGATAATGAATTTGATAGATATGGTCATTATAATATGCCTATTATGCAGAGGTTCAAAATGGGGGAGGTAACAGCTTAATTCAGCAGTGCCTTATACTTCATGTTACAGGGGATATCTTCCTTCATTTACACAACTTGTTGAAGCACAGATTAAGTTGTCCGTATCTTGCTACTCCCTTCAAAGTTTTGTTAAGCATCACTTCTATGAAAAGGTTATTGTTACTTACGTGACAAAAATATAGCTTCTAGTTTTACTTTATATGCATCCCTTAAAAGTTTACTGAGGTACATACACAAAGGCAGATAAGAGTGTGATATACAGTACCGCCCACAATAAATTGGTCGTGGCAATGAGAAATAGCGTGATGTGATGTTAGTCACATTAGAAATAACTAACATAAAATCATACACCAGAGGTCTAAGCATGACAAATCACGTATACCATCACGTAAAAAATTGATTTGCATAATTAATCACCATGACAATTGCCTGGCCATTGTGACAGCATGAAAAATGATGATAGGTTATGTCCAAGTTTATAAAGTCGTTAATAAGTCAAATGTTACCGACAATGAGGTGTTGAGTCTCGCATGTTGCATGTAAAATACTTTAAAACCTTCTAGGGTGTGAAATTTACACAATGGTTTATGCCATTGTTACACTTGAGCTTGGTTTGATTGTGATTCTCTGCATGACGAACATTCATGACACTGTGAATACCTACTCTTGCAGTAAGTTGAGTTACCATTATCACAGAATAAAACACAGTATATCTATATACTTCCAATCAATCATATGTTACTCAGTATCTTTACAATGGAGACATTCTTAATTCTAAATTTTACTGTTATCTGTGACTTACTGTACATGACATGGAATGGCCCAGATGTGTTCACCTGTCCAGTACTGTATCAGATGTACAATTGTCATCATCTTCAGAAAGTCATTAATTAAAAGCAAGTAGTGTTTAAAAGCATGACAAAATATAACGTTTGTAGTCATGAAGTGTAATCTTAGTATCTATATCAGTTTCGCCATGGTAACAACAGCATCAATTATACAAGGGACTGCAGTATGCTATTCCGCTACTGTGAATTTTTGGAAAGTTCCCCTTTTAACCCTTACTCTACCACGCGGCGATATTATCGCCGTTTTGGGTGCCCCATCTTTGGCCCCGCCTCCCGAGCGCATTTTCAAAATAGTGCTGGTAGAGTAAGGGTTAATCAACCCGCGACATTTGCGCCAACCCGAAAATATAGGCAGCATGATCCTGGTGGGCGGCCCAGCGGGTCCCGAAAGCGGAAGGGGCCCGACTTTTCTGCCTGAAAGGCAGAGGACCCTTCAATTATCACGCCTTGATTAACCCTTACTCTACCACGCGGCGATATTATTGCCGTTTTGGGTGCCCCGTCTTTGGCCCCGCCTCCCGAGCGCATTTTCAAAATAGTGCTGGTAGAGTAAGGGTTAAGTATTGGTTTTGGACAAGGGTTCTGAATTAAAATTTTTAAAGGGCCATTATTTCACAACAGCTTCAGGCCGTGGGTCAATTGCGTGGCAAAACCAGCGTCATGTTACAAACAAAACCTGTCAAAACAATCCCAGAATACAAACAATGTCAGCAGTTCTCTTATCCACCTTCCTTTGACAAGCCTCGAGCTCAATTTATAGCGGAACTAAAGATAACATTCTACTTGATAAGCCACAATTTTTTAGTGAGCTGATCTGCCTAGAAAAAACAAAATAAAGGAGTATTTTGCAATTTTTACCGATATCAATCGGATTGATCTTAAATGCAATGCCTGAATATAATGCATTATATAATGACTATTGTTCGCAGGCCAGATTGGATTGTCTGGGGCCAGATTTGGCCCGCAATCCGCCAATTAAGAATTACCGGTTTAGGAGAATGGAAATTCAGCATTCTTTCTTTCTTTTAAATCTATACTACCTGAAAAATCCATTAGAATACAATTATTATCATTAATTGAGTAAAATGTGTGGCATTGAAGGTGTTCAAGACTGCAACTATAAATGTTTATTCATGTGTGCAATATCCTTTTCACGATTAGATCAGATTGAAACACAAATTTGTGATTCTGGTTACACCACCGATTCTAATGTCTGGCATTGATTTTTTTTTTTTTCTTATCTGGACAAGTCAACTTCAGACTTAGTACTCTGCGCTATTATGAACATTCTAAATGAAATTGCAAAACAAAAAATTGGTACCAAGAAATTGTAAAAAAGCATTTGAAACCTCCTCCCTATTGACCCATATTTATTCCTGATACAGCATGTAGGTTTCAAGGCGGTAGTAAGTTGGGAGTTTTATTTTGGTCAAGAGACATCAGGTTGCCCTCATGGCCAAGCATGAAGAAATCAAACTGATTGAAATGAATGAGAACTAATAACCACATGGGTTTCAAGGTGCTAGTACATTTTGTTTCTACGTCAGTATATGGAAAGAAAGAAGCTCTTCACCATTGAGAATAACATAGACAAATTTGTGTTGGATTTGTTACTGTCATTTTTATGATATGGGTTAGAGCTCGAAAATAGCATTGGTTTATCACTAGCCTGTTCTTGCTGCACATTTCAATAGTCTGACTGAACTCTTCACAAGCATGTTTGCTTCATGTTTGACATCTGGAATTTTATGATTATAGGACTACTGTAACCCAACATCATATGTGAAATCAACTAGGCTTATAAATGCTAATTTTGACGGCTGCTGTAGGTTGTGAAAATAGCAGGTTCTTGCGATACGATTGTACAGTATGTCAATACATTGAAAGAATGAGCTCCGTCCGTACTACTGCTAATATGTTATAAGAAATTCTGTTTGTCCCGTTTCTCTCTTTTTTTACGCCTTAGGTGATAAAAAGGGCGCAACAACCCAAATAACAAAATCTTGCCATACGATGAAATAACAGAAGCACTTGATCTCAAGGTGCTAGTACATATCATCTGTACCTGTACTTCAATATATTGCAAGAAAGATGCTCCATACTTTTGCTAATATGTTCGAAGAAATTTTGTTTGACCCATTTATTTCATTTTATGCCTTAGGTGGTGAAAACAGAGCGCAACAGCTTGAATAACCGATTCTTGCCATACGATGAAATAGAAACAGAAGCGGTGCTGTCATTGGATGATGACGCCCATCTGCGGCATGACGAGATTCTCTTTGGATTTAGGTAAGAATTAATGAATGAATAATGTTATAGGTAGTTTGGACAGGTGGAGAAAATAGTGGCTACATTGCTTCAAAATCACATCGTCCTATTTCACCCTAATTTTCTGCATTTTTCGGCCCTGTACCATAATCTGCTCAAAGGTATATGGACAGGTACAAAGGTTTTCTCTTCAACCACTAACTGAAAAGAGCATTAAAGTTGTAGGTGAATTGTCTTTGAATTTTGAAATTAGCGTGTGTAGTTATGAATTAATCAAAGTGATAATCTTTTAATTTATTGCAAAAATGTACTGTATGAACAGGAATATGCCCTGAAATACTTTGGTTTTTCTTCATATTTCTTCCTTAAATTTTAGACTGGAAATGTTCAAAATGCCTTCTCCAGCTTGAAATTGGTAGGGGGTGTGGTAAAGATTAAATCCTCTTCATTAGAATTATCTTTGCTTTTTCCAAGAGTAATGGCAGAGGGTTTTAAAACAATGGATTTAGTTCAGAGAATAGAGACTAAACAATGGATTTACATAAAGAATAGAGACTGTCCCATTCCTTACATTACAAGAGTAACACACAAATTTGCATAGTTGCACAAAAATCTTCAAAAGCTGTAAAATGGCCAAGTTTTAACCGATTTTGATAGATTTGTTTTGTTGCTTTCCTCATGTTTTTTAGGGCATTTCAAATCAATTTTGCTAATTTTGCCTCTACCTGTCCATTAGTTGTACTGTACAACAAATTCCCTGCTTTGATCCACAACATACAGACCAATTTGGAAAGTCTTTTCTATATCTATTTAACTGTTTGACACCAGCAATTTTTAATTTCCTGTTCTAAGGAAACATCCTACTTTTTATGGTTATGACCTTGTCGTACATATGGTTGTTGCTAAGTCCAGCTATGAAACTGTGTTTGCACTTAAAATCCAGATCATAATCTCCTGACTACTACACCCTTGCTGGATGATTGCAGAAAAAGCAATGTCATGTGTTGTCATTTGAGCAGGAGCTCGTGATCAGACCCACTGTCAGCTCGTGATCAGACCCACTGTCAGCTCGTGATCAGACCCACTGTCAGCTCGTGATCAGACCCACTGTAGGCGATCTGATTGCAGGGCATGAGTGGGCATGTGTACAACATATTCATGCTAGTAGGGTCGGATATGTAATCCAGCTGGATTTTTGTGCCAAAATGGATTTTATTGGCTTACTTTATAAAGTTTGGTATGCTGATTTAAAAAAAAAAAAGGCGCTACTGACGTCTTCAGCCGTCATTTTGAATTTCAAAATGGCGGCCATTTTGATTCTTCTTTCTGAAATTCCAGCTAGATTTTGTACCAAAATAGATTTTATTGGCTCACTTTATTCATTTTAGTGTGCTGATTTCTAAAAAGTTAGGCGCCATTTTTTCAGCCACGTCTTCAGCTGCCATTTTGAAAAAAAATTCTACTGGAATTCCAGCTAACATTTTTGTGCTTAAATGGATTTTATGGGCTTACATGATTAATTTTGGTATGCTGATTTCAAAAAAGTTAGGTGCCATATTTTTCTGCAACATCTTCAGCTGCCATTTTAATTCTTTTTTCTGGAATTCCAGCTAGATTTTTGTGACAAAACAGATTGGCTTGGGCCTACTTCATTACTTTTGACATGGTGATTTTGAGAAAATTGGGTCCCATTTTTCAGCCGTGTCCTCAGCTGCCATTTTGAATTTTAAAATTGCGGCCATTTTCGATATATTTTTTCTGGAATTCCAGCTTAGATTTTTGTGACAAAACAGATATTATTGACTTACTTTACTCATTTTAATGTGCTGATTTTGGAAAAATGTGTACCAACTTTTCAGCCACATCTTCAGCTGCCATTTTGATTTTTTTTTTTGATACCAAATTAAATTATATAAGTCAGCTTTCATCAGTTTTGATGGCGCGCATATCAATTGTCCTAATCGCTTTTCCTGTGACGAAATATAGCTCGCCTGAATGCTGTTAGTTGAACACAAATCCGTTAAGAAAATGAATACATCTGTATGTGGCCTATACAAATCTATATCTCGGATGTCTCTGTCAGTCTTGGATGTATCAAGAACATGCATCGGGATCAAGGTGTCTGCTTCTCCGTGTGAGTACTCACCAATATTGGGATCAAAGACATCTGGTTCGTTGCACTATGTTGGGGTTGTACTCACCAATATTGGGATCAAAGACATCTGGTTTGTTGGACTATGTTGAGGTTCCCATAGACAACAACTAAGCTCTTGTTGCTATTTGCATATTCATGAAGTAGAACATTCCCCAAGTATTCTGTTAGTTTAGATTTTGTTACCCAGCCATGTTGGCATCCCTGGCAATGACAGGGCTGATACAGCCGCTAAGCTTGCCCTTAACCTCCTCCCTTCCCCTTTTCCCAAAACCCTCTCTGACATCAAACCGCTTATCGCTTCTCTTGTTCGTGACCGCTGGCAAACCTTATGGAACTTCCAAATTGATAACAAACTCCATGTTATCCAGCCCACAATCCCGATCAAATCCACCATCAACAACCTTTCTCGTATCGACAACGTTCATATTACCCGTCTTAGAATTGGTCACACCCACCTCACTCACTCCCACCTCCTTATTGGTTCCCCAACCCCTCTGTAACAATTGCCACTGCATCCTCACAATCCAACACGTTCTCCTTGCTTGCCCCTGTACAACCTTCCCAGAGCTTCTCTCGCTCCCCACAACTCAATTGCTGAGTTCTTCCAAAAAAATCCTCCAGATAAAATAGTCTCCTTCCTTCAGCATGCATCCCTCTACAACCATATTTAATTCTCCTCTTCCACCCCCTCTCTACTTTGTTTTTAGTTTTACCCATGCACCTCCTCTCTCGATCACAGCTTTCTGGCTTTTGTTCTTGAATTTCTCTCATTCTTCCCCTGGTCTCTTTCCTTACTACCTCTAAAATGATCTGACCTCTCAGGCACAATTTGACCTTCGTTGTCGTGGTGTCGTTAAGACCTCATCAAACAAACAAACAATTCAATGTGCGACAGCAAGGTTTTCAGGGGTACTAATTTGACAAACTGGACTGGGTCAACACCAACAGACCTTTTGCCATGTGTCTGAGCTTTCAGGGAGTTATTAACATATCTGTCAAAAATAACTTTTCCTTCTTTATACCCAGACATGATTTTATGAATGCTTTGAACAAAGGCTTGTGCAAAATTGGAGGAATTTCCATCAGCATATCCTAATTGACAAAAGTAGTCCAAAAAAATCCATTATAGCACAAAAATCCCACTAGGCCCAATTTTTTGACATATCCGACCGTACCCTGATGTCAAAACGTTTGATTTAATTAATATGAATAGTGGGCGGGGCTTAATATGATTTTGCTGAAAAGAGCTTGTAAACACGATATCTCAAAAACCATAAAGTACATTTACGTCATGTGTGTGTGGTACACAGATAGCTCATGGTCTGCAGATGTGCCTAATGTTTGTGGTGGTTGTTTCATGCATATTAATAAGTGGGCAGGGCTTAAAGTGAACATTTTGAATAAGTAATAAATGAGCAACTGTATGTCCGTTTTGCATTATGTTGGGCATGGTGATATTGTTGGTTATTGTGTACATGCTTATGTTATCAACAGATGTCATTAATATGCATGGTAGGCGTGGCTTAATGTGAAAGTGCTAAATGATGTTAACATCATACTGTATCTCATGAACAGTATATATCGGATTTATGCTATACAGTATATCGTACGCAGATGGGTCATGGTCTGTACATATGTTCTAATGTTGTGGTATTGATGTCATAAATATTAATGAGTAGGCAGGGCTTACTAAAAAATTCTTGAAATAGGATAAATGAGCAACTGTCTTTGCATCATACTTGCTATGATAATGTTTTTAATTAGTGTGCAAATGCTAATGTTGTCAACATCTTTATTGATTTGCATGATTGGTGTGGCTTATGAATAAATATCTTGGAACAAATATTCATGATATGCAATGACATGACACTTAATACAAATATTGCAAATCAATCAGCTTATGAAAAAATATAGCATCGGAAACGCAAAACCTTTGGTGGATATGATTGTCTGCTCTGGATTATATTTCTCCCCTTACCACGGACCAAGATAAAACTGACTGTGATTAGATCCAGTGGGCGTTCCATAGTAAAGAATCGACTGATCTAATCGCCTGGTCCAGATCATGTTCATACACTCACCAAGGACCAAGATAAACTGACTGTGATCAGATTCAGTGAGCGTTCCATAGTAAAGAATCGACTGATCTAATCGCCTGGTCCAGATCATGTTCATACACTCACCAAGGACCAAGATAAACTGACTGCGATCAGATCCAGTGAGCGCTCATAGTAAAAAATGTGTGGATCTGATTGCCTATATACATTTATACATTTCGGCATATATACTGTAGGCTGCGCCTTTTGTCCAAAAATGGTTACAAAGTGCAGGTAAAATGATGCACCCAAGTTTCTGCAGTGGGTCTGATCCCGACCTTGTACTCTAGTGAGAACACACTTCAGGCAGGTTGTGTTTTTTTGGTATTGATTGAGCTTAGTTAGTTTACATAGATTTCTCATTTTGATATCCCTGCTGGTTGGTTTAAATTGTATTAATGTTTTTTCACAGTGTGAGCTCTGTTTGAAAATATTACAAACCTAAATATAAGGGGCTTTTATTAGAATTATGTTAGGGAGTTTTTCTAATTTTAAATTATTGATATTTTGTGTGAAATGAAGTTCTTTTGGGTAGCATTTATTTGATATACATGTAGGGTAAGGTGGTAGGGGGAGAGGGATGCATAATACAGTAGATGCAAACTTGAAGGGGACAAAAATATTAAAAGTATCATGCTTCATAGTAAATTTATACTTTGAAAAAGAACATCATAGTCTGAAGAAAACAATTTAACATTTGATAAAACCCTGAATGTTCCATGTTACATGCGATCAAAGGTTATGGACGTCTAAAGGCAAAATAAGCTAATTTGCTTTAAGATATATTAAAAAAACAAAAGAAGCAAAGAAATATTGTCTAAATCAGTTTCAATTCAAGTTGGGCGTTTTGGGTTTTAAAATATCATGCATCCACTGTTCACACTAGGAATTCTTTCTTTCTGTTTTTTTTTTTTTGAGGGAGGGGGGGGGGGAATTTTGGGGTTATGTAGCATAGGAAGGTTTTAATACTTGATAAGTCGACACGTTAAGAACACCCCTGTCCCCCTTCCCCCTGTCCCTACCCCCGTGCCCCATACCGTTTTAATGTCCCAAAAGAGTACAGTGCTGGACATAATATCAAGATGGCCACGGCCTTTGATAACCAGTAGTAAACTCACTGGTTGCAGACCCACCAAGATTTAAACCGGGATGTGCTGGTGAGAGGACAAAGCACTAACCACTACACCACGGAGGTCTGTTAAATGTCATATCATCCAATGTATGCTAAGGTGTATATGTTATGTGCTAAAGCAATATCAAATTCCCCTATTGTAATTTATTTATGCAGGAATTCTAAAAAAGAGGATATCCCTCTATTTCTCCAACTACTGTGAACACAGCGGGCATCATTATGCAGATGTGTGATGTACTACAGAGTAACCTTAGTTTGTTTTATTAAGTTCTTTGTTTTTAAATGTATATCATATTCTTGAGGTGGATTCTAACCAATAAGGTTATTTACATACACCCAATCTATTTTTAGCAATTAACTTTACCATCATGTCTGAGATATGGGAAAGGATTTTAAAGAATTACGTCCAGATTTTGTGCAACCTGTCCAGTCATACATTACAAATTGATCACAAATTAAAACTTGATCAAACCTTGATCCACACTATTTCAAAAATGAAAAAAACTGGCCTGCTCAGATTTCAATACCTTTTTAACCACTACCCATCTACAGACCTTGACTATACCTTTCTCTCTGTAAGTGTGTATGTAATTCACATCTTCCAAATAACATGAGTAAGCCAATAAGCCGAGTAAGCCAGGAATTTCCCATACTCATCAGTTTTAATTGATGATTTTTGTGACTCATTTTTTACCAAGCATATAGTAGAAAGGAAGCTATTGTTTATTCTCTTACCTAATTTTGAGCAACCTAATCACAGGTTTGATGGCTTTTTATGCATTTGTGCCACAAAAGCAATTGGTGTTTGTCAGGGTCATTGACATCCTTTTTCATCTGCTAGTAAATCAGTTTTGCTGGAAGGCTGGAAGATTTGACAGGAAATTTGAAATGGAATATGTCAACAACTAACGTGTGAGAGCATGAAAAGTTGCTGAAAGGCTAAAATATTTAATGGGAATCTCATAATGTGTTAGGAGATCATGTCCGCTCTGTCAAGTTTGATGTTATTTTTTGCTCAAAATGCATTTTTACAATTAATTTACTCTGGGGGACCACTTTTTCAAGATTGTGGTGAAATCTATGAAGTTACATCCCTACTAATTTCACCCAAGGACATATCTGTGATTACATATCTGTGATTTATAGCAAAATAGGCCTTTTGCCCTGTAGGTGGAGGCCTTTTGTTCTCAAATGTAAATGCTAGTTGTGACATTGACTCAAAGGATTAGTTCATTGGTCAAGCATGTTTCTTATTTATGACAGAGGGCTTCGATAGAAACAAACTGGTGCAGAAAGCGTTCCAAAATCTTATTCTGGTAAGGAGATATTAATGGATTAGTTAAATGGTCGAGCATGTTTATATTATATGACAGAGGGCTTCAATAGAAACAAACTGGTGCAGAAAGCGTTCCAAAATCTTATTCTGGTAAGGAGATATTAAAGGATTAGTTCAGTGGTCACGCATGTTTATATTGTATGACAGAGGGCTTTAATAGAAACAAAATGGTGAAGAAAGTATTACAAAAAAATATTATTCCGTTAAGGAGATATCTAAGTTTAAAGTTTGGTATCATTTTTGTGTCTACTAACTGTGGTTAGCGGTTATCATACATGTCTGCAGACTACGAGGCCCGGGGTTCAAGCCTGGGTTGGGTAGACACGCCAGTGCACCACAACTGGTTATCAAAGGCTGTGGAGTTCGACTTGGTTGTCGATGTTATGTCTGTCCGTACGTCGTACCTGTGTTCTCGTCTGGGTCGTATTAAGCGTTTCGTGATAGCATTGTTACTATCATATTCGAATACGCAGGCAACGACCCCGTCATTGTAATTGTGTGTTCACTCAGCGCCGTAGGCGATCATTTCTGTAGAAATGACTAATCAGTCTAGTTGTGATGTCATTCCTCAAAGTCTTTATTTATTTTCAATGTTTTCACTAATTAGATTATTTTCCCTCAAACTTTCTTCAGGTAGTATATTACAAATTCTCTTCCTAGATTCAGTTTTACTTTTTTTTTGGACATATCCCATGGGTTTTTTAAGCCACAAAATCAGTCTCTGTGCAGTGACGTTGTTAGACTTGACCAGAGGGAACACTTCTTATTCTGATCTTAAGTTTTCTGATTATTCTGGAACATGACCTCAATATTTTTTAATTTGTTTCCAAATATCAAATAATTTCTAATTTTACTGGTTGCGGTGCAGTTAAACATCAACAAAACAAACCAACCATCGATTTTCACCAAATCTATCTAATTGTTTGCTTTTAATTAGATTTCACCAAATTTATCCAATTGTTTGTTTTCAATCAAATTTCACCAAATCAATCTAATTGTTTGTTTTTAATCAAATTTCACCAAATCTAATTGTTTGTTTTCAATCAAATTTACCAAATCTATCTAATTGTTTGTTTTCAATCAAATTTCACCAAATCTATCTAATTGTTTGTTTTCAATCAATTGTTTGTTTTTAATCAAATTTCACCAAATCTATCTAATTGTTTGTTTTCAATCAAATTTCACCAAATCTATCTAATTGTTTGTTTTCAATCAAGTTTCACCAAATCTATCTAATTGTTTGTTTGCAATCAAATTTTACCAAATCTATCTAATTGTTTGTTTTCATAGCTGCAAAATTTTGAAAAGTAAACACAAGATCAGCAGCAAGTTGCGACTTTATAAATAATTTTCCAGCAAAATTTAGTCCTCCTCTCCCTCCCCCTCTCTCTACTTTTTTTTTTTTTTACACCCATGCACCTCCTCCCAGCTTTCTGGATTTTAGCTCTCGTGTTTCTTTCAATCTCCCCCTTGTTTCTTTCCTTCCTACCTCTGGAACGATCTAATTGCTCAGGCACAATTTGACCCTCGCTGTGGTGGTGCCGTTAAGCCCTCATCAAACAAACAAACAAACTTGCAATTTTTTTAATAAATATTTCACGTTTGTTTCCAAATCTGCTTCAAGGGCTCCATCATCTCCCCTGTAGCCAGAGTTGGAACTAAGTATAAAATTTCCAACGGTTCTGAATTAAGGTGTCAAAAATCTTCCCACGAAAAATTGTGACAGAAATAATATTAAAGGAATATTCTTATGTTTTTTTTGTAAAATTTAATTTGAAAGAGCGCCACTCTTAGAGCCAATTTGGTACAAAAAAAACAGGTTGATATCATATTCCGTTCGGGAGATAAACATTTTTAAAGGTTTCCCAATTACATTTTAAAGTTTTTGTACAGTATGATTAATTCGTGTTTGATGATGTCATAGAGACAATTCCATTGCAATTGTTTATGTATTTCTTTCAATGTTAATTAGTTGTTTCTGTATGATTAGAAGCAACTTTCCAAAAGGAAAGTCCTGGTAAAGTAAGGGTTAAGGAGCAGAACAACTAATGAGAAATGTACCCAAAATCGGTGATTTTTGAGAGTATTTCTAATTAGAGCGACAGATTTTACACCCCATAAAACTATCGTTATAATACAGAAAACTTACAAATAGCAAAATCTGATCTAGGTCTTTTTTTTTTTTTGGGGGGAGTAAATTGTGTCTTGACCTTTAACTGCACATACAGTTCTCTAAATTTATAATGTAAACATGGTACTGCTGACTGCCTGTCAATAAAATTAAAAAAGCCCAGATGGCACAGAAGTTGTAATTGAGATTGGCTACACAGCTTGCTTGAAAAACACTTCATGCATTGAATGATCCATGTGGAGAAATAGGTTTTTAAGTTGTTGAAGTTGGTTTATTTCTGGGTATTTTTTGCCTGAGGGTTGGGTATACGATCATTGTCTTCCACGTGTGGAAGGTCCTTGATTTTACTCTGTGTATAAACTTAAGAAAACTTGTTTCATAAACTTCACTACTTTTTGGAGACTACTAAAATAAAAATTGATTGAGTTTTACCAAAATAATCAAAGTGTTAACTGTTTTACAGTAAGTGTCACATTCAGTCATATCGATCACAGCTACTCTTTGTGGACAGAGCTTTTTACTTTGATCTAAGGTGAAGTATAGGATTTAACCTTTGACCCCTGGATAGTTAATTGTTGTTTTAGGATGGATACATCCTCCATATATTTCAATAATTGACGTTTTTATTATGAGTTTGTGTTAATCTAAGCAAGTTAGGAAGTTTTGATGGCCTGCAGTGAAACAAAGCTGTCATTGTTTGAGTCCAGAACAGGATCAAGCTTCAATTGAGGGGGCAAAATTTATTTATCTGATTTTCTATTAAAAAAGAGATTTGTCTGGATTTTGTCATTATGTTATTGAATTATAACAGATACTGTAATAAGATTGATGAATGTAACATGCTGTGGTGTTATCCAGTAGTTCAGTACTTCTTTTGGCGTGCTGTTTATCTGGTAAATGCTTTTGGTGTGCTGTTTCACTGGTTAAAGGTTTTTAGTGTGCTGTTTAACTGGTGAAGGTTTTTGGTGAGCTGTTTAACTGGTTTAAGGCTTTTGGTGTGCTGTTTCACTGGTTAAATGCTTTTGGTGTGCTGTTTAACTGGTGAAGGTTTTTGGTGAGCTGTTTAACTGGTTTAAGGCTTTTGGTGTGCTGTTTAACTTGTTAGAGGCTTTTGGTGTGCTGTTAACTGGTTAAAGGCTTTTGGTGTGCTGTTTAACTGGTAAAGGTTTTTGGTGTGCTGTTTAACTAGTAAAGGTTTTTGGTGCGCTGTTTATCTGGTTAAATGCTTTTGGTGTGCTGTTTAACTGGTAAAGGTTTTTGAGGTGCTGTTTAACTGGTTAAAGGCTTTTGGTGTGCTGTTTAACTGGTTAAAGGCTTTTGGTGTGCTGTTTAACTGGTTAAAGGCTTTTGGTGTGCTGTTTAAGTGGTTAAAGGCTTTTGGTGTGCTGTTTAACTGGTTAAAGGCTTTTGGTGTGCTGTTTAAGTGGTTAAAGGCTTTTGGTGTGCTGTTTAACTGGTTAAAGGCTTTTGGTGTGCTGTTTAACTGGTTAAAGGCTTTTGGTGTGCTGTTTATCTGGTTAAAGGCTTTTGGTGTGCTGTTTAACTGGTTAAAGGCTTTTGGTGTGCTGTTTAAGTGGTTAAAGGCTTTTGGTGTGCTGTTTAACTGGTTAAAGGCTTTTGGTGTGCTGTTTATCTGGTTAAAGGCTTTTGGTGTGCTGTTTAACTGGTTAAAGGTACATGGACAAGTAGAGATTATATTCAACGCGAAGAGCAGTAACTTCCGAACAGGATACTGTAGTCTTTAAATGATGTTAATAGCACTTGTGTGTCAATAGCACTAGTGCAGTAGTTTCCGAATTATGGCTAATGAAAAAGGTTTTATTGTAGTATGGAAAAGTTGTATGAACTACCAAAGAGAAAGCAGCTGAAAATCCTTAATGTATCTCTTCCAATTTCTGTCCAAAATTTTACACACTGAAAATCATCAGATTGTTTTCTGCTGTCAACGTTTGATTGAGGGTATGCATGATGAAGATAAAACCCACCCTGCATGATGAAAATAAAACCACCCTTCTGGAAATTCTTGAAGTATAAATTACGTCTGTTTTGATTAAGTCTGGATTTGGAACATTTTTAGACTTAATAAAATGTACTGTGGATTTGTCAAGAAAGATTTTATAGCAGTATAATTACCTGACTAATTCACACATACTTAATTTCCAGCACTATTAAGGTTGGTATATCTTAATGCCAGACTTCACACATCCTTAATTTCCAGCACTATTAAGGGTGTTATATCTTATTGCCAGACTTCACACATACTTAATTTCCAGCACTATTAGGGGTGGTATGTATCTTATTGCCAGACTTCACACATACTTAATTTCCAGCACTATTAAGGCTGGTATGTATCTTATTGCCAGACTTCACACATACTTAATTTCCAGCACTATTAAGGGTGTTATATCTTATTGCCAGACTTCACACATACTTAATTTCCAGCACTATTAAGGCTGGTATGTATCTTATTGCCAGACTTCACACATACTTAATTTCCAGCACTATTAAGGGTGTTATATTTTATTGCCAGACTTCAAACATACTTAATTTCCAGCACTATTAAGGCTGGTATGTATCTTATTGCCAGACTTCCCTCATACTTAATTTCCAGCACTATTAAGGCTGGTATGTATCTTATTGCCAGACTTTACATATACTTAATTTCCAGCACTATTAAGGCTGGTATGTATCTTATTGCCAGACTTCACACATACTTAATTTCCAGCACTATTAAGGGTGTTATATCTTATTGCCAGACTTCACACATACTTAATTTCCAGCACTATTAGGGTGGTATGTATCTTATTGCCAGACTTCACACATACTTAATTTCCAGCACTATTAAGGCTGGTATGTATCTTATTGCCAGACTTCACACATATTAATTTCCAGCACTATTAAGGGTGTTATATCTTATTGCCAGACTTCACACATACTTAATTTCCAGCACTATTAAGGCTGGTATGTATCTTATTGCCAGACTTCACACATACTTAATTTCCAGCACTATTAAGGGTGTTATATTTTATTGCCAGACTTCACACATACTTAATTTCCAGCACTATTAAGGCTGGTATGTATCTTATTGCCAGACTTCCCTCATACTTAATTTCCAGCACTATTAAGGCTGGTATGTATCTTATTGCCAGACTTTACATATACTTAATTTCCAGCACTATTAAGGCTGGTATGTATCTTATTGCCAGACTTCACACATACTTAATTTCCAGCACTATTAAGGGTGTTATATCTTATTGCCAGACTTCACACATACTTAATTTCCAGCACTATTAAGGCTGGTATGTATCTTATTGCCAGACTTCACATATACTTAACTTCCAGCACTATTAAGGCTGGTATGTATCTTATTGCCAGACTTCACACATACTTAATTTTTAGCACTATTAAGGCTGGTATGTATCTTATTGCCAGACTTCACATATACTTAACTTCCAGCACTATTAAGGCTGGTATGTATCTTATTGCCAGACTTCACACATACTTAATTTCCAGCACTATTAAGGGTGGTATATTATATTGCCAGACTTCAAACATACTTAATTTTTAGCCAGATAAATTTTCAATATCAAGTATGACTTGGTCATGTTCAACTACACTTCAACTAACCTTGGTGAAGGATGGAAAATATTATGTTAACATAAGGAAATTTATGTTTCATGTTATGATGTGACGTCACAAAATGTGCTTACCGTATTTGATGTCATAAGCACCCGGAGCGCTTATGAACATAGAATTGAACCACGTATAGGCCTAAAGTTTCCTCTTGATAAGCGCCCATGCTCCGGCCGTGTACATATAAAGGAATATATCTATGGCTTTTCATTTGTTCATATATGATAGAGAACATTTATAGAAACAAAGTGGTGAAAAAACTATGTTAATATCTTATTCCGTCTAGAAGTTCTAACAATTAAAAGAGTAGACAAATGTTCTTCAAAACACCTCGTACAGTTTATGTCCTTCAGCTTGGTGATGTCATCAAGGCAAATCCAGCACAGTTTTTATGTATTTCTTATAAATTAAATCACACTTTTTTTTTACATTATCGAATGGCATTTTTGGTTTATTAAAGAGATAAGGTGAAATATATAATTTACAAGAAAACATTTTGTTTTTCTTGGTGTGACATCCATATGGGAAAACCAATGAGTATCCTTTTGTTAACTTAATGTTTTTCAATCCTTCACCAATGTTAATTGAATGGGAGAGGTTTTAATATGAGAATTGCATCTCCATCAAACCCCCAATCAATATTTAGTATACATCACATTTACATTGAGAAAAAAATCCAAATCATTTTTACAGAAACACAAAAGACGTTTTGTTGAAATTGTCTCTATGACATCACAGATGTTGCCAATCACTTTTGTCCAAATTCAAAAATACTTTAACATTTTGTAACTTCTAAACGGAATAAGATATTAACATAGTTTTTTTCAACACTTTGTTTCTAGAATTATCCTCTATCATATATAAAAAATTAAAATCCATGGGGAAAATTTCTTTAATGTGTTATTCGATACACTGCATTGTCAGAACTGGCTCTATACTAGTCCCACAATAACCAACACAAGCAAAAACGTCAGACACAAAAATAAACAAATAATGTAACAAAGTTTATTTCATGTCCTATGAATTGATTAAATAAACTATGTTATCAGTTTTATGTTAGGTGGGCACTTACAGTAGTAGAGCAGGGGTGCTTAATACGTGGAATACAGTATGATGTAATATATTATGCTATTATTCAACGCCAGTTATTTTGTTAAAGGATTAGTTCAGTGGTCAAGCATGTTCATCTTATATGGAAGAAGACTTCAAAAGAAACAAAATAGTGCAGAAAGCATTCAAAAATCTTATTTCATTAAGGAGATATTAAAGTTTAATGTTTGGTATCATTTGTGTAAAAACGACCGAAATCAGACTAGTTGTGAGATTCCTCAAAGTCTGTGTATTCTAATTATAATTTTCCCTGCCATTTTGTGACTTGAAAACCATGAGATATGTCAAAAAAGTAGTAAAACTGAATCTAGGAAGGGTATTTATAATATACCACCTGAAGAAAGAAAAATAATTTGAATAGAGAAAAAAAACAAATTCTTCAAAACATAAAGACTTTGAGGAATCTAAGGCTGTGACATCACAACTAGTCTAATTTCAGTCGTTTCCAGAGAAATTGATACCAAACTTTAAACTTGAATATCTCCTTAACAGAATAAGATCTTTGAATACTTTCTTTACCATTTTGTTTCTCAACGACGAGTGAACACACAATTACAATAACGGGGTCGTCGCCTGCGTATTTGGTTATGATAGTAACAATGCTATCACGAAACGCTTAATACGACCCAAACGAGAACACAGGTACAATGTACGGACAGACATAACATCAACAACCAAGTCAATGTCCACGGCCTTTGATAACCAGTTGTGGTGCACTGGCGTGTCTATCCAATCCAGGCTTGAACCCAGGGCCTCGTGGTTTGTAGACAGGTATGATAAACGCTACACCACAGTATGTAGACTATTTTGTTTCTTATGAAGTCCTCTTTCATATACATGTAAGATGGACATGCTTGACCACTAAACTAATCCTTTAATATGTTGACTTATTGTTTGTCAATACTTAACCAACATTACTTGAATATTGTAGGACTGAATGAATATCTCCATCTAATTTAGAATTGAAAACTTGTCTCATGATTTTCAGTGACTGAAATTTTAGACAAATTCTAAAAAATCTATTAAAGATTTTTAGTGGTTAATTTCTTTTTCACTGTACATGATGACGACTTTAGAAATATGTCAATCTGTGCGGAATAACTTGCTTATTAATAAACTAAAAAGTTCACCCAAATTTTTTGCACGTTCAGGAGTAATTAACCAAAAATGGTTATTCAATATGAAGGGTGCCCTCTATTATTAAAAAACAGTCTTTTTTGGACATGAGACTGCAGACAATTGACTGATTTTGTGACTTAGCCACAGTACCAAGTAATGACACTGATTAAAATGCAGTTATTGTGTAATTTTTCTTTGAAATGACCCTTACTCTCACCAGCACTTTTTTTTAAATGCGCTTGGGAGGCGGAGTCAAAGATGGGGCACCTAAAACTGTGATAATATCACCGCATGGTAGAGTAAGGGTTAAAGGACCCTAGGAAGAGAATTTTAAAGACTGGCCCACAGTCTACTTGTGGATACATTAAAAAATGCTTTGATGTTATCTAGAGACTCTTTCTGTGGTGAATATAAGATATCTACCTGTCCATATACCTTAACAATTTCCCCAGGGAGCTGTTTACACAGATTAGCAAAATTGAGCAATCATATTCAATGTTGAAAACACAGGATTTGATTTGAATGGGAAGAATCATAATCTTACACATGGTAACCCTTCTCACCTGCTCTGCAGCCATTCATTAGCTAGCTTCCAACTGCAGTGCTTATTATTCCTGAAATAATTTGTGGTGGAGTCGTAAATAGGCCATCCTTAATTGCCGTTAGCCAGGACACTGGAAAATGTATTGTATTGTATTTCACTTTTAGGCATATGCCAGGGAAAGCACACTGAGTCACAATGACTTGTTTTCAGTGTGTACCCGTTGAATTTGCCAGGATGGAAAGTGGATGCACACAGGGTTAACACCCTGCTCTTTTCGAGAAGTGTTCAGAGAACCAGCCATGAGGTGAAACTCCTACCATCAGGACCGACGGCTTTATGTCCCCTCCGAAGGACAGTGAGCCCTACCCAACCATTGGCCACTTTTCACAAAGGTCGGGTGGGGGAGAAGGTGTGATGCAGACGACAAACCTCTGGGCTTGACGTCAGGGTATATCGTTCTGCATATCTGTGGAAAAATCTCTGGTTAAATCGCCTTTGGATTGGAAGCTGGGACCTCCAGCAAGCATCTTAGTCATACGCTCAGCTACCTGCCTCCTTATGAAATGTGAACCATGTGGATTTTCCTGGAATCTTCACTTGGTACTCGAGTCTTCAAGTGACAAAATCCAATATCAGTTGGTGTTATGACAGCGTGTTCTCACTGAAGTACGAGCTCGCAGTCAGACCCACCTCAGGCGATCAGATCTTTTACTCTGAGAGTGCTCATGATCTAATTGCAGTCATTTGATCTTGATCCGAAGTAGGATCATGATCTGGAGCAGGTGATTAAATCCACGAATACGATTCTCAAAAAAGTTGTGCGAACGCACATCCTGGACCTAGCTGTGCTCAAGTTACAACTTGTTTTTTCGCCTGTACATTTAGCTTGCACGGTAAAATTTTGCAAGTTGTTCGATGACTCGCCTTTCGACTTGTCGTTCACCCATGCCCCAGCAATCAGAGCGCCTGCCGTGAGTCTTATCGTGAGCTCAAACTCAATTGAGAACACATGGCGTTATTTTTCTACAATCATCAAGCTGGTTTATGATCCAGGGATTGTGATCCAGAGATAAGTGGGAACACAGTCTAAGAGTAGTATTAAAGGTGTTGTCTACCTGGAACGTGTTGGATGTGTCATTTAGGTCATCGGATGGTAAAATGTGGGTTGGGATATTTCAAAGAATGATAATTGTTCATCACAAATGAGATAAAGGAAGTTGAAAAATGGGGTTGTGTTAGGATAAAAGATGGTTTATAGTCCAGATATTGTGGTTACCGTAAAGATCAGAAATACAAACAATCCAACATTTCTGATTGGTCGAAATGTTTTCACAATTATTAACCATGCACTGACAACCCAAATTATAATTACCCCTGCGGAAATAACATTACTAGTATGATTAGATTTATTGGTGAAGGTCAAGCAATTTTATTGAGATGAGATTACCTAATTCTTTAAACGAGATTATTCTTTAAACGAGATTACTTAATTCTTTAAATGAGATTACTTAATTCTTTAAACGAGATTACTTAATTCTTTAAACGAGATTACTTAATTCTTTAAACGAGATTACTTTATTCTTTAAACGAGATTACTTAATTCTTTAAACGAGATTACCTAATTCTTTAAACGAGATTACTTAATTCTTTAAATGAGATTACTTAATTCTTTAAACGAGATTGCTTAATTCTTTAAACGAGATTACTTAATTCTTTAAACGAGATTACCTAATTCTTTAAACGAGATTACTTAATTCTTTAAACGAGATTACTTAATTCTTTAAACAGATTACTTAATTCTTTAAACGAGATTACTTAATTCTTTAAACGAGATTACTTAATTCTTTAAACGAGATTACTTAATTCTTTAAACGAGATACTTAATTCTTTAAACGAGATTACTTAATTCTGTAAACGAGATTACTTAATTCTTTAAAGCGAGATTACTTAATTCTTTATTAACGAGATTACTTAATTCTTTAAATGGGATTACTTAATTCTTTATTAACGAGATTACTTAATTCTTTAAACGAGATTACTTAATTCTTTAAACGAGATTACTTAATTCTTTAAATGAGATTACTTAATTCTTTAAACGAGATTACTTAATTCTTTATTAACGAGATTACTTAATTCTTTAAAGCGAGATTACTTATTTCTTTAAACGATTACTTAATTCTTTAAACGAGATTATTTAATTCTTTAAACAAGATTACCTAATTCTTTAAACAAGATTACTTAATTCTTTAAACGAGATTACTTAATTCTTTAAACGAGACTACAAACGAGATTACTTAATTCTTTAAACGAGACTACTTATTTCTTTAAACGAGATTACTTAATTCTTTAAACGAGATTACTTAATTCTTTAAACGAGATTACTTAATTCTTTAAACAAAATTACTTAATTCTTTAAATGAGATTTTTAATTCTTGAAACGAGATTACTAAATTCTTTAAACGAGAGAACTTACAGTAATTCTTTAAACAAGATTACTTAAATCTTTAAACGAGATTACCTAATTCTTTAAACGAGATTACTTAATTCTTTAAATGAGATTACTTAATTCTTTAAACGAGATTGCTTAATTCTTTAACGAGATTACTTAATTCTTTAAACGAGATTACCTAATTCTTTAAATGAGATTACTTAATTCTTTAAACGAGATTACTTAATTCTTTAAACGAGATTACTTAATTCTTTAAACGAGATTACTTAATTCTTTAAACGAGATTACTTAATTCTTTAAACGAGATTACTTAATTCTTTAAACGAGATACTTAATTCTTTAAACGAGATTACTTAATTCTGTAAACGAGATTACTTAATTCTTTAAACGAGATTACTTAATTCTTTATTAACGAGATTACTTAATTCTTTAAATGGGATTACTTAATTCTTTATTAACGAGATTACTTAATTCTTTAAACGAGATTACTTAATTCTTTAAACGAGATTACTTAATTCTTTAAATGAGATTACTTAATTCTTTAAACGAGATTACTTAATTCTTTATTATTAAGATTACTTAATTCTTTAAACGAGATTACTTATTTCTTTAAACGAGATTACTTAATTCTTTAAACGAGATTATTTAATTCTTTAAACAAGATTACCTAATTCTTTAAACAAGATTACTTAATTCTTTAAACGAGATTACTTAATTCTTTAAACGAGACTACAAACGAGATTACTTAATTCTTTAAACGAGACTACTTAATTCTTTAAACGAGATTACTTAATTCTTTAAACGAGATTACTTAATTCTTTAAACGAGATTACTTAATTCTTTAAACAAAATTACTTAATTCTTTAAATGAGATTTTTAATTCTTGAAACGAGATTACTAAATTCTTTAAACGAGAGAACTTACAGTAATTCTTTAAACAAGATTACTTAAATCTTTAAACTTAAAGTTATCTCTGAGTATTTTTTGATGTCATAGATCTTTAGATTTGCTTATACCTCTATACGTCTAATTACCATAATGACAAAATTGCATTTGGAAATGCCATATCACTTGTTATTGTATATGAGTAGTGATAAAGGTGTTCTCTACCTGGAATGTGTTGGATGTGTCATTTATGTCATCTAATGATGTTTAAAATTTTAATAATTGCCCATCAAATGTGAGATTTGGTAAAAGGAGTTAAAAAAATAAGAGTTGTTTTAGAGGAGAGATAAAACATAAAGTTGAATCCAAACTGACCCCTGAGTATTTTGGGATGTGACAGACCTTTAAATTTGTTATACCTACATGTATCTACACGTCCATAAACCTTAATTATTGGAAACATTAAACAAAAATTGAAATGGGGTATATAACATGCATTTTCAAAGAACATGCTTTGCCCGTCTCTTCATGTATTTTACACTTGAAACAAAAGAAAAATGTGTTTGTTTTTTAGAAGATTACAAAGTACACAACAAATTTCCTTGGATCTGTAGTTATGACACCACACTGTACACCATACCGATTGCTTTTCAATACACTGGTGAGATCTTTGAGTTCCAGATATCTCCTAAACTGAATAAGATATCGAGATGGTTTTTACACCAATTTGTTTCTTTAATAGTCCTCTATCATATATAGGAAAATAATCATTCACAGGAATATTCCTGTAAAACAAATTGTGATGCATATAGGGACAACATAAGATTGATATTGGAAAGTTTAAAAAAAAAGGTCCAGTCCGGAATATCCCCAGGGAGGGGGTTGGGGGGGGTTGGGAAGGGAGAAGCACATCATACTAAAAGTGGTAGGGGTGTGCAGCCCACCAACTAAAAAATATACGCACAGTATGACAGATATTTTGGTAACTGCCGTATGAAATTATACCATTTTGATACCCGCAGTATGAAAGAAGTCAATTTGGATACCTGCAGTATATGAGTATTAAACGAAAATATTGTAAAAATGGACCAGCAGTACAAAATTAACACAGTGAAACCTCATTTTTTGAGACTACAAACATGATGAAAAAAAAGGCAACTTTTGTTACTAACAAAGATTATAAAGAATGATGATTATTTTTTTAATACTCAAAAAAGACATGTGCACTACGAAAATGGTGCCAAAAAAGGCACCTGCTCGGGCGGCACATATACATATACCTCACATATGGAATTGTCCCCCTCCCCCCTCCCCACCCTGGTCTGGAATGTTCCTTGTGCACTCTGGAGTCATCTCAGGTAAACATGGTACACACTACCAGTCACTTTTTTAATTACTGTGTTAGGATACATCAAATAGTGAAGATGCTGTTTAAAAAAGGATGTTTTAACCTCCTGCAAGCAAAAAAGGTTTTAAAGTCCTGCAACAAGGGTTTTAGTGTAACTCCTGTAAGCAACAAGGGTTTTAGTGTAACTCCTGCAAGCAAAAAGGGTTTTAGTGTAAGTCCTGTAAGCAACAAGAGTTTTAGTGCAACTCCTGTAAGCAACAAGGGTTTTAGTGCAACTCCTGTAAGCAACAAGGGTTTTAGTGCAACTCCTGTAAGCAACAAGGGTTTTAGTGCAACTCCTGTAAGCAACAAGGGTTTTAGCACAACTCCTGCAAGCAGCAAGAGTTTTAGTGCAACTCCTGTAAGCAACAAGAGTTTTAGTGCAACTCCTGTTTTAAACTCCTGCAACAAGGGTTTTAGTAAGCAACAAGGGTTTTACAAGCAATGGGTTGTAGTGCAACAAGAACAAGTTTTAGTGCAACTCCTGCAAGCAACAAATTTTAGTTTGCAAGCAACAAGTTTTAGCAACTCCTGCAAGTAGCAAGGGTTGTAGTGCAACTCCTGTAAGCAACAAGGGTTTTAGTGCAACTCCTGCAAGCAACAAATGTTTAAGTGCAACTCCTGTAAGCAACAAGGGTTTTAGTGCAACTCCTGCAAGCAACAAATGTTTTAGTGCAACTCCTGTAAGCAACAAGAGTTTTAGTGCAACTCCTGTAAGCAATAAGGGTTTTATTGCAACTCCTGCAAGCAACTAAAATAAACGTTGAACACCTTATATTGCTATGTTGTTTATGGATATAAAGCTCTTAACCTCTTTCATTAATTATTGATGCGTTTTTAAACTTTTGTGTGAAAGTTGGAAAAGATAACATAATTAAACAAACTCTGATACCTGAGATGTCATTCTGGGAAACCTGTGATGTCATTCTGGGAAACCTGTAATGTCATTCTGGGAAACCTGGGATGTCATTCTGGAAACCTGTTATGTCATTCTGGAAACCTGTGATGTCATTTTGGAAACCTGTGATGTCATTCTGGAAACCTGTTATGTCATTCTGGAACCCTGTGATGTCATTCTGGAAACTCAGCACTAGATTCTTTTATGACAAGTTTGGAAAATTGTATTGATTTATGCTTGGAGGCTTCCTGGAACTCTGTTACTCTGAACTCTGTCGTTCTGAACTCTATCATGTTGAATTTAATGTTCCTTTTAATGTATCTTAAAGTTCGCTGACCTTCTTTTATATGGTTGTTTGCCTGTTAGAAAGAAGTACTGCATGATGCCAAAAATTGGTAATAAATAGTGCAAGGTGTGGGTTAAAAAAGCCTGACACTGGATCATCCATAATGTGGGAATATAGTAATATCCTTGGGAATTATATAACTGGACAAAAATTTATGGATTAAAAAGTTTGAAAATTATCATGTCAGCAGTGCTCACTTGGAAGATATTCTTAAAGGCCAGTTGTTATCTCTAACTTATGAGGTAAATGAAATTCAACTCCTGTGTTTTGATTGGTCGAAACACAATGGTACAGTCTGCATTAACATTGCTAATTAAGCCAATCAGTATCGTTTTGGAATAAATTGTACACCACCACATTTTAATTTATATTCAGATTCCACCTTTAAATTTAATTAGCCTTTTAAGTTTTAACACCCATGTTTAGACAGCCCAGCATTTACTCATCCCCATATAATATTATGCACAGAGTTATGTAAAGTAAATCAAGTTAATTTATTTTTCATTATTATTCTCTCTAACTGGCTGGATAGCTGTGATGGCTACATGGTTGAGAATAGTCACTTGGGACTTGAGTTTTCCATTTGTGAAAAGTTTGTAAAAGGTGTAAGGAAAGCACTATATAAAACTGAAGTACTATTAAAGTTATGTAGATATTATAATTCCATTCTGCAATTTCTGTATGGGACAACAGCAATCAAATTATCAGAGTTGTTACATTGCCTTAATTCTGGATTTTATTAATTGTCTCCTCAGAGTCTGGAGAGAGCAGAGATCGTATCGTCGGCTTCCCTGGGCGTTTTCATGCATGGGACATCCACCATAACTCAGGTTTCATGTACAACGCCAACTACACATGCGAACTCTCCATGGTTCTCACGGGAGCTGCATTCTTCCATAAGGTATTTCGATTATTTTTGTATGTGTTGAGCATAGGCTGTGTAGATGGTTGTGTGGGCGGCGGAGGGGAAGGAGGGGGGGAGCATTTTCTCACATTTAAGAAAATTAATACTTTGATCATACTCTAGTCAAATCCCTCCCCTGCTATTGAAGTTTGCCATATGTATAATCAATTTTGTTTAGGTTTAAAGAGCACCATTAATATTAAAGACCAGTTCTCGTGTTAATGTAAAGAAACATATGCAATGCAATTCAACGTTTCTGATTGGCAGATCATATTTACACAAATACTAACAAGCCAATCAAAAATGGCAGCGTAGTTGGTGTCGCTGGTATGTAGCAGATTTACTGGTGATGTTTTCAAGCAATTTTATTGTGACGAGCTTTCCTCTTTCAGTTATATAATATAGTGTTGGGATATAATAAACACCTTAAAAAAATTGAGCTCCCTTTTTGCTTAAATCGTACGAATTAAGGTCGTCAGGTACCTGAGTGGTTAAAGCTCTGGCTGTGCACCACTGTGTCTTCATATGTGCATGGGTTAGATACCAGCCTGGCATCGATGATTTTCGCCAGGCACTCCAGTTTTCCTCCCACTAGGCATTGACTTGCTTAAAGATTGGTCGCACCGACCTAGGGTCAAAATTCCCGCTGTTTCAAGAACGGTGCTTTTTAAGCAGGAACAGTGAATTTTCAAATACCTGTTCCGTGGAACAGTGTTTTCTTTCTCAAGCATATAACATCCTGCAATATATTGTTTTCTGCTCATAAAACGTGTTCTTAGAGTAAAAACCTCGTAACAAATATTTTTTGAAGTATGAAAAACCTTTCTTTACCTGCAGTTGCCAGCGCAGTCGATCATAGTATGTAAGTTGGTACACATTCCACGTGGAAAGCATATCAGTATGTACTACCTGGGGAACAGTTTCCTTTTCAGGCTTACCATGAAGCTGTCGAAATAACAGCATCCTGGGCTAATCTTTCTTGGGGATTTATCTACTATCAGTATTAAACATGGGGCTATATCTGTCGTGGGATATTATGTTTCCCATGACGTAATAATTATGGCATTATACACTTGTCATCCGCCAATTGGAGAATATATTTGAGGGGGGCACACTTGACAGGGCTTGAATAAAGGCCAGGATGGAGGTAACTTACATCCTTGCATGAATTGTGTAATTTCATAAAAAGATGCTTGCTTGAAAAGTGCCCTATATGTAGAATAAATAACTAGAAACATTGATATGCGTGTGTGACAATTCCAAGTAATTAATGTAATAGGTGCATAACCTCATTAAGATCAACTTCATGTGTTACATTTTTTTTGGGGTGGAGGGGGGTTGACAAAATATAATTTCCCACCACGTGTTGTGGTCAAATTCACGCATATAACCTCGATAATAGGCTGGAAGAGGTTGGAATAACCCATGACCCTAACATTATTTATACAAAACAGCTCATAACAGTTTTGCCTGAGATTTTCTCAGAAATGTTAAAGTATTTTAGGAATTCCTCAGAAAATGTTGAAGTTTCTTCAGAGTTCTTCAAAAAAACTTAGTTTCTTCAGATATCCTCATAGAAGGCTGGAATTTTCTTACTAAATGTTAAAGTTTTTCAGAGACTCTTAACACAGGGTGATGAATAGTTTTCCTAAAAAGTCTACAAATTATTTGATATTTCCTTCAAAAATGATAATACAAAAAAATTATATAGTTTTCCAATATTCTTCAGAGATCCTCAAGTGTCTCTCTCGTAGCACTGTAGATTTAAAATCCTTAAAATTCAAAATATTTGGGCACCAACGGTTGTATCAGGCATGATTATTAAACTCCGCCTTTATTTTTGTGTTCATTTGCATAAAGTTGCTACATTTTATGAACTGACAAGACTTTTTATTTAGTATGCTTAGTCCCCTGAGTGTGACAGGATGTGACTGCATATGGACATAGGGATAGATGCCATGTGGGACATGAATAGGGGCCATGTGTGACATTATATAATATATACCATGTTGTATACACCAAGGGCTATATCAGGCATAATTATTAGACGCCACCTTTTTTCTTATACAACAAGTCATAAATTATTATACGAACTGACACTTCCGTTCATAGTAATCAGGGACTGTGATAGCTAGGATGAGACTTCTTATGGAGCCTATGGGATGCCATGTGGGACATGGGGTGGGATGCCATGTGGAACAGGGTGGAATTCCATGTAGGATATATTGTGGAATGCCATTTGAGACATAGGGTGGAATGACATGGGATGGGATGTCATGTGGGACATGGGGTGGGATGCCATGTGGGATATGGGGTGGGATGCCACGAGTAACACAGAGTGTAACATAGGTTGGGATGCCATGTTTGACATAGGGTAGTAGGCCATGTGGGACATAAGGTGGAATGACATGGGATGGGATGTCATGTGGAACATGGGGTGGGATGCCATGTGGGACATGGGTTGGGATGCCATGTGGGACATGGGTGGGATGCCATGAGTAACACAGTGTAATATAGGTTGAGATGCCATGTGTGACATAGGGTAGGAGGCTATGTGGGACATAGGGTAGGAGGCCACGGGGGACATGGGATGTGATGCCATGTGGGACATAGAGTAGGATGTCATTGGAAGAGATACCATGTGGAAGATATATGGTGGGATCCAATGTGGGACATAAGGTGGGATGCTATGAGGGACATCAGGTGGGAAGCCACTGATGCAGGACATATGGTGGGATGCCATGGGGGACATCGGGAGAGATGCTATGTGGGACACAGGGAGGGATTCCATGTGGAACGTAGGGAGGGTTGTCATGTGGTACATATGGTTGGATTAATGTGGGATATACATGTAGGATGGGATCCATGTGGGACATAGGGTGGGATGCCATGTGGATCATAGGGTTGGATGCCATGTGTGACATATGGTGGAATGCCATGTGAGACATACTGTATGGTGGAATTGGATGTGGGAGTTATGATGGAATGCCATGTGGGAGATATGGTGGAATGCCATGTGGTACAAGACATGGGATAGGATGTCATGTGGGACATGGGATGGGCTGTCATTTAACACATGGGATGGGATCCATGTGGGACATAGGGTTGGATGGCATGTGGGGAAGGGGGTGGGGTTAATATAAAATGTGATAAATTTATAGCAACCAATATGTCCGTTTGCATCATACTCGCATGTTATTTGTCAGTTATTGTGTACATGCTTACGTTGTCAACCGGCTCTATCACTAATATGCATGCCTTACAAACTTGTAAACACATTGCACACTTGTGGTATGTGGTACACAGATGAGTTATGGTCCGTATATGTGACCTATTGGTTTGGTAGTGATGTCATGTCGGTAGGGATATATGAAATTCTTAAAACAGTGATAAATGTGCAACTGTATATGCATGTTTTTGCATCATACAAATGTTGTCAACAGATTCTATTTTATTGATGCGCATGGGCATGGCTGATGAGTATATGTTATGTAGCATATTTCATGATATGCAATGCCAGTGTGTATTAAATTTGAAAATCTACCAACCATAAAAGAATGGATGGGAACCACTAAAAATTTTGGTTTTCTGGTTTTGTATGAACTCGCCATATGTCCATATCAGCTAACCATTAGCTTGTGGTGAACTTAAACCTGCTGCCCACAAGCTCGTTAAAGCTTCAAATGAGCTTGTTTTTGTTTCTGATAGCTCATAAAGGTTCTAATTGAGAGCTTCTGGTGAGATCGTGGTGAGCCTAAAGAAGCTCTCAGTCCAAAAGTGAGGGCACAATTTTTTCCAAAAATCAGCAGGAATTTTGAAATAATACTAATCTAAATTTGGATATTTCTATCGTTAAAAAATTAATCAAGTATTCATAAAAAATAATTATGATTGATTTAAACATTCGTATCAAAGGTTTTCAAAACCATCACGTGCGTGAAAAGTGTGTTCAAATATTCTCGAGATTCAAGGAAAATATGCCCTTATTTTTCCTTCCGCCAGCTGCTATAATAGTGATGTTATCATTTCTACAAGTGATGTAGTTATCATACATACATTTTACAAAATCTTCCAAATTTGATAATAAGCCATAACCAGAAACATGTAGAAGTTTTTCATAACGTAAATCTATTGCAATGGATTATTAGTCCAAAATCCTTTAAGGCTACAAGCTTGGACAAAAACATCAGTCATCAATAAACAAACAAAACCTTTACTGTTTAATACCATCCTATTTGTAAATCACAACTTCAAGCCAGACACATTGACCACAGGGGAATACTTTTGTCCTTGTGTTGAGTGTGAAAGTTGGTACAGCTGCAGTGAAATCTGTTTACTATCAATGTCAGATTATGACCATGGAAAGTGAGGTGAAGTGTGTGGAAATCCCTGGTGTAATTGCTTGTGCTGGATTGTGGTTTCTGTTGTGAGCAATTAGACATTCCTCCCCTTCCCCCTTGACAGATTTGGATGGGGCTTAAGACACAATATGTATTGCGAGTTTTAGACTTAATGTTGGGGGCTTTAGCTACTAAATCCTCAAACCAAGTTAAAATGTACCTTTCTTCTTGTTTTTGAACCCTCTACGTTTTCCTTTCTTTTTATTTGGGGGTGGGGTATGGACTAGGGGGCGTAGGGAGGGTTAGGGTTGGGCTGAGGGGGTTAAAAATGCTGTTGACCTGTTATATATGAAGCTTTCTTATGTAGCTCTAGTCTTTACTTCTGACATGTTTGTCTTCCTTTTAGTACTACATGTACCTGTACAGTTATTTCATGCCAGAAGAAATCCGAGACAAGGTGGATGAATACATGAACTGTGAGGACATCGCCATGAACTTCCTGGTGTCACATATAACTAGAAAACCTCCCGTCAAAGTAAGCACCGTCAAATCTTTTAGCATATTTTCTGTACCTTTTGACCTTCTTTCAGCTTTTTGGGAGGAAACTAATAATACATTTATTTTATACTAATACTACTATTACTAATAATAATAATACATTTATATAATAATAATGATAATATTACAATGATTTGATAATAATAATACATTTATTTAATAATAATAATACATTTATTTAATAATGTTAATAATGATATTAATAAATAATACTAATACAGTAATAATAATATTACTAATAAAAATGATATTGATAATAATAATAATAATAATAATAATAATAATAATAATATGATAATATTAATAATACTAATAATGATATTAATAATAATAATAATAATGATATTAATAATATTAATAATATTAATAAGTAATATTGATAATATTAATAAGTAATATTAATAATATTAATAATAATAATGATATTAATGATAATAATGATAATAATAATGATAATGATAATAATAATAATAATAATAATAATAATAATAATAATGATAATGATAATGATATTATTAATAATAATAATGATATTGATAATAATATTGATAATAATAATAATATTAATAATAATAATAATAATAATAATAATAATAATAATAATAATAATAATAATAATACAGTAATAATAATGATGATAATGATATTAATAACGATGATGATGAAGAAGATGACGACGACAATGATTATGCTGATGATGATGTTAATAATAATGATTTAGTAATAATGATAATGATAATACATTTATATAGCGCAAAAACCTGCAAGCATTCTAATGCGCTTTACAGTAAGATAAAACTAAACAAAGGCAATACAAAAAAGTACATTTTAAACTTTAGACCTCAACAAATTAAGATTATTAACTGAACGAATAGATACAGTCAGTTCATTCCAAAGGATGGACCTGCCTAATACAAGCCACGGTCACCTAATGGACGACCCTGTCAACCAACTCTAGCTGTACCCGTGCCTTATAAACATTTAGATGGAGATAATTTATGATTTTATTTACTCCAATTTTGAGTAAATGTCTTTCAAAATTCTTTTAAGTGGTGCAGCAATTTTTGACCTGAAGTTTTTTGAGTCTTTACTTACAGTATCTCAATCAGATTCTTGCAGGAATATAATTTCTCATCCTGCTTTTTGACTGGTATTTAGGAAAGAATTTACATACAGATTTTGAGCTTTCCTCCCAGTCATACAAGCACCATGAATTAGAAACTGATCAAATTATGATCAACCGTGTGCTTAAATATGGATCTGCTCCAATTTTGATACTCTTTGATCAACCGTGTACTCAAATATGGATCTGCTTCAATTTTAATACTCTTTGATCAACCGTGTATTCAAATATGGATCTGCTCCAATTTTAATACTCTTTGATCAACCGTGTACTTAAATATGGATCTGCTCCAATTTTAATACTCTTTGATCAACTGTGTACTCAAATATGGATCTGCTCCAATTTTAATACTCTTTGATCAACTGTGTGCTCAAATATGGATCTGCTCCAATTTCAATACTCTTTGATCAACAGTGCATTTAAATATGGATCTGCTCCAATTTTAATACTCTTTGATCAACTGTGTGCTCAAATATGGATCTGCTCCAATTTCAATACTCTTTGATCAACCGTGCATTTAAATATGGATCTGCTCCAATTGTAATACTCTTTGATCAACCGTGTATTCAAATATAGATCTGCTCCAATTTTAATACTCTTTTAGCCCATATTTAGTGTATTTAATGGGTTAGAAATGTTCCCATTTAGTGTTTTCTGTAATCACAATCAGGAACCAACAGAAAGTGGTGCAGGATTAACCTTTAAACTTCCTGGATGTAAAACAAGTTTCCACTTTAAAACAAATTGCAGACCTTTGGAATCTGTAGGATGTTACAGGGAATAGTAGAGGAAATCATTCTATTGTTTTCAGGTCAAAAAACTGTTAATTGTAATTTTGATTTGTTGTTTGTGGCAGACATGGTATCCTTGGTGAAAATAAAAGCGGGCACTTGATAAATTTCTTGCAAATAAGTTAAGTACATCCACTCACCCATTAGGTCCGTATTTTATCCCTGATTTGAGTGGTGTAAGCAGATGAGTGGGTATGACTCCCACTGGACAGGACATCAGTCCATTGCAGGTTTACTCCCAGTGGGTCTGCAACCAGTGAGTACACAACTGGATGACTCCCACTGGACAGGACATCAGTCCATCACAGGTTTACTCCCAGTGGGTCTGCAACCAGTGAGTACACAACTGGATGACTTCCACTGGACAGGACATCAGTCCATCACAGGTTTACTTCCGGTGGGATCTGCAACCAGTAAGTACACAACTGGATGACTTCCACTGGACAGGACATCAGTCCATCACAGGTTTACTTCCGGTGGGATCTGCAACCAGTAAGTACACAACTGGATGACTCCCACTGGACAGGACATCAGTCCATTGCAGGTTTACTCCCGGTGGGTCTGCAACCAAAGAGTACACAACTGGATGACTCCCACTGGACAGGACATCAGTCCATTGCAGGTTTACTCTCAGTGGGTCTGCAACCAGTGAGTACACAACTGGATGACTCCCACTGGACAGGACATCAGTCCATCACAGGTTTACTCCCGGTGGGATCTGATACCAGTGAGTACACAACTGGATGACTCCCACTGGACAGGACATCAGTCCATCGCAGGTTTACTCCCAGTGGGTCTGCAACCAGTGAGTTCACAACAAGTTAGTTATCAAAGGCCGTGGCCGTCTTGATATAATGTACAGCACTTGATGCTTTCGGGACATTAAACCTTGCTATGCTATGCTATACTATGCTATGCTATGCTATACCATGCTATGCTGTGCCATGCTATGCTAATAATGCTGGTACTCATCTTTTAGCCGAGTGGACTGGAGTAAGTAAAGTGTCAAACCAGCACTGGAGGTAGGAGTCGAGTCTGTAACTTTTTACATAGGAACATGAGTCATCGCTGAGCCACTGCACCTCTGCTAACAAGTGCTACAACATGAAATATTGTATATGATGTACTGCAATCAAACAACCAATTACTGCTGTATTGGGTACATTGCTTCAGTAGAATTTCAAGCTTGTCTGATTTTTCACAAATTTTAATTCCATTAGCGTTTATTTCAGTCTTGTTTTTGTTATTTACAATTTACATTTAAGTGTACATATTAACAGAGACATTATAATAAATTAAACATAGTGAAATGCAGAATTTATATATAATAATAATAATAATAATAATAATAACAACAATAATGATAACAACAACAACAAGTGCTATTTATACAGTGCTCACTTCTACAGTACTAACTATAATCAGTGGCACTTTACAATCAAAATAAAAAAGCAAAAAGTCAAGCAGAGTAATCATTTAAATGCTAACTGAAAAAGGTGAGTTTTAAGTTTCTTCTTGAAAAGGGGGAAAGAGGTTTATTTTATCTTAGCCAGCAATCTATTCCATTCTTTTGGCCCAGCCACAGAAAATGTACGATCCCCAAATTTTTTTTGTAAGTTTTTGGTATTTTGGATGTGCAAGAATGAGTATACGTTCAGAGCGATATGAAAAGTGACTTAGGGACACTCACATTATGGGAATAGTCCTATGGTCAAACACGTTCATTAAACCGGGACAAAGCTATAGTAATATCTTATTCCTACAAGGATAAAAATGATTGCGCTCTTGGACAGATGGGCAAATTATGTGATATAAAGTGTATGTTTTTACTTGATTTGAAACCATATGCCAACCATCCATTGAAAGACATAAATTTACTCCACTAGTCCAGTCCACTTAGCTAAAGATGAGCTGCTGGGGAGTTAACTTGTGATGGACTGGCATCCAGTCTAAGGAAAGTCATGTGCTCTTATCTGCTTAGAATGGTGTAAACCGAGGATGAGCACCGGCCTTCTAGGTTCTTGGAGACTTCTGGAATTATCTCATATGAAAGAGAAGTTCAAAAGAAACAAAATGGTGAAGAAAGCATTCAAAAATCTTATTTCGTTAGGGAGATATTTAAGTTTAAAGTTTGGTATCATTGTGTAGAAACTACTGAAATTAGACTGATGAAAAATTAGTTGTGATGTCATAGCTTTAGATTCCTCAAAGTCTTTATGTATTCTATCATATTTTGTCCTGCGATTCTGTGGCTTAAAAACCATGGGATATGTCTAAAAAGTAGTAAAACTGAATCTAGAAGGGCATTTATAATATACCAACTGAGGAAAGTTTAAGGGAAAATAATTTAAATAGTGAACAAATTTAAATAAACTCTCTTTAAAATACATAAAGACTGGGGAATCTGAATATCTGCTCAACAGAATAAGATTTTTTGAATGTTTTTTTAACCATTTGTGTCTTTTGAAGTCCTCCTTTATTGAAGATGAACATGCTTGACCACTGAACTATCCATTTAAGTAACTAATGGATAGATGGGCAAACATGTAAAGTAACTTATGGCTAGATGGGCAAACATGTTAAGTAGCTAATGGATAGATGGGCAAACATGTTGAGTAACTAATGGATAGATGGGTAAATATGTTAGTAAATGTTTTTGGTTGTGGATTTTGTTTGTTACTTACCCTGTTTTGAATGAATGTCAAGACATTATGCTAATCACATTGTCCGTGGACCTTCAAACTCATAATTATGGGCAGGATTTGCCAACTAAAAGTGGAGGGTTTTGGAGGTGGGGACTTACAAAATCAATTTTTTTATCAAAAGTGAGATGGGGGTGGCAAAATCACATGAAGGAATCCCCATGCTGAAGAATTTTTTTAGAAAAAGCTGTTCTCCCCCACTCCCCCTCCCCTCCCCTCCCCTCCATCTTGCCTATACCATTAATTTTCATTTTTCATTTCCACCAGGTCACTTCCAGATGGACGTTCCGCTGCCCAGGTTGCCCTGACTCACTGTCATTAGACGACTCCCATTTCCAGGAGCGACACATCTGCATCCAGTACTTCTCCAAGATCTATGGCTACACACCACTGCTTTACACCCAATTCAGAGTCGATTCTGTTCTCTTCAAGACAAGACTGCCCAGGGATAAGCCAAAATGTTTCAAATTCATATGATGCACGACCACAACAGTATTAAATGCATGTCTAACGATCTCTTGAAATATTAAATTAATTCAGGGATTGAAAACTTACCGGGGCAAATGTCCGTTTGTCAGGTGGCCAATGTAAAGGATAGATCAGCGGTCAATGCCTGTAAAGTTAATACCTGCTGGAATATTCCGACAGAAAACCTACAATCTTGGACAAAAGTGTTTGGCCCTTTTTCGTGACCCCTTCCACCCCATTTCAAGGTTGGAAGGGAATGTTGAGAAGTAAATCATGTTCCAACATTGAAACAGGTTAAAAGGGGGAAGAGGTCAAGAATTTTGTCCATAGTTGTAGCTCAACCATAAACTATTTTCATCAGTAGTAATTGACAGGATTAGTTCAGCGGTCAAGCAAGTTCATCTCATATAAAACGACTTCAAAGAACCAGAAAAGTTAAGAAACTACTTCAATGTCTTAGTTATTCCTTAGCTATTTAAGTTTAAAATTCCATTTTAGTTTTGTACAAACGACTGAAATCAGACTAGTTGTGATGTCACATTCTCACATTCCTCAAAGTCTTTATGTCTATTATCATATTTATTCGTGAGATTTTTTGGCTTAACCCTTAAATACCTAAAGCTGTCGTGGCACGCCTGGTTGGACATACCGTTTAAGATTTTTTATTTGGGTAACTTAACAGCGTGATATAAACGTATTCCTGGTATCATTTGAAAAAGCATGCTAGCTCTTTCAGAAAATGCAACTTTTAGATGGGGGTTATGCTGCAGATTTTTGAGAAAAAATGGGTTGAAATAGAAAATTAAAAAAATGCACAAAATTTAACGAAAAACAGTTATTTTGTTTAAAAGCTTACTTGTTGTGCTTCTAGATGTAGCTTTAGCTGAAAAAGCCGTGAACAATTGTCAAAGACATCAAAGTATTCAATTCCGGTTGAATTTTATCTGCTTCTATCATCAATATCGTTTTTTGGTAAAAGATGTTCAAACTTTCATGATTTTTAGCTTTTTTGAGACAAAGTTTTGAAAAAGTCATAACTCTGGATGGCAGTACACCTACTGCATGCCAAAAGTATTTTGATGAAGCTTACATTATGTACTTTCAATTGAAAACAAAAAGAGCAACTACCCCCTCTGTATTCCTGCTTTTTTATTTAAGTTTAAAAACAAACAGATATATTGGAACATACGTGTTCGATTACTGGCTGTGTTCACGCTTTGTTTATCACGAGTAAATACAGCGGTGATTATTAAATGTTTTTTTTATTAAGAAAAAAATCAGACTGGCATCATTGGATAGGAAATTTCACAAACAATCTAAATATGTAAGAATCCTCCATTTTTGTTATTCACAAGAAAAAACACAAGCTTAAAAAATTTGCCCAATTTTGTCTAAAATTTGCATATTTATGTGGATATTCTCTTTAATTTTACTTTTTTACTGAAAAGTTTATTGTCTTATTATTCACATAAACCAAGCTTGTAGTGATAGATAACGAAAGCAAAGTTGGGAAAATTAATTGTGAGAAAAAATAATCGGGGAAACATTTTGTCACGTTTTTATGCACTGGGCATTTAAGGCTTAAATAATTTACCTACCTGGATAAAGTCTGAAGAAAAACTTACATTGTTATAAACATTACATTGATTTTGATGAGAATACTAGGAATATGCGATTGTGAGGATGAGGGCACCAACAGTCTACAATAGACTATCCACACAAGTCACTTCTACACAAACTTCATTATCTCCTTTACGGAAGAATAAGACTGTTGGTTTCTTTTCACCATTTCGTTCTTCTTTTTTTTAAGTCCTCTTTTTATTTTAGATGAACTTGCCTGGTTACTAAACTAATACTTTCAACCATTACCTCTTCGGAAAGCTATCTTACACAAATTTTTCTTGTCCAAGACCACATCAGAAATTGATTTGAGCATAATTCACGGCTTTACAGCTGAAATTTTTCCTTGTCAAACTCGCAGTTGCTCAATTTATTTTGCTTGCCTACATGGGACAGAATAAAATCTTGACTTGTCCTGGTTGGGTGGCAGGGCAGGGGACTTGTCAAATCTTGTTCTAATTTATAGTTTTCCTCTTTGAATATATTTTGTGTTGCAGGGTTGAAAATAAAGAAGAAGAAAAAAGTCATTCAGCAATCGTTAATACAATGATGTTACAGGTTACTGAATGTTGAGAGAGAAAGGAGCAACTATAGAATACATATTGCGATCAAGAAGGTGCAAATGTAATTTAACTTTAAATGTAATTTAACTTTAAATGTAATTTAACTTTAAATGTAATTTAAATTTAAATGTAATTTATCTTTAAATGTAATTTAATTTTGAATGTAATTTAACTTTACAGCGTTGTTATAAATCCAAGGCATCACTGTGCATATTTTGCGTTGTTAAATCCAAAGCATCAATGTGCATAATTTGCGTTGTTAAATCCAAGGCATCATCGTGCATATTTTGCATTGTTAAATCCAAGGCATCACTGTGCATGTTTTGCGTTGTTAAATCCAAGGCATCATCGTGCATATTTTGCATTGCTAAATCCAAGGCATCACTGTGCATATTTTGCGTTGTTAAATCCAAGGCATCAATGTGCACATTTTGCATTGTTAAATCCAAGGCATCAATATGCATATTTTGCATTGTTAAATCCGCATATTTTGCATTGTTAAATCCAAGGCATCAATGTGCATATTTTGCATTGTTAAATCCCAGGCATCGTGCATATTTTGCATCGTTAAATCCAAGGCATCAATGTGCATATTTTGCATTGTTAAATCCAAGGCATCAATGTGCATATTTTGCATTGTTAAATCCAAGGCATCAATGTGCATAGTTTGCATTGTTAAGTTTAAGGCATCAATGTGCATATTTCGCATTGTTAAATTCAAGGCATCAATGTGCATATTTTGCGTTGTTAAATCCTAGGCATCAACGTGCATAGTTTGCATTGTTAAATCCAAGGCATCAATGTGCATATTTTGCATTGTTAAGTTTAAGGCATCAATATGCATATTTTGTGTTGCTAAATCCAAAACATTAATTTACATATTTTGCATTGTTAAATCCAAGGCATCAATGTGCATATTTTATTCTAAATATGTGATTTATTAAAAGGTGATCTTTGGTAATTTCTTTTGAAAATTCTTTGATATTTTCCTCCTAAAATCATGATCCTACATACCGTACCATCTTATTTTATCTATTCTGCTATCTCTATTACTCGTTCGTTCATCACCATTTGTTGCCATCTGATTTTCACAAGTCTTCTTAAAACATTTGAACTGGAAGGTGGCCAGCTTCTTTTCTGGAAGGTGACCAGCTTCTCTTTATCTCCCTTTGTCAGCTTCCATGTTTTACATCCGTATAATAGCACGAGCATTACCAACGCCCTGTACAACTTGATTTTCACCCTTCTTTCAATGCTTGCATAACTCCATACTTTACTTAATCTAAGGAACGCTCCTCTGGATTTGGCCATTATTTTGTTAATGTCCTTAGCTCCTCAACACAGTTAGCGTTGCTATAAGGTGTACAAAATTCTCTACAACCTCAACTTCTTCACTTCCTACTTTGATCTTTTCATTCCTTTTGCTATTTACCCTCATACTCATACATTTCTTATAGATCAGCTACATTCCAACTCTCCTGGCTTCTTCCACCAACACCTCCATTTTATTTTGTATGTGATCAAACTTTGATTCTACAGAGGGGTGCAGAAAATCTTAAACAAAAGATTTGGGTTGTTTACCATACCCGCATTTAAATTTAGCAGGAACATACTTTGTCATCGTTTTCAATGCTGAGTCTTGGGCAAGAAATTGAAAGAGTTACAGAAATATATTGAAGTATTCACCCTGTCATACATCATCAACCTTCCCAGAGCTTCCCTCGCTCCCCACAACTCAATAGCCGAGCTCTTCCAGAAAAATCCTCCGCATAAAATGATCTTCTTTATCATGCTTTCCTCTACAGCCATATTTAGTCCTCCTCTCCTACCCCCTCCTCTCTACTTTTTTTTTGCACTTCTTCTCTCGATCCCAGCTTTCTGGCTTTTATAGTTCCCGTGTTTCTCTCAATCTCCCCTGTTTTCTTTCCTTCCTACTTTTGGAATGATCTAACCTCTGAGGCACAATTTGACCCTCGCTGTCGTGGTGCAGTTACGCCCCCATTAAACAAACAAACATCATCAATTTAGAATTCGTAGACGTCTTATCATAATTCAAAAACCCAAAAGTGTCATTTTTGAAATTACAAAACTGACCTGCCCACATTTAAAAACTTTTGTGATCAATGTAGAAATTGCTATGAGTGTCCACAGACATTGAAGAATATATAAAATATTGATTCGTCATAATTATAAATTTAAAAGAGAGGGGTGTATGTTTATAGTATTTGGTGGGGTTTGGCAGTTAAAGGCTGTTCCTGAGACTCAAATTATTTGTATTATTTCAGGTGAAAGTGAAGCTGAAACGCTGGTTTTACTTGAGCGTTGTCCCTCGTCTCCATGAGGATTGGTATTTTTAAGAAAAAATTGCTTTTCTGAAGAAAAGTTTGGCCACAAAAAAAATACTATTTGGCTTCGTTAATATTGAGGGTAATGTTTGGCTGTAAAATGCTTTATTTGGCTCAATTCTGGCCTTTTCTCATAAGCTTTGATGGAAAATAAAAGAAAAAGGTACATTTTACCCCTATCAGAAAAGGCCTTGAAACTGTCAGTGGCCGGTCCCTTTCTTTGGCTTGTTTGAGCTTATTGTGGTTTTTTTTTTTCAAACTGATTTGGCCTTTTGAGTTTAGCACAATCTACCAAACCTGGTCTCCACCTTGAACTTTCTGTACTTTGATAATAGGGTGCAATACCTTACATCTTTGTACTGTAGAGTACAGGAGTTGGTAGCTTTTGCCCATGCAGCTTTTATTCATGAAACAAAGGTATTTGTAATTGATAGCTGTTTGTAGGTAACACTTTCTAGTATGTTAATGACTGAACACATATTCGTCACTTCTTTTCTTTTTAGTCCATATATTACAACTGAATGAGAGAACAGGTTCATGGCCTACCCCCACCCCCTCACCCCATATTGACAACAAAATCTAAAATTATATAATCATCCTTCCTTGAACTTACTCTGTTGAGTTATTTTCTTCTAATAACCAGGCATGTGAGACTTCAGCTATTTAGCTGATTGCAGCTAATTTCCAAGCTAATTTCACCTGTTTTCTGCATTATTGACAATACTTAGCTATTTTAATGAAACAATTGAATAATTTCAGCATGTAAGGCTTCAGCTATTTAGCTGATTGCAGCTATCCAAGCTAGTTTCACCAGTTTTCTGCATAATTGACAATACTTAGCTATTTTGATGAGAAAATTTATCAATTTCAGCTACTTTTATAAATCATCACTTACATGTCTGAATAACCCTTGATAATTTATTTATGTTCACTTATTTCTGATAACTTAGCTACCCTCAATGAACTCATCTTGGACGCTTCTAACATATATATCACTTTTGACTGTTGGAAAATGTGCTTTTACATTATAAGAAACTTAACTGTGATGTTGAAATTACGGTTACTTTTAATGATTTGATTAATTTACCTACCGTATCCAATGTATTAAGCGCCCCTGCTCTAATAAGTGCTCGCCCTACAATTTTTGACTGATAACATAATTCATTTTTATCAATTAGAAGACTTCAAATACTTAAGTTTTGTTACATTAATTGCTTATTTGTGAGCATGCCAAGCATAATGCGAACCTATGTAATGGCGATTTTGTCCGACTGGCCGGCTGTCCACAGTTTTCATGAAATTTCTCAGAAATGTTAAAAGTTTGGTGAGTCCTTAAAAATGTTAAAGTTGCTTCAGAGTTCCTCAGAATTTTTTTTAAAGTTTCTTTAGATATCCTAATGGAAGGCTGGAAATTCCTTACAAAATGTTCAAGTTTTTCAGAGATGCTTAACTCTTACTCTACCAGCACGTTTTTGAAAATGCGCTTGGGAGGCAGGGTCAAAGATGGGGCACCCACAATGGCGATAATATGGCCATGTGGTAGAGTAAGTGTTAAGCACAGGCTGTTTACTGAAGGGTCCACTTGTCTTTGGAGTAGCAGAGTCGGGCTTGTTCCGGTTCCGTGACCCAGTGGGCAGCCCACCGGGACCATGCTGCATATATCTATGAGTTGGCTCACTTGTCGCGCTTGATTAACTTGTACTCTACCAGTACTTTTTTGAAAACGCATTCGGAAGGCGGGATCAAAGATGGGGCACCCAAAATGGCAGAGTAAGGGTTAAGACAGGTTGAAGACTAGTTTCCTTAAAAAGTCATTAGAT
Source organism: Chiridota heheva (assembly GCA_020152595.1). Classification (NCBI taxonomy): domain Eukaryota; kingdom Metazoa; phylum Echinodermata; class Holothuroidea; order Apodida; family Chiridotidae; genus Chiridota; species Chiridota heheva. The sequence goes on along the minus strand of JAIGNY010003914.1, from coordinate 23,413 downwards.
GATAATTGTAAGATGATATAATTTTACGATATTCTTCAGAGATCCTCAAGTGTCTCTCATAACACTGGAGATTTAAAACCCTTCAAATATTTGTGCACCAAGGGCTGTATCAGGCATGATTATTTTAACGCTGCCCTTCTTATCGTGTTCATTTGCTACAGTATATAAACTGACATGACTTTTATGCTTAATTTGCTTAGTCAGGGAGTGTACGTGGCAGCTTGTTACTGCATATGGACATAGGGAAGGATTCCATGTGGGACATGGATGGGGGACATGGATGGGGGCCCATAGGATATAATATATACCATGTAGTATACACCAAGGGCTATATCAGGCATGATTATTTGACTCTACCTTTATTTTCTTATTCAACAAGTCATTTGCATATAAGTTATTATATAAACTGACAGATGTTCATACTTTGTATGTTCAATCAGGGACTGTGATAGCTAGGACGAGAATGCTTATGGTGCCTATGGGATGCCATGTATGGAGCCTATGGGATGCCATGTGGGACAGGGTGGGATGCCATGTGAACATAGGGTAGAGGCCATGGAGACATGGGATGTGATGCCTCAAAGTGGGATGTCATTGGGACATGGGGAGGGATACCATGTGGAACATGGTGGGATCCAATATGGGACATAAGGTGGGATGTCATGTGGGACATGAGGTGGGAAGCCATGTGGAATGCAGGGATGGATGCCATGTAGGATATATGATTGGATATAATATGGGACATAGGATGCCATGTGGGACATATGGTGGGATGTCATATGGGTCATAGGGTGGGAAGCCATGTGGGACATGGTGGAATGCCATGTGGGACATATGGTGGAGTGCCATGTGGGACATGATGGAATGTCATGTGGAAGATATGGTGGAATGCCATGTGGGACAAAGGATAGGATGAGATGTCATGTGGGACATGGGATGCCATGTGGAACTTAGTGTGGGATGCCATTTTTATAATTGGGTGGGTCAAATGATATGGGTGTCAATTTGCATGGGCATGCGAACCATGGCGGTATTTACCATTCTTGTTTTATGTGTAACGCTCACAATGTTTTTGTGTTGTTTGGGCTAGTATGTAACCAGTTCACATGTGTACAGCACAGTTTGAATGGCACACTGTACACAGCCCAAGCATGAGCGCTTAGTTGGAAGAAACCTTGGCCTCAAAAGTGGTGCAATTATATTTTTGTAAGCACTTTGTCGTTTATTATAGTGCTGTATCAAGATGGCTACGGCCTTTGATAACCAGTTGTGAACTCACTGGTTGCAGACCCACCGAGTCTAATATGGTGTTTATAAACTTGTACATGAGTAGCTCTCAGTCATAAAATTGATGGGTTTTGTTCTTAAGTCATGGGAATTTAGAAATAACGCAGGTTTATTTTTTGTCATGCATATTAATGAGTAAACAGGGCATAAACCTAAAATCTTAAAATGCTCATATTTTAACAACCGCTTGTCTGTTTTGTTTCATATTTGAAATAATTTTGTTGTAAGCAAGTGTATACATGTTAATGGGATACAAATGGTTTAATTTAATTAATTGTGAAATTCCATTCTTGTATGTCATTGTTACTTTGAGCGCCTTGTGCAATAACATTTGTTATACGTTAGTTTAAATTTAAAATCCATATTTTGCTTCGGCACCTCAAAACCTTTGGTTTTCTGGTTGATACTTGTGTTGTTAAAACATTAGTGAAGTATTCAGTTAAAATAATTATGATATATTTTACATTCATGTCTAAGGTTTGCAGTTCCATCACAAAGTGTGCTCGAATATTATAGAGCAAGGGTTCTTGATTAATTTTTTCCAAGGGCCATCATTTCACAACAGCCTCAGTCAGGCCAAGGACCAATTGCATAACAAAATCAGCGTCACGTGACAAACAAACGCTTCATCACAATCGCTGAATACAAACAAGCTGAGAACGCGCGCGATAAGAAGGATCTAAGCCAGATGTTTCCTGTTCTCTTATCAGCTTTCCTTTGACAAGCCGCGAGTCTGCCTATAGCGGAACTAAAGATAACATTTTGCTTGATAAGCGGTGATGTTATAGTGTGAAGATCTGCCTAGGAAAACCAGAATAAACAAGTATTTTGGGATTTTTACTAATCTCATTCAGATTTTTTTTTTCCTTTCTACGACTATTGTTCGCAGGCCAGAGTGGATTGTCTGGCGGGCCACATTTGGTCCGCGGGCCGCCTATTAAGAATCGCCGTTCTAGAGACTCAAAAGAATAATATGCTCTCATAGTTTGACCAAGTGCTCTTTTACAAATGTATACATTTTTTAAGAATTCAACTTTGTAGTTTTTATTTTACACAAATTAGGAATTAGGTATGTATCATTATATGAAATAGATATTTAGGCTATGAAGCAATAACGTTCATTCTATTTATTATATATAACAATTTTTTTTGTTAATATTTCAGATGAATTTAACTCTTTTTTTTAAAGCTATTTATTAAAAACAAGACTTTTAGACATGCATAGAGACCCAGTGTTTGCTCGAGGAGCAATGAGAAGAGGAGGGAGGGGGTTGTCCGTATAAGACTTTCTTATTCCTTTAAAAGTGTATTTAAGTTTAGTAGAAAAATAGAGAGGTGCAGTCGCTCAAGGAGTCGTGCTCAGATGCGAATGGTACCGGGTTACATTCCCGCCTCAAGCCCTGCATTGTGTCCTTGAGCAAGACACTTTACTAGTCCACCCGGTACCAGCACTGCTGGGGATTTAAGCCACTCATCTACTTACTCAAAGGAAACCGGGAATACACACCTGTCTGACGGGGCTTCATGGATTTAGTATGGGTTTAAGTTATTAACTTTAATCCTTACTCTACTAGCACTTTTTTGAAAATGCGCTCGGGAGGCGGAGTCAAAGATGGGGAACCCAAAATGGCGATAATATCGCCGCATGGTAGAGTAAGGATTAATTATTAAAATAAAACAAGAAGACTTTTAAACACATGCACACAGACCCAGTGCTCTAGACTGCTAGAGGGAGCAAGAGGGATTTCCATATACGACTTTCTTATTCCTTTAAAAATTTGATTTAATTTGGATAGGAAAATTAGCAAGCTATCAGCGAATAATGCGGATGACTTTTCCTTCCCTTATCGACCCTTTTTGCCTACTAACGAGAATCCATCGATTTGACATGAATTTCCTAATTTATTTAAGCATTGGGGGAGGGAAAATGGGGCTTTCCCTCTCTCCTGGATTGTATGCTTATGCGTTTAGAGGCTTTCAGCATGTTAGTTACATATGATATTTAGGGTTGAAATATGTTTCACAAAAATATAGTAATTGTTATTTATTCATTATTGTGAGTTTCATAAACTGGGATTGGGTGGTTTTCAAGAAAGAAGCAAATTATATGGTGACTGGCCTTTATACAAAGCAGCAACATTTCACATAATGGCAGGGGACGTGTGCAAAGTGTTAGCTGCTGGAATCCTTTGTGGGTGGGGTGGCATTTAGAAGCTTTTGAGTCTCTTGTTGATTACGTCTGCATATAGTACCATCACCCCCCTCCCCTGTTAATGGAAAGGGAAGTATAAGTGTTAGCTATACTGAACTCATTTATGTTTGTGGGAGGAGGGGGAGGGGGGGAAATTAGAGCTTTGTTGATTACTTCTTAATATACGATGTACCATCATCCCCTGGTAAGGGATGTATAGTCTTGATGCATTTATGTTTGTAGAGGGGGCAATTAGAGGCTTTGAGCATGTTGTTTACAACTTTTATATAAGCAACAACATCCCATATAATGTATAATGGTAAGGGAAATGTGCAAAGTGTCAACATAACTTTTTTGTGTTTATTGTACTTGAATTGTGAAAACAATTTAAACTTATTTTTGTATCTTAGCAAGATGTCAAATTGATGTTAATTTTCAGGTGTTACTATGTTTTGTTTTATAGTTGTTAGTGGGGTTAAGTGACATTAACTGTTTTCTCCATTTTTTTACCATAAAATGTTTTGGTGATAATTTCCCACCCACACAACTTTTTTTAAATTTTCTTTGGAAATACAGTATTAGATTATGATTCAACAAACTTGGAGAAGTTAACAACATTGTTAAAAAAATCCTGATTTTTTACTTTGAAAATTTGAATTATAATTCTGAAGATCTAAAAATTATGATTTAGATCAATTGACAGAGATTCAAAGGAGGGGGAAAATACTTAAGATTTTGAGACTTCTAAAGGAAGTGTTCCTTTCTTCAAACTTCCTTTAATTTTCTCATTTTGATTTCACAATTGCTGCAAAATCATAGTGAGGGTGACGCAGGTTTTTTTTTTTTTTTTTTTTTAAGTATACGAGAAAAACATACTTCAGATTTTATTGATTTTGTGTCAAATTTCTGAAGAAGATCGGCCTTTTTTCAAACTTCTTTCAATTTTACTATATTGAAGCAAGAATTGCTGCAAAGTAGGGAATGGTGATTTTTGTTCTGGGCAGAATTTCAGGGTGGGGGGGGGGGGGAGGATGGGGGCAGAATAATGGTCATTTTTGTTTAAAATATATATGAGAAATATCTATCTTAAAATATGAGCTTTTCTTTAATCTCAGCAGAATATTGTTGTCCATATTCATTTTGCTTTTTAGGCATCAAGACCTTTGAGAACCTGTTAAATCAACTTGGCACGATGCCACCAGGGTCAAACAACCGTATTTCTGGTTTCATTTTAGGGGACATGTGTCACCTCAGCATTACCTCCTATGCAAAATCAATGATTTGTTTGCAAATATTTACTTAAGTGTTTCTTTCTGTTAGTTGTTATTGAATTAGTTTTGAGTCACAATTTATAATATTTTATTTTGTTATTAGTTGTTCCTCGACACGTCGTACAATCCACAATGTGTGCTACAAGTATATGTAAACACATTTTACTGTATATACCATATGCTTAATGTTACAATTTGTATGAAAATTAATGATATGCCAAAATATATCATTACATATGTTAATACTAAAATAGTACACATTGTGTCTTTTGTTGAAGAATATATATATCCAGTGGAAAACGTTAAATGTGACATTAGTGGTACCTTATGCCCCCTTTGCAATGGAGAGCACTCTCATGCAATGAAAGGGTAATCATTTTTGTGGTTTTCATATTTTTTTGTCCACTGAGAAATAGTTAAAAACTCCAGTTTTGTGTAAAACGGTACATTAAAAGTCAACTGTAACGCTCAACACAAAAAAAAACTCATGATCGACGTTGGAAAAAATAGTTCTCACATATATTCTTACAACTTCTTGATTCTCTCCGATTTATTGACAGTGATCAACAGATAATATGACATACCATCCACCAAACATTAAAATCAATCAAATGAACCAAGTCCAGTAAAGTCCTTTAACCTTACATCACCATTTTTGCTTCCGTGCTATTCAACCTTTTAAAGCAAACTCATTTATGTCTTTGAGATACACTCGTCGCTTTGCAAGTCTCTGCAAGTAGTGGTATGGGATTGGACTTGGCCAATTAGAATATGACACACTCTGCTCATAAACATCAAAAATGTCTTCTACAATATGAACAATGTGATTTATAATCTATTCTCTGCAACTTTTCATTCCAATTCGCTTTATCTTGCACTTTTCCACCTAAATTTTGCTTTGTTTCTTCATTTTCTGGGATTCTCTCTCAGTCGATGGGCATCTGCTTTCGGTGAGATCGTTTCTTGTTTTTCTTCCCTCCCGTTCTGACCAGTTTTTTGCGCCTTATCGTTACCTGTACAGCGCTTCTCTATAGTAGTTCCGCATTTTTTTTTTGTATAGTTGTCTCGATCTCGGCCCTTGTTTTTTCCCCATCATAACTAAATGCTTCTGCCTTCACCCTCCCTCCCCTCCCCGTGATCCACCTGCTACCTCCTTTGACCATTCTTTAGCCCCAGTCCTTAAAATTATAATGATACAGACCACCAATAAACCAGAAAGTTTTAAAAGAGTTTTCTCTTTTCTTATTTACAAAGTGCTCCAAGGCCTTGTTAGTACCCTCCCCAAGGTCTCTACCCTCAGATCCAGCGATCTTCCGGTGCAGACACTCAAGCCACTACCCTCCTCACCACCAAAACCCTAGCTAATACTGGTATTGACATTACAGTCACCCCCTCACCATTTCCTGAACTCCAGCAAAGGGGCCGTTATAACTAGAGACCTTGCCTACCTGACTGATGAAGATCTCGTTGAGGAAGTTGCCAATCAACTTGTTACTGAAGTCCGTTGTCGTGTCCTCAAGAGAGACTGTGCTGAAACACCAACCAATACCATCTTCAACACCAACTCATCTCCCACATCACTGCTGGCTATCTGAGAAACCCAGTCACCCTTTACATTCCTAACTCCCTCTGTTGTTATAAGTGCCAAAAGTATGGCCGTGGTAAAAACTACAGCCACAGCCAAGTGCGCTGTGAAGCGCCGGACCATAACAGCACCTCCTGCACCAACACCCCACTCTGCACCAATTGTCTCGCCTTCTCAAAAGACTGCCCTACCTGGCTTCAGGAAAAGCAAATAACTAAAATGAAAATCCTTAATCCCAACATCACTTACGCGGAATCCAGGAAGCAATTTCTCGCTTCCCTCCACATTAAACCTTCCTACTTAAGCGTAGTCTCCTCTAACACCAATACCGCCCGCCCCCTCCCCAACCTAATACAACTAAAATTGACTCGCATGCCCAAACCGACCTGACCTAGCTCTTCTTACCCAGTCCTAAACCTATCACCATTGCCAAGAACCCAACCACACACATTACCCAAACCACCTCCACTTCTCTCCCTAACCTTCCTTCCTTCTCTAAGACTCCCGCCGTCCCCTACCCCAACACCTCTAATGCCATCAAAGATCAAACTCAAGCCAATAAACATCAATCCAACAAATAACCACCAATCAACAAACAGCCCACCATCCAAACCCACACATATGACACTGTAGAGAACATGGATTGTTCGATTACCGAACATACTTCTTGTCCAACTTTCAAAAACAACTGCTCCCAAAGAAACGGACAGATCCAAAAAAAAAAACAAGCCAACTCAGACCCAACAGATCTTCCTTTAGATAACCCCCTGCCTCCTTACGGTGTGCAACACAAACAATTACAACAACACCCACAACATTATACAATGAAAGACCGGGAGCCTTAAGGCCAATTCTGAAGAAATTGACCTTTTGACCACCACCTTCAACTCGGCTGTCTTCTGCCTACAAGAAACCTTGAAAATCACCGATCATTATTTCCTCGACAACTTCGCTTGCAATCACAAACATCAAATGGATGCCGACAGGGCCTGTGGGGGCGTCTCCATTCTTGTTAGACATGATATGCACATAGCCCTGTTCATGTGAACACTGACCTTCAGGCCATCTGTATGCCTATCTTCCTCCACAAAACCTTTACTCTTTGCAATATCTATCTCCCCCCAACGCCAACATTCAGCCAACCAGCCTAAACAACCTCATCTCTCAGCTCCCCTCCCCCTCCGTCCTTCTTGGTGACTTCAACGCCCACAACCACCTGTGGGGCTCCAATACCACCACCCCCAGAGGCAAGCTCATCGAAAACACTCTTCGACAGCACAGCCTCTCCTTGCTCAACACTAATTCCCCGACCTGCCTGCCACAGGCTCCCTCACCTGTATTGACCTGTCTATCTCTTTCCCCGACCTCCTTGATTTTAGCTGGAAGGTCACTGCTGATCTCTGTGGTAGTGACCATTACCCTCTTCTCATACACTTCAACCTTCAAACCCCCACTGACCACACCCCTAATTGGAACCTCGAGAAAGCCACCCCTTTTTAAAGTTCTCTGCGACTCTCACCTCTCCCCCATCTTCTCAAGGGTGAGGATCCCATGTCAAACTTCAGTAACATCCTTATCAATATCACCACCTGCTCTATTCCCAAAACCTCCAAAATCAAGAACGGGAAAAGCCCTCAGGAACTTCAAAACTAGCCCGACCACTCACAACCTCAACCTCTTTCGCATCAGCCGTGTGAAGGTCAGGCGCGTCAGGGCCAGGCGCACGATCAAGGACAGTAAAACTATCACTTGGAACAAATTCATCTCTTCTCTCACCACCAACACCCCCACTCAGAAGATTTGGAGAAAGGTTAACAGCTTCCACAGCAGTGTGGGCAAGACTTCCATCTCTTCTGGAATGGTAACCTTCTCACCGCGAAACAGGACATCGTTAACCACCTCGCCACCTCTTTCATCAACATCTCGTCCTCGGCCAACTACCCCAATGCTTTCAAAACCAAAAAAAGCTCGCGATGAAGCCCGAATTATCACCTTTCCTTCCGACAACATCGAGGACTACAACACCCCTCTCACACTTTCTGAAATAAACCAAGTCATCCACGATGCTGGCTGCACTTCCAAGAGCCCAGATAACATCTTCTACCAGTTCCTTAAACACTTCCTGAACAAGGCCACCACTACCCTACTCACCATCCTCAACCACATTTGGTCCTCACACCCTTTTCCCCTATCTGGAGGACAGCTTTCATCACCTCTGTACCCAAACCGGGGAAGGACAGTACCGACCCCTTCAGGTACCGCCCCATCGCCCTCACCTGCTGTCTCTGTAAAATAATGAAAGGATTATTTACCAGAAACTAAACTGGTTCCTTGAGACCAACAGAATCCTCTTTCCTCACCAAAGCGGCTTCTGGAAATGTGGCAATACCCTAGAACAGTTAAATACGCTTGACACCGCTATCCGGGAATCCATTGCGAAAAAGGAACACCTTATTGCCATCTTTTTGGACCTCGAGAAAGCTTTCGATACTACTTGGAAATACGGCATTATCTGCAAACTTTACACTATCGGCCTTAGAGGCCACCCCCCTCCCCAAGTTTATTCAAAACTTCCTCTTACCCAGGCAATTCCAAGTTCGTATTAATCACACCCTCTCCAACCCCACCCCCAAGAAGAGGGCGTCCCCCAGGGCAGCATCCTCTCCCCACTCTCTTCAATCTGAGCATTAACGACATCACGGACAACCTTGGCCCAAAATCAAACGTGCCCTCAACGTGGACGACTTCACCATCTTTCACTCCTCCCTTAGCTTTCTTCTTGTCAAAAATAGACTCCAACTCAGCCTCAATCGGCTGCAAGACTGGTGCAGCAATAACGGTTTTAAATTCTCCAAAGACAAGACAGTATGCATGCACTTCTGTTATTTCAACAACCTCCACCCCAATCCTAACCTCGTGCTCAATGGCAATCGCATCCCTAAAGTTGATAACAATAAGTTCCTGGTTTAACTCTAAAACCCAAGCTTTTCTTGGGCCTCTCCACTCATCATCAAACCCAAACCCACACTAACCTCTTTAGCAGCCTCCACAACCAAATCAAAGACCAACTCTCAAACTACACCTCCATCTATACTGATGGTTCCAAGGGAGGCAACAAGACAGCTGCTGCTGCCATCATCCAAGACATCAACTTCAGTAGCAGGCTTTCCGACTACTTGTCCATCTTTTCAGCCGAGGCCAAGGCCATCCTCCTCGCTCTCAAGTTTGTTGAGTACTCTACGCTCAGCCACTTTGCCATCTTCTCCGACTCCCAAGGCTGTCCTTACTTCTTTACTCAATCTTAAATGGGATAACTCCACATCCCACCTTCTCCTCCGTAAACTCCTTACGCCCACCCTCTACAGGAAAAGTATTATTTTCTTCTGGATACCCAGCCATGTTGGCATTCCTGGCAATAACAGGGCTGATGCAGCCGCTAAGCTTGCCATCAACCTCCCTTTACCCCATTTCCCAAAACCTTTTCTGACATCAAACCGCTTATCGCTTCCCTTGTTCGTATCCGCTGGCAAACCTCATGGGACTTCCAAATTGATAACAAACTTTATGTCATCCAGCTCACCATTCCGATTAAACTCACCATACACCTCTCTCGTGTCGACAGCGTTCATATTATCCGTCTAAGAATAGGTCACAACCACCTCATTCACTCCCACCTCCTTACTGGCTCCCTCCAACCCCTCTGCAACAATTGGCATTGTACCCTCACAGTCCATCACATTCTCTTTGCTTGCCCCCTGTACAACCTTCCCAAAGCTTCCCTCGCTCCTCACAACTCAATTACCGACTTCTTGCAAAAAAAACTCTGGATAAAATTATCTCCTTCCTTCATCATGCTTCCCTCCATCCCTCTACGGCCATATTTAGTCCTCCTCCCCCCCCCTTCTTTCTCTTTACTTTGTTTTTACACCCATGCACCTACTTTCTCGATCCCAGCTTTCTGACTTTGGTTCTCGTGTTTCTCTCTATCTCGCCCTGTTTTCTTTTCTTCCTACCTAATAATCTAACCTCTCAGGCACAATTTGACCCTCGTTGTCGTAGTGCCGTTAAGCCCTCATCAAACAAAGATGAACATTAGTGTGCTCATTACTACAGCCAAACATAGCACAACGATTATGCGCAAACTGATAACCAAAATTAGCATCTCGATCCTTATTATCTAATAAATGGAGTAAACCTTAAACCAATTAGAAATCTAGATTAAATGAGATAAAACCAGGTGTAAGGAGCTTCTGAGAACTGGATAAAAAATAACTTTCTATTGTTCGTTAACCTAATTTGCCATGGCTCTGAAACAAGAATTAAGTTAACATTTACCGTGAAAATCCAATCTCTTCGTGACTGATACTGCCTTAAAGGAGTATATGAAACACTAAACTTGCAATGTGGATATGCTCTGCTATATACGACACTAGTTGGCCCAGCAGTCACTTCTTTTTTTCCACCACTTTTTTGGCCAAGCCGCATATTTTGCATGGGACCTTACGAGCAAAATTAAAAGCTCATAAATATTTGAGGCACTTTTAAAAGGAATCGTCAAATTTTGACTAAAACATGCTCAAATCTGCACCGAGCCAACTTTGGTCAAAATTGAACAGCAAATTTGACCACATTATGGCCAACCTGTCCATAATTACCGTTTAATGTTCAAATTTGACCATGCTATGGTCGTTCAATTTTGACCAAAGATGGGGTTCGGTGCAGAGTTGACCATGTTATGGTCAAATTTGACCATTCCTTTATTAGAGTGTGATTTGGAGGGAACATTAACTTTCATGGTTCTTTTATCCAATATTTGCCATTTTTCTTCTCAATAAATTTCTAAAAGGTGAAGGATTTGTAATTCCGAGAACCCCCTCTTATCCCATCTGGTGGCGCCGCCTCTGCTTTTGGGATTAATGTACAGTATATCGATGGCATTTCTGCCATTAATTGGCCCACCAGGGAAAATTCCTTAAAAAGCCCGGTGTCATTTTGCTTGCTAGAAGTCCTCTATCATATAAGATAAACTCGCTTGACCACTAAAATTCACTTGGTTTTTCACGTCACTTCCGGGAGAAAACTTTATTTACTCGAGTGAAAACAAAGCTTTCCGTGTTACGGCGAACGGTAAGTCCTTATGTGTCCGCATGTGGTGTGCAAAGTCGGACAAAATATTTACGATAGCAAATTGTTAGCTAAACTCCATTGTCACTAATTAGATGCTTCGTTAGTTGGTTGTGCAATTAAGAATACAATTAATTGACGTATATATCTATTTTTACGGACGATCGGATGTACGTTTTACTGGTACACCTGCTAGGTAGGCATGTTTAACACTGGTTGAAATTCGGGTCAGTCGCGGAAATTTATGAAATGTGCTAAATTAAGAAAGTTTAATGCTGTTGAAGCCTTAGACCTAACATTAACTGCAAAAGAATCCCGAATACAAACACGAATGACTAAAATTATGAAACTTCGTCGTAAAACTTTATGATAGATAAGATGACCAATAGTTGGCAAGAGAGTATTTGTCGTCTGTTTGAGTTCAGTTTTTTAGCTTGTTTCTGGCATAAGTTTGAATCTCTGCTTGATTTGCTTCATGAGAGATGGTTTGCATTAAACTAGGAAAGGTGCTCGTGTCCTTGCTAGGAATGTCAAAAGGGCAATTAAGGATCTGAGTCCTATAAACTATTCATGCGGGTGAGAGTTTAAACTCATCTGTCAGGCATGTTTCTGGGAAAAGGGGATTTTCTTCTAGTGGTTATCTTTTCAAATGTTCATAGCATTTTGAATAAGTGTGAGAACTGCTGGCTGAAGTTTCAATTGGTAGACCTGATAAAATTGCCATTACTGAGAGTTGGATTGATAGTGAAATTGGTTCAGAGATACATATTCCAGGTTACTCAGTTTTCAGGCAAGACAGATTAGATACTCTCAATGGTAGAGAAGGGGGTGTTCTATTGTTTGTAAAAGACAGTTTTAATTGCATAGATAGGACTGCTCAGTTTTCGTTTAGTTTTTTTTGAATTGCCGATCGGTGTGAGCTTATTATTGATGGCGATGTTTTGTTGGTGTTGTGTATAGTTCACCAAATTCTGCATGTAGTCCTGAGATCAATCAGAAACTGCTTGAATGCTTCAGGAAAGTTGCTTCTAGGAGAGTTGTTGTTTTGGGGGACTGTAATTTTCCAGACATTGATTGGAATCTTTGTACTAGTGGTAAACATGGTAACGATTTTTTGGAAGTTGTATCGGACAACTTTTTCACCCAGCATGTGTTGTTTCCCAGACGTGGTAGTAATTGTCTTAATTCTATTTTCAGTAGTGAATAAAGTATGGTTAGAAATGTGCTAAGTTGCGGTAAGGTAAGGTATAGTGATTATGACCTCTAGTTTTCATTTGTATTGTTTCATAAAGGTTTCTCCAGGTGATTAATTGGTTTTAGATTTCAAGAATGCTGACTTTGCTGAACTTCAGGATAATTTATCATTCAATTAGACTTCTTTGCTCTGTGACTTAGATCCTTCTAAAGCATGGGATGTTTTTCGAACTAAAGTTTTGGACGGCGTGAACAGCCTAGGTTTGTCCCAATAAAAAAAGTACGAAGGCGTAAGTAATTGACCAGTGTGGATGAGGTTTTGTGGGCTGTTTGGAAACAAGAAGAAGTTGTGGTGTTGTTATAAACACAGTGGGTGTCCTGTTAAGCTTGCTAAGTACCATGTATAAAGATCATGACAAGTTCACAAAGGGTTTGATAAGAGATGCTAAAAGTGCTTTTTGAAAGAGGTTAATATAATCTCAAGTCGTTTCATTCTTATGTTCGTTCAAGGCAAAACAAACCCAAGGAGGCTGTTGGTCCCCTTCAGGGTAATGATGGTGTTACTATCAATAGTGGTAAGGATATGGCTGACGTTTTGAGTGACTTTGTGTATGATTTTTACTGAGGAGTCCCTTGCTGATGATGTTGTGGATTATTTTAGCGTGTACTGTCCAGTATCCATAAAGGATGTTGATTTTTCAGTTGATGTTGTGTCTAAGAAGTTAAAGGGATTGAATTTAAATCTATACATGTACATCCTGCTGTCTTACGTGAGCATTCTGATGTTCCACTGAGTAATATCATTTCAAAGTGCTTTGATGTTGGTGTTGTTCCAAGTGATTAAAGAATTGCTAATGCCACTCTTATTTTTGGTTCGCATGCGCAGCATAATGCAAACCTATGTAATAGCGATTACGTCCGTCCGGCCGGCAACAGATGTTTCCTAATATTTCCTCAGAAATGTTAAAGTTTTTTGAAAATTCCTCAGAAAATGTTAAAGTTTCTTCAGAGTTCCTCAGAAAAACTTAAAGAGTTTTTTTCAGATAGCCTTATGGAAGATTAGAATTTCCTTACAAAATGTTAAAGATTTTCAAAGACTCGAGACAGGATTAAAGACTAGTTTACTTAAAAAGTCTACAAAACATTTGATAATTTCTTAGAAGATAACTGTAAAACGATATAATTTTCCGATATTCTTCAGAGATCCTCAAGTCTCTCATGTAGCACTTGAAATTTGAAATCCTTAAAATTCTCCAAAATATTTGGGCACCAACAGTTGTATCAGGCATGATTATTAAACTCCATCTTAGATGTGGTCATTTGCATAAAGTTGCTACAGTGTATGAACTTGTTTTTTTTTCAGTATGCTTAGTCAGGAAGTGTGACAGGATGTGATTGCATATGGACATAGGGAGGGATGCCATGTGGGACATGGATAGGGGCCATATGAAATAATATATACCATGTGGTATACACCAAGGGCTATATCAGGCATAACACAAGGCATGGGATGTCATGTGGGACATGAGGTGGGATGTCATTTGGGCCATGGGATGTAATTTATAGGGTGGAATGCCATGTGGGTCATAGGATGGGATGCCTAGCTGTGGGACATATGATGGAATGCCAGGTGGGACAAGGGATGTCATGTGAGACATGGGGTAGGATGCCATATGGGAGATATGGTGGAATGCCATGTAGGACATGGGATGGGATGTCATGTGGGACATAAGGTGGGATGCCATGTGGGATATGGGATGCCATGTGGGATATGGGATGCCATGTGGGATATGGGATGCCATGTGGGATATGGGATGCCATGTGGGATATGGGATGCCATGTGGGACATGGGATCCATGTGGGACATGGGATGCCATGTGGGACATGGGATGCCATGTGGGACATGGGATGCCATGTGGGACATGGGATGCCATGTGGGACATGGGATGCCATGTGGGACATGGGATGCCATGTGGGACATGGGATGCCATGTGGGACATGGGATGCCATGTGGGACATGGGATGCCATGTGGGACATGGGATGCCATGTGGGACATGGGATGCCATGTGGGACGTGGGATGCCATGTGGGACGTGGGATGCCATGTGGGACATGGGATGCCATGTGGGACATGGGATGCCATGTGGGACGTGGGATGCCATGTGGGACATGGGATGCCATGTGGGACGTGGGATGCCATGTGGGACGTGGGATGCCATGTGGGACGTGGGATGCCATGTGGGATGCCATGTGGGACGTGGGATGCCATGTGGGACGTGGGATGCCATGTGGGATGCCATGTGGGACGTGGGATGCCATGTGGGACGTGGGATGCCATGTGGGACGTGGGATGCCATGTGGAACGTGGGATGCCATGTGGGACGTGGGATGCCATGTGGGACATGGGATGTATATGGGACGTGGGATGCCATGTGGGACATGGGATGCCATGTGGGACATGGGATGCCATGTGGGACATGGGATGCCATGTGGGACATTGGATGCCATGTGGGACATGGGATGCCATGTGGGACATGGGGTGCCATGTGGGACATGAGATGCCTTGTGATACATGGGATGCCATGTGGGACGTGGGATGCCATGTGGGACGTGGGATGCCACGTGGGACGTGGAATGCAATGTGATACGTGCGATGCCATGTGGGACGTGGGATGCCATGTGGGATGTGGGATGCAATGTGGGACGTGGGATTCCATGTGGGAAGTAGGATGCCATGTGGGACGTGCGATGCCATGTGGGACGTGGGATGCCATGTGGGACATAGAATGCCATGTGGGACGTCATGTGGGACATGGGATGCCATGTGGGACGTAGGATGCCATGTGGGACGTGCGGTGCCATGTGGGACATGGGATGCCATGTGGGACGTGGGATGCCATGTGGGACGTGCGATGCCATGTGGGACTTGGGATGCCATGTGGGACATAGGATGCCATGTGGGACATAAAATGCCATGTGGGACATGGGATGCCATATGGGACATGGGATGCCATTTGGGACATGGGATGCCATGTGGGACATGGGATGCCATGTGGGACTTGGGATGGCATGTGGGACATGGGATGCCATGTGGGACATGAGGTGCCATGTGGGACATGAGATGCCATGTGGGACTTGCTATTTTTATAATTGGCCGCGTCATATGATATGTGTGTTAATTTGTATGGGCATGTGAACCATGACGGTATTTACCATTCTAGTTAAAAAGGGTGACCACAGTTTGACATGTAACTATAGACTAGTGAATCTTACTACTTGTGTGTGCAAGGTCATGGAGTCTATTGGTAAAGATCTTGTACTAAATCATTTATTGGTCATGTTTGTTGAATTTGTTCCAGCATGGGTTCTTACTTAGGAAATCTTGTGTTTCTAATTTATTTGAGTTTCTTGATGATGTAACTAAACTAGTTGATTTTGGTCATAATGTGGATGTTATCTATTTAGATTTCCGAAAAGCATTTGTTCCCTTATTTCCCAAAAGCATTTGATAAGGTTAGATGGAAACTAGAGCGCTTGGTGTGGGAAAGTGTGTCGGTTGGATAAATTCCTGGATAGTTGACAAGTTACAAAGAGTTGTTGTTAATGGTGAAGTATACCCATGGAAGAAGGCTACAAGTGGTGTTACTCAGGGTGCTGTATTGGGTCCACTTCTTTTCGTAATCTTCATTAATGATATTGATGTTTCCCTTGGCTCCAGGATTTGTAAATTTGCTGATGACAATAAGCTGTACAGAATTGTTGATGATGCTGGGGAATCTTCACTTTTGCAAACTCTGGAAAAGTTAGTTTCATGGTCCCAAACGTGGCAGATGTCATTCAATGTTAATAAATGCAAAGTTATTCATTTTGGTCAGAGTAACTTGGCTTTTGATTACTGCATAAGTGGTTCAAATCTTGGTTGTGTTGATCAAGAAAGGGATCTACTGTAGGTGTTGTCATAACTAGCAATCTGAAGCTTTCTAAATAGTGTGCTTTAACAGCTGCAAGGGCAAATAGGATGCTTGGTTTGATTAGAAGTCATTTTTATTTTCTTGGTAGAGAGGTTGTTCTTAATTTCTATAAGCTGTTAGGCCTCACCTGGAGTATGCTATTCAGGCTTGGAGTCCCTTTTATGAGAAAGATAAGTTAATTTTAGGGCAGGTTCAGTGAAGAAACACTAGAATTATTCCCGGAGTACGGTATCTCTCTTATGAATTTAGGCTGCGGATTCTTGGTTTGACCACGCTTGAGCTGAGAAGGGTATGTGGCGATATGATTCAGGTTTTTAAATTCCTATCTGGTAGTGATGCTTTGACGTCCTGTAAATTCTTGCATGTTTCAGCTAATCCTCATGTGACACATGGTAACAGTTTGAAGTTCATAAAAGAGTTCTCACGGATAGATATTCGGCATTTTAGCTTTTGGCAATGACTTGTTAATGAGTGTAATGATTTGCCTGAGTGGTAGTTAGCTCCAATTAGCTGTTCACAATATTAAAGTAAATATTGATGTTCTTTACTAACTCTGGGCGTCTTTGATTTTTTTTTGTGGTGGTGATCATGTTAGTTTGGGGTTGACTAACCCTTCTTAGCCCGTCATCTTGTTATGTTATGTTAAACATTTCATAACTTCTGACATGGCAGAATACGCCTGCTATAATTAGGAATGAAAACAAAATTTTAAACTATGTTGATGGTATTTAACACCAACAAGCATAAACTAATTTTAAAAGAACAAAACTGATCTTATCATTATATTATTGTCTTTTAAAATAGTATGAAATATATATGTATATAGTATACAATGTAACAAGTAAATATAAATAAACCAATATCAAGCAAACAAGAAGTAAATATTTTGATTTGTTGCTTGGCAATTTACAGTTTTTCAAACAAATTGCTTTGTACCTGTAAAGCTCGTTAACATTAAGGAAAACTGTTGGCTGAAAAGTACCTTTAAAATATCTAACGAATATGAAAATTAACCACAAACACTGTGTAATAAGTACATTTGTACAGAAACTAATACCCCAAAACAATGGCAATTTACAGCATTTTAATTTGTCATAAAGTGTATGTACGTGGATATTTATTATATTTCTAATAATAATAATTATAATTAGAATAATAATTATAAGAAGAATGATAATTATAATAATAATACAAATTATTACCATCTTCAACAATACCAATAACAATTCATACATTTTAAAAAAACACCTCACATAACGAATAATAACAAATATTAGGTGACTTTTTAACATAAGTGAGAGCAGACAATGATATAATGTACAACACAATCAATTGAAAATAATGAGAAAAGCACATGTGTGTATTCTGCGACTTCATAGAGTGATAAGTGAATGAAAGAAAATAAATCATTAAAAACACAACTAAGCGAAATTAACAAAAGCTAGCTAACATGGTAAAAACGATAAAAGAAGAAGATTACCAATGAAAGGAAAGCACAAAATATACACAGAAGTACCTTGCCTCTCTCTATTCACAATACAATATACATTAACGGGGGTAAAGGAATAAGTAACACAATATGACGCAATGAATATCAACCGTCAGAGAATGTGAACAGTACTGTGACAAAGAAAAATAGGTAGCAAGGCTCTGTTTATAAAGTTAAACAAAGCAAATTTCACAGTGACAAAGTAGAGAATTGTTGGGTTGAGATACATAATAGCCTCAACCACAGCCACATACATAAGGAGTAAATTGAATATAGAATACATGCAAGTCTAAGTTGTGCAAAGAATGCAGTAGTTTAGTCTACATACTAGTGTTACTTAAAGAAATTATAACGATTGCTATTTGAGTTGCCATGACGATTGATATACCCATCAACTTGAAGATTCAATAACAAAATGCGATGAAAATGATTAACTTGGGGTAAAACAGACTTACACCTGCAATTATAATCAGTTACAACGTATTTACCATTAACATCACACGTAATATCATCAATGCAAATACTTAATGAGGGTGTAAATAAAATCATAACACCACGGTTATCACTGGAGCCGTGTGCACACAGAACCTTGCCACCCCATTCATTGCTCCAGTATTTAATATCACTGTGGGTAGTCTCTTGTAAAAAAAAAATATCAAAAAATGGTTGTGAAAAAAGGCAAAATGTTAAATCCCATCTCAAGAAAGTACCAATGAATCTTTCAATACAAAGAAATATAAGAAGTGACACTTCACCATGAATGTTTAACGGTATACCACTGCTTACAAACTTATAAAAAAAAAATTGAGTGTATTCATAGGCAAATAAACCATATACCTAATGTCCCAAGATCAGCAAATTATGAAGCATACTTTTTTTTCTTTGCTCAAGATACAATAAAATTAATGAATATGTTTATGATAACTATATGATATGTTGCCCTTTCATTTACGTATTAATTGTCTTGTTAGGTAACATGAAGAATTTTTGATTATTTTTGTTTTTGTTTTGATAAGCATTATATATATAAGTCTTAAAATGCATTGATATTCAGACACAATTTGTGTATGCAATCAGGCCCAAAAAGGATGACATAGTCATAGATAGAAATGTGCCCAGACATTTCTTTCACTCTCTCTCCCATTCAACTGACATGGTGCTTTTCCTTAGGAGGAATGGTCCATCAATCATTCATATTTAATGCACACACCATCTCAGGCATATGGCACACAGCCAATTTTATCACCAGTTTAAAAACAAATTTCTCCCACTATGACACCTAACACGAACGAGTGATTTCAATCACAAAAGTGCCTTCGGATTATTCAGCTCTGGCTTTGTGTAATCTTATAGACACAAATAACCTTGGGCTACTTAGCTGTGGTGAGCGTGAGAATGGCAGATAAACAATCATTGTTTGGAGTGGAAACACAATACACTGAATAGAAAGTCGGGCTGGTAATTGTCATACCTGAGTTTTCAGGATTAACTCAGGTGTCGGGTGCGGGTAGGCTTAAAGAGAAACTTTTCAGCATGGAATTAAAAAAAAATTGCCCTCTAGATGAGAAACCTTCCTTAAAATTAATTCTTATGCTGGCTACACCAATGGTGCATATGACAATGTGTTACTCATAAGAAAATACATAATACAACCCTGAAAAGCTTTGGCATATGCTCTTTAGTGGTAGGTATTTGTGATAAATCAGGAATGGCAGTGCCTCACATCTTCGGCCCTAGGTAAACAAAGAATTGATTATGAAAATATTCTACAAGTTTTCAAGTGCATTTGCTCCCAATTATTAATGTGAAATGGTACTTGAAAAACCATCCCGCTATGACTATTTTTTAAGACCCGTTCTGTTCCACGTATTAAGCATACAACTCTTGGTGAAAGGGCCTTTGCTTATAAAGGTCCTTGGTTGTGGAAATCACTCCCAACTGAACTCAAATATATTGATAATGTATCCCTGACCTCCTTTAAACTAAACTTAACACTTTTTTTGTTCAAAAAGTTATTCATGAGTGTGCAGCTAGATTCATTGTATTTCTAATGATGTTATCATTTCTGTATTCTTATTTTTGTTTTCGTATCTAATTTCCTTGTATGTAAAGCACTTTTGAATGTTTTTACAACAATTAGCGCTATATAAATTTATGAATTATTACTATTATCATTATTATTAAATCAAAGTTTGAATAAAATATCATCTAAAACATTTTTTTCTGCAGTTGATATAATACGTTTTGCCCTCTAAAACAAAAGAGAAAATTGCAAATTTCCCCTCATGCCTCCCCATTTAATGTGATCACTGAAAATTCACGTTTAAGAGGCAGGAAGAGGTTACATACATTTGGTCAGAGCAGATAAGATGATAGTTTTGAGGACCCATGGCAATTGCAGAATCAATACTGTCCAGCGGATTTGGGCTTTAATTGGCCGAAATGGTCTCAAATACTTTTGAGACAAGGAAGATGCATGTAAGGAGAATGATGCTGATCAACACGTTTTATATGTACGCCTTAACACATTTTATGCTGATAATTTGTCCAATTGTTGCTATAAAATAACAGTTCTGCAGAAGTCGTTCATCCTGTCTACTGCATTAGTAGCGTATAGGGCAACCGTCATGAAATTGGCTTTGCAACAAAAATAGAAGCGAATTTTATGAGTATTAGGAGAATATGAAAAGTGATCAACCAATGTTGCCTTTTTTCTGTATTTTTCTCTACAAAATGTAATATTTAAGAAATGGGGATAAAAACAATGGTGGTCAGTCTTACAATCCACCACCTAGGCCATTTAAACGATACTAAGTTATTAAGCAATCTTCATTTATAGTATTATAGTATAGATAAGGCATGACAACCATGCAGTAAGGTATGTATTATAGTATTATAATATAGATAAGGCATGACAACTATGCAGTAAGGTTTTTATTGTGATATTATAGTATAGATAAGGCATGACAACCATGCAGTAAGGTATTTATTATAGTATTATAGTATAGATAAGGCATGACAACCATGCAGTAAGGTGTTTATTATAGTATTCTAGTATAGATAAGGCATGACAACCATGCAGTAAGTTATTTAAGAGAGAAAATGAAAACGGATATGTGACTTACCATAACATATAAGATATCAAATGTCTGTGTCAGGTTCACACATATGCAAAATTTCAAGATTGACCAATCAAAATGCAGAAATAAGTAAAAAGTATGTTTGAATAACATATCAATTCTTTGACAAAAATTATGTCCTATAAATATATTTAATATCATCAAGGTAGAATTAATGGTTTGGCGGGCAATTATTTTGGTGAAATGTTATTTTAGATAACACAAATTAACTTTTGCATCCTCTGAATAAGTCTCACATTCACCACAAACATTTACTTATTGCAGTACACTGGCATTGGTTTGACACACTTGCATCTGGTATATGCAACCACATGCATATAAGTTAGGCACTTAGGAGTTCACGACAAAAATGACCTGCTACTAGCAGGGTTGACCACAATGGGCTCCAGCCATCTTAACATTGGTCTTCCTATTCCCATTCTTTGGACAAAGGAAGCTTTGGTGTTCATAGAAGAACTTGACCAAGTAGGTACTTGATACATGAGATATGTAGTTCTCCTGAATTAAGAGCTGTTTTCGCAGACCTCCCCTTCTATATGAAAAGCTGCGAGCAAGCTCTATCTTCACTGCTTGTTCGACTTATTCGGTTATATACAGTAACAACGTAACAAAGTGTTCCAAAAGAGTCAAAGGCACATCATTATTGATTGTCATGCCTTGTTTGATGAGTAACATTCACGTTTTGGGATCCTTACTGTCAACACACACTTACTATAGAGCTCACCATGTCGTGCATAGCAACGAACCACTAAATATAACCTCCTTTGTTATTAAGAAGGTATACCAAGAAGTGAATTTGGATACTTTATCAGCCCATTTCCAGCAACAAATGCAAGTAATAGCTATCAACAGAGTCATCACACGAACCAACAACAAGCCCAAATCAAAGATCAGCGACACGATGTAGAATCGTCAATCTCGGCCTTTCCATCGGCATATTACCACTGCTATAAAATGCAAAAAGGTGGACTAAAATAAAGCAAAGACTTCATATACGCAGGCATTTTCAAGTTCACACCTACAACCATGCCAATCCAGCAAGCCGAAAACAAGTCAAACTGGCTACCATCCCACTGAATCCATCAAACCGCGGTGTCGACTGATATTGCAGTCAACACCGAACCTACAGCGCACCGACCGTACCACCACAATAGTCAACCGACATCGTGATCAACACCCCACATCGCGATTAACACCCGAGCCAATATACGGGTCGTACACTGGTCTTCCTTAATGATTTATCATCTCACCTTTTTCTCTCAGACACAACCTGGTTGAATACTTTAACATCAAATTACCCTTCACGTCCAAGAAGTGTTTTTACAACTGCCATGCCTCCTGATGTGACCTTTATGATCAAACAGCATATCTCTTCTTCATGCATCGTCACAACAACCATTCACGACACATTCAAGTTCAAAATCATCGCCACCCACACGATTGAACAGACTACCAACTATAGCGATAACTGCAGTTGGCAACCACCAACTAGGATAATTTTCCTTGTCAGAAAGTTTTGCTCATTTTCCGAATTTGTTTGGCCAATTTTGAAGTAATTTATTTGCGGACAATTTTTTCTGATTATATGACCATTTTCTTCTAACCCCCTCCTTTTTTCCTTTTCTCCTTCCTAGTTAGTGTGATAAACTAAAAAGGCCTTTGCTCATCGACTTGTCACCAACTCTGATTGCCTAATATTAAGATGGCATTGGGATTTTTAGCCTGACATGTTACTTATTTTGTGACGGGGACTAAGCCACCTCTGGTACCTTGCTTGCTACCTCTGGTGCTTTACTGCCCCCCCCCCTCCCGTGCTGCTGTCCTCTAGAATCATTCAGGTACCACAAATTGTTTATTTCTGGATCTTTCATATAAAGAACTGCATGTATTTAAAGTTTCGGCATTCATTGATAATATGCTAGAATTAACTATAACTTAAATATTTTGAGTGGGCAAGGGGCCTCACTCCCATATCCCACAGCCCTCCCCTACTGGGGCCATCCCTGTAGCATCATATAATCAACATGAATTTATAATTGTGTCGTTTATATGGAAAACTAAATTTTAGGGTTGCAAATCCATCAAAAATATGAGAGACTTAGTTTAAAGCTGAAACATTGTTGGGATAGTGGGGGAGGGGAGGGGGTCGGGATGTTTCTCC